>CM062810.1:235290859-235667977 GCA_031772625.1 Pinus tabuliformis | reverse complement strand
TTCTGTTCTCAATGTCGGATGTGTCTAGCAATGGTGGAAAGTATGGCGAAGGCGGTCCCACATTGAACACTGGTGCAGGCCAAGGAATGGGGGAATGCTGAGCTCAAATGCATTCTCCCATAGCCTTAGTAATGGTGTAAGGACCATATCGGAGTGGTCTCAATTTCCGATAGGCTCCAGTAAGGCGTTCCTTTTGCAAATGCCTACCAGACTTGTCGCCCACCTGAAACTTGTGTGGCACCCGATGTTGATCATGTCGCTGCTTGTACTTGGCATTTGATTTCTCAAGAATGTCATGGACCTGCTGGCGAATATGTTGGATGCGCTCAATGAAGCTGGTGGCCTTATCTGTTTCGGACTGGACATGAGCTGAATTCATGTGAGTAGCTGCAAGTGGCATGGCCACATCAATGGGCATAGTGGCTGGAATTTTAAACCCTGAAAAGGGCTATGGCCAGTGGAGCTGTGAAGAGCTCGGTTGTAGCGTGCTGAACATAGGGAGGCTCTCGTCCCATGTGCGTGGATGCTTTGAGTTATACATGCGCAGAATGTGCACAATCATCCTATTGACAACCTCTGTCTGGCCATCAGTTTGAGGATGGAAGCTGTGGACTTCGTGAGTTTGGTGTCCAGCATTGACCAGAGACTGGACCAAAATGTGCTGAGAAACCGACTGTCCCGATCTGAGATGATAGACTGTGGGATCCCAAAGTGCACCCACACTCGTTCAAAGAAGAGTTTAGCAGTGGCTTCTGCTGTGATATTCTTCTTGCAGGCCATCATAATGGCCATCTTGAGAACCTGTCGACGACCACAAAAACACACAGTCATTTCCATGCTTAGTGGAAGGAAGGCCTGACATGTAATCCATGGAGATGGATTCCCAAGGTCGACTAGGGGTAGGCAACGGGTATAGAGGCCTTGCTTCTTAATGGTCGGTTTGGCAATGGCACAGGCAGTACATGATCGGATGTACTTCCCAACATCCTGTCGAAGATTCGGCCAATAGAAATAGTTTTGCAGTACTGCCACTGTTTTCTCGACCCCGAAATGCCCAGCAGCCCGACTGTAGTGTGCTTCCCAAATCATCTTGGCACGCTCGCTTGAAGGAACACAAAGGTGACCGAGGTGGCATAATAGGGCATCCTGGAGGTGAAAATCTGCAACCTGCCGACCCTCCAAGAGTGTCTGGTATGTGTGGCCGAATTCTGGGTCGCTTTTGTAGAGAAGTGGCCAATCAGAAGTCTCGTGCCCGCAAGAGTTGAGCACGGTGGTTAGCGCCATGATCGGTGGTCGACTGAGGCAATCTGCAACATTATTGGTGCTGCCCTTTTTATACTTGATATTCAAGTGAAACTGTTGCAGGTATGTAGACCACTTCTGATGGCGATCATTCTGCAATTTCCCTTGGGTCTGTATGAACTGCAGAGGTCGGTGGTCTGTGTGGATGACCGTTTCCTTCCCCAAAATGTAATGCTTCCATTGTCGGCAGGCCTGTACAATGGAATACATCTCTTTATCATAAGTGGGGTACTTCCGGACTGTGTCTGAAAGTGTTTCACTGTGATATGCCACTGGATGTCCATGTTGAGTAAGGACTGCCCCAATAGCATAGTCAGAGGCATCTGTCTCGACCTCAAATGGTTGTTGTAAATCTGGTAACGCGAGCACTGGTGCCGTGCAGAGGCGATCCTTCAACTCCCTGAATGCCTTCTGTTGAGATTCAGACCAAAAGAATTTTGCTTTCGCCCCGCCCTTGGTGACTTGACTCAAGGGCCAAGAAATATGAGAAAATCCCAACACAAACCTGCGGTAGAAGTTGGCAAGACCTAGAAAGCTGCGGAGCTCTGTTAGAGTGGTTGGAGAGGGCCAATCCCGAATGACTTGGACCTTGGCTGGATCGACATGCACCCCCTGTTCATCAATGATGTATCCCAGATACTGAACCTCGGTCATGCCAAAAGTGCATTTCTCCAAATTGGCACATAGCTTGTGTTGCCGCAGTGTTTGGAGAACCTGTCGGATGTGGTGGAGGTGCTCTTCCCAACTCTGGCTGAAGATCAGAATGTCATCCAAGTATACTACTACAAAGGAGTTGGTGAATGGCCGCAAGATGTCATCCATTAGCCTCATAAAGGTTGCAGGAGCATTCGTCAATCCGAAAGGCATGACCAACCATTCGAAGAGGCCCTCCTTGGATTTGAAGGCAGTCTTCCACACATCTGAGGGTTCAATTGGTACCTGGTGATATCCTGACTTCAGATCGATCTTGCTGAAATATTTCGCCCCCTTTAGTTGGTCTAGGAGGTCATCAATCCGCGGGATCGGGTACCTATTACGGACAGTGATCTTGTTCAGCGCCCGATAGTCAATACAGAGTCTCCACGTCCCATCCTTCTTCTGTACCAACACTATCGGGCTCCCACAGGGCGAAGAACTCGGACGGATGTGACCTTTCTGCAGGAGCTCCTGAATCTGCCTCTTGATTTCATTGTTCTCCAGAACGGAGCGCCGATAAATTGGTCCATTGGGTAGCGGCGCACCTGGGGTCAGATCGATGGAGTGCTTGACTTGACAGTGCAGAGGAACCCCTGCCGGGGAGGTGAAGATGTCTTCGTACTCCTCCACAATCTTGTCCATCTGTAGCTGCCGTGCAGAGGGACCCCGTTTGGAGGCCGCGGCCACTGTCTTCTTCTTCCCTTGAGGGCGTATCATCAGGAAAACAAATTTCCTGGTTTTGGAAATGATCTTACTGCATTGTTTTGCAGTAATCAAAGAGATGGCGGCAGGTGGTGCTACCTCTGGTATCCTGAACAACTTATTTCCCAATGTAATAATAACAGCACGGGGCCTTGATTCATACACAGCATGTCGCTTCCACAAGTATGGTTGTCCTAGTAATACATCACAAACTTCAAGGGGAGCAATGTCACACAATACCTCATCCGTGAAGGGCTTGATGTTGTATGGAAGGCGACACTGCTGGCTCACGCGAAGATCTCGCCTTGGTGAAGCCACCCAATGGTGTATGGTTGTGGATGTGCTGTGGTCGGTAAGCCCAACCGCTTCACGACCTCTGCCGAAATGAGGTTCTTTTGACTCCCGCTATCAACAATGAACTGTATCGGGGAGCCCTTTACCCACATCTGGGAGTGGAAGAGACGCTCCTCCTCCTCTGGATCTTCGGGTTCATTTTTCTGGATCTTTGCGGTAGCAACAGTGGCGCTGGGATCCGCATCAATGATCTGCTTCCCTTTTTCATACCCCTTATCGGGTTCTGACTCAGAGTCGGAACATGCATCTGATTCTGAAACCTTTAGCTCAGCCACCAGTGACTGCTTGGCCCGACACTCACTTGTGTTGTGAGTGGAGCTCTTATGGAACTCGCACCATTTTCCAGTGTCCTTTCTCGGCTTCGCGGCGTTGCTCTTTGCTTGCAGCTTCGGCTGGTTGTCTTGGGCTGTCCCGCCTTGGCTTTGTCCTTTGTTCTGTGGTTTAGGGGCACCTTTCCCCTGCTTTGGATTCGCAGATCCAAAGTCTCGCTTCTTTTGTTTAAACTTCTGCTCGACCTTGACGGCATACCGGTATGCTGCGCCGAGCGAGGGGATGTTTAGGAACTGTATTTCTTCCTGGATGTACTTGTGCAGGCAGCCACGGTATTTGAGTATCAAATGTTGCTCCGAATCCTTGATACCCAACTTTGTGCGAAGGGTATGGAAAAGATTGGTGAACTCCGGCACGTCTTGGTCCCTTCCCTGCCGCAGCGTGGTCCACTTTATGTATTCATCCTCATAGCTTCCGACAGGGTAGTACTGCTCCTTGATGGCATCCCGAACGAATCCCAGGTGGGTGCGGCTGAAAATAGTGAGCCAGTACTTTCATCCTTCTGCTCGCAGTAGGTTTCCCACCAGTCCTTGACGTGGGGGGCTGCTTTGAGAAGAGCAAAAACAATCTTTTCCCGACTCGAAAATTCATGAACAGAAAAATAACCCTCTAGCAGATTTAACCATTTATCTACGGCATCGGCGTCTATCTGACCCTCGAATATGGGGATTTCAAAATTAACTTGTACCTTAAAGGGTGTGGCGTTTCCAGAGGAGCTGCTGGAAGCCGATGCGCCGCTTCTGGGTAGCCGCTGAAGGATCTGCGCAAAGCTGTCCATCATCGCGTTCCGTTGTCGCTCGAGCGCTTCTTCGAGCAAGATTTTGATGGGATCTCCTGCCCCCTCGTCTTTCTTCTCGTCCGCCATGGGAGGCCGTCGGGATTTGCGAGGCTGGTCTTGCAAAGGTTCAACCAGTTCAAGCCCTAACTCCTTATATCCCGACCTTGTTGGGGACATGCAAAGAAAAACAGAGAAAAAGCAGACCGCTCTGATACCACTGATCCAGATTTAAACAGGAACGCAACAAATTACAGAGATAACCATATACACAAAGATGCAGCGGAAATAATACTTCATTTCATTAATGGAAAATACTGAAATATGCTTACAAACAGAAATGGAAATAAACTAGCTAGGGCGATGGTAGCTTATCTCTGAGAAGAGATGTGATGGCTACATGCCTCTGAACTGTGTTACAATGAGGCTCGAAGGCCTATTTATTGTTGAGAAACAATGGAAAACCCTTAACATTCCAAAACCTAACCCTAGGAGATGAAACGCCAAACTGTGGGCCCCGTTTGGGGTAAATTGGTACATCAACTTCCCGGGGTCGTAACTTTGGCATATGATCTCCGTTTGACGCGTACAATAGCTCATTAGAAAGATCTATCCGAGCACTATCATTGTTGGAACGGGCAACACAGTTCATTCCATGGACCCTGTTGCCCCGGATTCCCCAAAAAACGTCGTTTAGGGCCTCAAAACGGCTCCGGAAGTTCAGGACCCAAAAAACTGCTAAAAATAGTAAGTTGTGCTACAATTAAGGAAACTGAAAATGCTGAGAAAGACAATGGTGGGGGTCCAGGTGGACTTGGCAGGTGGCCACCAATATCCACCTGGATCACCGAAAAAGTCCTGAATGAGTGTCATCAGGCGTGTGTGGGGGCATCAATATGGATAGCTACAGCACAAAAAATCTTACGAGCAGATACTTCTGGCCAACAATTTTTCAAGATTGCATAACCGCAGTCAGAAGTTGCCATTCTTGTCAAATTTTTTAATAGCAAAACCAGAAGACCACCCGCGCCTCTACAGCCAATAGTTGCTGTTGGGCCATTTTCGCCAAATGGGGCTCGATTTCATGACATGTAACCCCACCTCGACCGGGGGCATGGGTATATCTAGTCGCAGTTGACTATTTTACCAAATGGGCCGAGGTGATGCCTACATTAGATAATACTGTGAAACAACTGCCCTCTTCTTTTTCAATCATGTAGTCGCCAGATTCGGCGTACCATAGGCTATAGTCACAGATCATGGATCACATTTTCGTAATCACATGATGGTTGAATTAGCTGCCAAACTAGGGTTGTCTCACGACAGCTCTACTCCATATTATCCGCAGGCCAACGGACAAGTTGAAGCGATCAACAAGGTCCTGAAACGCATGCTCCAAAGGATGATTGGAGTTCACAAAAGAAGATGGCACCTAATCCTGTACTCAGCTTTATGGGCTTACCGAACATTGGTAAGGAATGCGACCGGGTTCACACCCTTCCAACTGGTATATGGCCTGGAAGCAGTCTTACCAGTCCAGTGTGAAATCTCGTCTCTCAAACTCGCAATCGATCTCCTCCCCGGAACTTCAGAAGAAGAGGCTCGTTTCTTGGAATTAATCCGATTGGATGAAACCCATCGTGACGCCGCTTTGGTTAACGAAGCCCATAAGAAACGAGTCAAGGCAGTTCGACAAAAATTCAAACCCCGTGTCTTCTCAGAAGGTGACTTGGTCTTGCTTTACGACCAAGAATCCGATAAATTGGGAGCAGGTAAATTTAAGTCTTTATGGATGGGCCCCTATATTGTTAAGCAGGTGTTAGCAAAGGGAGCCTACGAGTTAATGGATTATGACGGAATTCCACTGGCGCAACCTCGTAATGGGTTGTACCTCAAGCGTTACTACGCATAGTAGTAACCAGTATGCTTTTGTTATATTTTTGTTTTCGCTAAAGTGTTTGTTTTGGTCGAGTAATCCACCTTTTTACATTTATTGCAGATGTCAAACCCATTGGAGCCATGTGTTGGATATGCCGACGGAGCGAGTCGTAGTTCGCGGAACCTGTCCTCCGCAGCCTGGGCCATTTTTGATCCAAGCGGCGAGTTAGTAAGTTTCAGAGGTGTATGTATTGGTCGATCAACGAATAATATCGCTGAGTATAGCGCGTTGATAGAACTTCTCTCTGATGCCATCACTCATGGTATACACCGACTAATTGTCAGGCTAGACTCACAACTCGTAATACTACAACTCAATGGTATATATTCCGTCCGAAACCCAGCTATTTATCGCATGTTCCTAAGGGTTAAGATTTTGGAAAGACAATTTGATCTTATTCAATACCAACATATTTCCAGAAACTTAAACACATTAACCGATTCATTAGCAAACTATGTGTTAGATAGACATTTGCAACATTTATAAAAGAAAACACATCATCAATGTTTTACATGTGGATCATATAACTCAACCAGAATAAAACTCCGAAAATCAAAAATATATATAGATGTTTATGGTTTACATATAATGTTCTGTAACCAAGACAAAATCGGTCACGCGACCCAAAAACTCAAAATGCTAGGGGGCACCCTAGTCTAATGATGCTCGTGATAGCAAGTCACAGCCTGTGCAATCATGCGTAGGAGAAGAGTCCATCGTCTGGGCACACCAGTAGTATGCCGTTGTAACCGCAAAGGTAGCTCGTCAGTCCTCACATCTGGTATACCAAGAGTGAGGCCCTCAACCTACTCCTGCAAAGCTGTGAGAGTCTCGGTCACATCGAGGTCGCGAAGAATAGCCCTTCCGGCGGCCTCTCCTGCCGGGGCGACAACTGGTACTCTCAGGCGAACTACTGGACGAACAGGACCAACATCTGCATGTACACATGAGTTTGATTAGAGTCTTGATAGAACAAAGCACAAGGACATTATAAAAAAAAACAGTAAACAACAATATGGTCAGAGATTTTACCAATAGCACCCCACTGCTCGCCATCCGGCAATACTAAATCTGGATCACCCTAGAAGTCCATGCCAGCATATGGATACTCGGCATAAACCATCTCCTGACGATCAAACCACCTGAAGAAGGTATCAGAAAATGAAATCTGAGATTGGCCAGCATGCCTAGACATATGGTCAACCCATCTCTGCATACGTGGTTCAGTAGGAGAAGGTAAATCGAGTGCAATGTACTGCGGCTGCATTAGTGGTATCTTCTCCAAGGCAAAGGCGGTCAAAACAGAACCGTACCCAAAGTTATTCAACCTCCCGTTCTTTATCTTGGTCAACTGTTCTTTCATCACAAGAAGTACTGCGTCGCACCAGTTGAACACCTTCGGTTGGAGGCATTCCAAGGCATGCTGCATATAGGATCTATTGGCTACATGAAGGGACGCACTACCGGCCATCCTACCAAAAGTAAACAGGATAGTCCTAAGGGACCTGTCAGTGACATCACGGATGATGATCTTGCCGTCTTTACTCGGCTGAGATCCTTCCCTGCAATACCGGCAGACATAATCTCTCACAGAATCGCCTCCTCGGGCCGAACCTGACAAAGAGAGGGGGGCACCCCGTGTTATGTACCAAGGGGGGGTAATATGGGGTACGAAGGGAGGTACCCAAGGTAATAATGTAATAATGGGATGGGCCATAGTAATAAATAAGGTGGTTAACCCATGTCATGTAAGGGACCACAAGTAGTTAATAATAATGTAATGGGCCCATGGTATTAGTAGATGGTATGAGGAAACCATGGTATTGTATGTATGAGGCCTATATAGAGGCTAGAGACTCCACATGGAGAGATATGAAGAGAAGTATTATTGTATGAACAGGCATATGGCTTGTGGAGTGCTCTCCTTCCTTAAGGAGTGAATGTATGGTGTTGCCCTACCTTAAGGTTTTGATCAATAAATAATCATTTCATATTATTTATGAGTTTCTTTGCATTATCTTATATTTTCATATCAGATATATAGTATTTATGGGTTAGATCTACAACAAGTGGTATCAGAGCACTTTCTTGGGCACCAAAGTGGAGAATTTTTTTTTTTTTTTTTGCAGGGATTTTTGGGTGGCGAATTTGCAGATCAGATTTGTACGTTCTGGTGTCAGATCTGTAGAATCTAATTGCAGATCTGTATTCCTTGTGAAAAATACCCAAATTCAAAAAAAAAATCAGTTGAATCGGAGTCTGGATGAAGGAGATATCACTGATTTAAAAAATCAGTGGGGTTGCAGACAATTTTCAGGGCAGTGAATTTGCGGCGCAGATCTAGAACTCTTGGCACCAGATCTACAAAATCTAATTGTAGATCTGGAATATTTGTGAAAAAACACATGATTTCAAAAAAAAAATCAGTCGAATCGGAGTCCGGATGAGGGAGATATTGCTGATTTAAAATCAGCTCTTTTTGCAGAAATTTTGGGTGACGGCGGGAGAGTAGCAGCGCAGATATGAAATTCCAGTGTCTAAATCAGGATTTCTATCCCATGGGCAGATGCAGAATGGTTGTTCCATTTCCAAAAACAGGTTATAATAGGGATTCTGAGCAATATTGACTGAATTGTGGCCATTTCAAATTTCCGCCAAAATTTTGTGATGGCGGCCCTAGATCAGAATTTGAGGGATTTGTATATATTTGATGGCTCTCATCCAGTTAAATGGCTAGCACAAATGGAGAAATATTTCAAATCGGAATACATCTATGATTATGGGAGACAGTTGAGCAGGGGAAAAATGTATTTGGACCTTGAAAGATGCAAATGGTGGCAAGATCATGAACGTTCCAATGGAAGGTTTTTGACTTGGGATGCCTTCAAAAAAGCTCTTATAGAGCGCTTTGACCGTAAATCTAATCTTGTGGATAAGCTCACACAGACAGACACACAGCCTAGCAAAACTTTTATTTTTACAGGAAAGAAGGAAACCAAGGAACCAAAAGGGTTATTTTTGGCTGGTATCTCTGTATTGCAGGTTCATGGATTGATTCAGAAGGAGAAAATCATTGTGTCTATCAATCCGAGTTGCAAACAAAATCTTATAAATGTCAACTTGGCAAAAAAATTGCAAGTCCCAGCAAAACAAATTCAAAATACACAGGTTGATGATAAGGATGTTCAAAGCTATAAGGATTTGAAGCTTTCTATGGATAAGTATGTGTTTCATGGTGATTTTTATGCTTCAGAGATGGATAATATGGATGTTGTTTTGGGATATCCCTGGATGGAATCCGTGGGTACTATCAATATTAATGTGCAGAAGAAATTCCTGAAGCTATGGTATAAAAAGAAGAAAATTACATTACAGGATATTTCCATCCATAAACAGGTAGAGCACATGGAGGCTGAAGCAGAAGATGTTCAAGGGACTGACATATCAGATGATGAGCCTTTGATGATCAACAATCAAACACAAACAAAGGCTGCAGAAGAAAAGGTTACATGTGATGATACATCAGAAGAGGGCTCAGTGGTTGAAGTCATATTGAAAAAGAAGCCACCACAACAGGCACCACAGCAGGGTGAAGTAAAGAAAAAGCCATCGTGGGTTAAAACTTCAACATATCATCACCCACATCACCCCGCAAGACAACCATCAAGATGGCAACCAATTAGCCACATGGACAACAAACCCCGCAGGACAGATCGAGAGGAACGAAGATCCACCTACTACACATCCAAACAGAAGAGCTACCACAGTCAACTTCCATCTCAAGCGAGCGAGGCACCAGCGAGATCGAGGGTTCACCTTTCTCTTGGATGGCTAGATGCACGTGCATGGTATCAGTGGACTACTCTTTTGAGTAGATCTTATTATTTATGTTCTTCCCATGTTTCGGGGACGAAACATGCTTAGGGGGGTGGAATGTTATGTACCAAGGGGGGGTAATATGGGGTACCAAGGGAGGTACCCAAGGTAATAATGTAATAATGGGATGGGCCATAGTAATAAATAAGGTGGTTAACCCATGTCATGTAAGGGACCACAAGTAGTTAATAATAATGTAATGGGCCCATGGTATTAGTGGATGGTATGAGGAAACCATGGTAATGATGCATGGTATTGTATGTATGAGGCCTATATAGAGGCTAGAGACTCCACATGGAGAGATATGAAGAGAAGTATTATTGTATGAACAGGCATATGGCTTGTGGAGTGCTCTCCTTCCTTAAGGAGTGAATGTATGGTGTTGCCCTACCTTAAGGGTTTGATCAATAAAGTGAATCATTTATATCTATTTTGATCTTGTTCTTATTGGGTTTATTTCTATTTCTGAAATATTTCCAGGTTAGATCTACAACACCCCGCCTCGACAAGCCAGTCAAGAAATAGATGTCTACTGCAGTCAAGGGGATAGATTTGCCCCTAATCTGGAAAACCTGATTGATAGGATCCCAAGCATCGAGCAAATACTGCAGTAAGTTGATCTGCTGTCTCATGCTAGAAATGCGGAAGAACTTCAGTAAGCCACAGTTCCGCAGCGCGTTCACTGTAACTGGATCATGTAGGGCAATCATGTCCTCTTCTTCATGCTCACGTTCTCGCCATGTAAGGGTCATCTTGCTCCAAGATCTCTGAAAAACCAACAAGAGAGGAGTTAGATCCTGATTTTGGTGAGAAACAGGCAAAAATTCCATAAAAAATTGTGCAACAAATTCCCTTTCTGCGCCCAACGCACCTGCAGCAGTGTTCTAGGTGCGTTGAATGTCAAACTGCCTTCATACAAGCCAGCATTCAACGCAGGTTTCGATGCACTGGGGGTGCGTTGATGGCAGAACGAATCCCTCAAACCCCAGGGGCTCAGAAAAGCAGGGAATAAGGCTCAAAATGCAAAATGGAAACCATGAAATGAAAGAGCTCAGGTTTAGCTCCTACCTGGTCCAGACGGCGCCGAGAATCGTCCACAGAATCTCCCGAAATCAACTGATGAAAATCAAGGGGGAAAGCACCTCCAAAGCTCCAACAAACCAAGTTCAAACGAAATGGTAAAATGAGAGGTAAAAAACACTTTTTATTTACTTTTACGTAGTTCAAAGTAAAATATTAGCGTTTTAATCTCGTTTTCAAGCAAATATTGTTCATTTCTAACTAGTTTGATGAAGCAGTTGAAAATACAGTACGATCTTTGGAAGGACAAAGCTATTTATGGTAAAAAATCAAAACAAGACCATCTGATCGAGCAGTGTTACCACAAGGTTCAAGCTCATTAAAAAATAAACCCGCACCAAGCAAATGTTTCCACCCGCGTTTAAGCTCGTTAAAAAATGAACTATCCCCTGGTAAATAACCACCGTGAATGTAGCATTTCAACCATTAAAGCCTTGGTCGTGTTTGCACCGTCACCTCCACTTTTCCATTGGCCGATCATTCACCTCCATTTGATTGTTTACCCATTTTGAGGAACAGCTGCGAAGAGTGATTTCACTAGCCATCCTTGTGACACTGCCGTGATTGGAAAATTCCAAACCTTACCTGGAATCAGCTACTACCCATTTTATCACTCGTTCCTCAAAAGACGAGTCTTCTTTAAGCTCTTTTTTGACTCGTAAAATATGAAAAGATTGCCGAGTTCTGGCCTTCCAGCTCGTTAAAGCGACGGGAAGTGCTATCCCTCCTCTAGATTTTAATCTTTTTGGACCTGAGGGATTATTGCACAAAAACATCGAGCGCTTGTTTTGTTTGGCTCGTTAAAACGATCGAAAATTCATCCATTCTGTATTGTTTTATACTTTTTCAGACTTAAAGGATTAGATGACGAAAAAGGAATTTTGGAGTTACCTTTACGTACTTTTTCAGACTCTCTAAAAATGAAAAGGACCAAGTTATCTTTGTCGTTAGACTCATTAAAAAGATTAATAGCGACAAACTTGTCTTTAGACGAGAACGAGTTTCACTATCGCTAGGCTCGTTAAAACATAGCGATGGGTTTGCCCGAAGGGCAAATTATAGAACAAGCATATGTTATCCTCCTCAAGATTGACAAAAATAAAGAGGTACTGGTCAGCAATGACTGGGGAAAAATTGGGAAGAAAACTCAAAGAATCTTTATTGGTAGCAAGTCACTCTTGAACATGACACTTCCACTCTGTGCCCGAGTCGGGTTGGGTTGTTTCATTCACCGGTCACATCGCCATGGTCTCGCCATACCATCCACATTTGGGGTTAATGCTACCAATCCATCACATAAGTGTCGCCGACATGTTCAAGAGAAGTCATCCAGAAAGGCCACCTGTGTCCCGCCCACTACCATACATTATACTCCATTCTTTCATGAACGCCACCCTGAACCATATATCATCAGATCGTTTTCACCTCCATCAAAATCATTTGCTCCATTCCGTGTCATTGATGTGGGATTCATTAAGGCCCTCCTATGACGGATCACTTCTTGTCGACATCAACTCATTATCCAAGAAGTTGATCTAGGAACACCCCATTCAGTACTTTGAAGCTTGCATGCCTCAATGGCAAGTTTCTCACTTCCGGCGATAGGTATACATCAATGACCTTCGACCGAAAGATTTTGCGTGGTGTTCGACGCCAAGTCCTTTATTCACACCACGTGAATTGTACTGCAGTACCTTGAGGGTCATTATCATTATCGGTGATTCCTCTCGCGCTTGTTAACAGTTTACATCATTGACTGGTAATCAAGCGATGTCTTTCCATGTTCGACTTCAAAACATTTCTCACATGGATCGACTTGTACTTCGAGTGAAGATTGGACGAGATTGAAGACCCCGGATCTAGTTTCATCCATCCGGGTTGCGATATATATTCAGGAAAATAAAGACATTGAAATGTACAACATTGCAGCACAGATAATCATCTTACCAAAAGGATGATGGCTCTATCAGAATCATCAGTCTACCATCAGACGATTGTCTGTCCTATGTACATGAAAATGAATTTATAAAGCTGAGCATGGGAATGCCCGCCTCAGCTAGATCATGAAAACAGTATGAAGATAATGTATTGTATTGTATCTTATTACAGGTCTCCTCCCAGCATTGAAAGAACTTCGGATCCTCCTAATAAAGCATTTCACCCGATAAACGACCTCATACTTTAGGGGGCAACTGTTATAGACATTTTTGTGCCTTACAACTCTAAGCATGAAATGTCCATAAACCAAGGGCTCCTAAGTCCCTAAAAGTGTTGTTCTAACTCCTAAAGGAACAAGGTCAACAAATTACAGCTTCTCCCAGAAGTTCTCCAGCAGAAACTGCTCAGAATTAGTTAAATCAGGATTATTTCAGCTGCTCCACTAGCCAAGTGCGTTGCATAGCACCTGAGTCCACTAGCTAGGTGCGTTGCAATGCACCTAAATGCACTACCAGGGTGCGTTGAGCGGGAAATGACAAGTGGAAGAGTCATTCCACGAGGTGGAGAGACAATGGAAGCTTCCAGAATCTTCTCCAATGACACTTGCCTCACTGAATTCGACCAAGGATGAGTAAGAGGCTCTCAGTCTCCAAGTGGAAGCAAGAACTGACAGAGAGAAGCCACTAATCAATTCATGAGCTGACTCATCCTCCTTGCATACATCTATATATGGATCCCTCATCCCAGAGATCCAGGGGCTGGAATTTTGCACATTGTAAGGAATTGCTGTTGGTTTTGAGATGCATATCAGAGAATTGGGTGATCTATGCTTTGTTGGGGTTGAAGAAGGGATTTCTTTGCTGGGAGGTTGATGCTGGGTTAGGAATCATCGGTTGTAACTCCTCCTGGATCTTCTTGTATATCAATAAACTATTTGAGTTTCTTCTCCATGCTTGTGTTTCATTCATGCTTGTTACATTTGTATGGTTAACTTAAATCTGGTCCTAAGTTATTTATGAATATAAACCCATGTCTTTGTATAGTTTCCTTCTTCTGTGATCTTACAGGTACTTGGTGAAGCTGGGTAAGTGAGGGAGCAGGTAGCTGGGAACTGTCGAAGAGAAGAGAGATTGGATCAAAGGACTAGCGCAAGACACAGGTTGGTTCATCCTATTCCTCTTTGTTTATAGTTCATATAGAAGAATACAAAAGTAGTTTTCTCTGTTTGTTTCTAAGGTAGCTGTCACACCTTAGTGGGATAGAGTAGATCTGAATGGACACTTTTCCCGATAACACCCTTATACTTATAATGAGTTCATTGACTGGTTTGTACATCCAGCAACCACTTTATTGATAGGAGTTTCCCCTCCTAGGATCACTGGTGACATGAAGAAGATTCTGCAGCTCTCTAAACAGTACAGGATAGGTGACTGGTACCTATATGAAAATCACACAGAAATTAGAATGTATGGGTGTGAACTTTGCCCTTTCAAGTTACCTAAATATGTGCCCATGAGATTATTTGCACTAGAATATTTTAGACAGCTTATAAATGCAGACTTAGTCCATTTTTGTAGCACAAAGAAAAAGGCTCAGCTAAGAATCAAGAACCAGTTAGGCCCTTTTGTCATCAATTCTAGGGATGCATGGCAAGAAGCTGAAAAGATTTTAGAAGACCACCTTAGATTGAAGAAAAGTTTTTGGTGGGTGCCATATGATCCAAATAGTTTCATATGTGACAGAAAGAAAAAAAACAGGCTATCAGTTTATATACATCATAGGATCCCAGAAATTGAACAGTTTGCAAATCAGGATGATTGGGTAGAAGGGACCCTAATAGAAGAGATTAGTGAGTAGGAAAAGATGGAAATTGCTATGAAAGATCTTGAGAAAGCCCTTGACCTAGACTCTTTTGGACATATATCATTCAAGTTGCCTCAACAATAAAAAATTGGTACATCTTCTGCCGAAACTTCTCAACAGCCTGCACAAGAAACTAGCATACCAGTTACATGAACTTCCACAGGCAAAGAAGTAGAGACCACAGAGCAGCCTACAATGACTGATCAGCCTGGAAAGACCAAAGAACAGAGTCATGTACAGATTCCTCCAACCCAAACTAAAGCAGCAGAAATTCCAGCATTGCAAACTCCTCTAAATGAGGAAAGAAACAAAAAGAGGGATAGAGAAACCACCACACCTATCTGTGGGCCTACAGAACAACCTGGAGCAAAGAGGCAAATACTGAATCCTCTTTCAAAAGAGGAAATCATTAAAGAAACCACAGAAAGTGTAAGATCTGAAAGAGCAACTAGCCAGCAAACTCCCCCATTGTGAGGAACCTCACCTAGCTCACAAAGGCAGGAGCTAGAAAGACAGCACAGTGTAGAAGTATCATCCACCAGGCCACAAAGAAAACAGGCCTCAGACACTAAGAAGACATTTACAGAGATAAATGCCAGGAATGATTCAGTAAGGCTTCAAATTTATAGTCAGTTTGAAGATGGCCCCTTCAAACTAGCAGAGATTGATGTCAGCTTATGATATTAAAGAAGGAAAAATGTTAATGAGTTATTTTAAGCCAAAGGTGCAACAACCTCAATCAGTAGCAAATTACATCAGAACAAATTTGGAGGTCTTAGCCAAAGATATTCATCCTATGGACCAGATTGAACTTCACAAGCAAACTGGGGAAATGGTCTATTCCACACTGGCTGACAAAGCAATGATGGCCCACAAGCTACAAAATTCCTTGGATAGCTAGCAGGCAACTCTGTGAAGAGCTCCATCTCAGGTTTCAATCACTTATCCTATGGATAGTGCATTTGTGGTCCCAACACTCTAGTTCGTGGGAAATTTGGTGAAAGGGTCTTTGTGGTTCTCAAATTACTCTAGCAGCTCCTAGTCTCTCCTCCACGGTTGGTCATAGATTGTCTCAGGCTCTTTTGCATGAAGGTAACTCTGGGCTTTTGGTTTCTAATTTGGAAATCAATAGTAGACAAGGTTTAGATGGAAACCCCTTTGAGGTAGGTTAGATATTGATGCTTTGAGTTCTAACTCTGACTTTTTAGAATGGTTTGAGGCTTTGTCGTCTTTCTCTCCAACAATTTTTAGGTCCTCTTCCTCTGGAATTTTGAGGAAGCCTCTGGTTCAAAGGAAGTCTACCAATATTCTATCTATAGAATTTCAGTCGATTATATTTTTCTTTGGTGACTTGGAAGAAAGACTATTTGGCCAGCACGATGCAATATATGACCAAGGTATCACCAGTTCAAGATTTGTCTATGCAATTTTGTCTTCTCTTCCAATTGTGGTGGACTTCCTCCTTTATGTCATCACCTTGGGGAGGGATAGACCATTTTCTCATGAAGTGTGTAGCTTTCACATTCTTTGTCCATGTATCATCATGAATGCTAACTCCAACTCTTAGAATTCATCGGTAGCAAGCCCCTGTTCTCATTGTTTTTTTGCTCACGAAGCCTTATAGAGGGTTGATTATGACTTACAAGTTTAATTATGTCAATTGTACCACTCACAAGTAGAACAAATTGATAAAATTATGGCCCTCCAACAACATATCTCACGGCTACAACATGAAGTGGATGCGCTCGTAGATTTAATAATGGACCTCAAGATCAAAAAAGTTAGCACAATAGGTCAAGGTCAGCTTCAAGAGGATCTAGACAAGTGGCACATCGATCTCAATAGGCTTGCAATTGAAAATGATTAATGTGCATGTAGAAGATTGCTCACTATAGGTGTATTTTGGTCTTTTTGTGGTTTTGTAAGATTTTTGAAATTATGTTTCTCCATGTAATGGGTTTTTGGTCAATCAGAATATGGGTCAGTATCGAAAATCGACAATGTAATCTCCCGTGTATTTGTGGAAACCAAGCATAGAATTAATACCAAAGCTATTCATTTTTGTTTTAAAAAAAGGCTTCCAAAAATAAATAAAAAAGGTTAGCATGCCCCTCAATTAGTTAGGAAAAGATCTTTTTTTTTAGACCCTCTAAAAGCACAGCCATAAACGACTAATCAGTCCTCCCCAAAGGCACCCTTTTCAGGCACCCAGGTCCAACAACCTCCAGTTGCTGCTCAACCTCCATCAAAATATTTTGATCCAAAGCATTCCCAACAATCTGCTAGACAAGATTTGCCTCTATCACATTTGGAAATACAACAAGTTGCATCTCCCCCTCTAGAGGTAGAGATATCGAAATTGGAATTATTTGTAGAGCATCTCCATGGAGGGTAAAAGAGGCCTCATGAGTCCGATAATTTAGATAGTGACAAAGAAGAAAATACCATCACAACCAAAGCTCCAAAGGTTAAACTAGTAGATCGTTTAGCAATGGTGGTTAACACATCAGTATCTACCAAATCCACAAGTTGGATAGATGTTCGGAAGAAAAAAGGAAAAATGAATGTGTTAGATCCTCTTAGTGATCACAACTTTTCCTATCTCAATATATCAATTTCTCAATTCTTTTATTTCAGGATTCTCTTAGCAAGAGTTTCACCCTATACTTTAGACAATTATTAATAGAAAATTACTTACTAACAAAAAAAAAAGGGAGAGAATTCAAAGGTGAAAGGGAACAAATGATATGAATAATGAATATTTTAATTTACTCCGAGTAATTAATGAATTTATTTATTTTACTTAGATTAATTTAACAATGAATTAAACTGAAATGGGAATAAGAAAATGAGGAAATGAATATATAAATAATAATAATTGGTCAAGGAAAAGAAAACTTATCGAGACATAATAATTAAGGGGAACGTTAGAATTCATAGAATAGAGCCTATTCAAAGGTCAAAAGGTGGTTAGAATTAAAGAATATATTGAATTTAATGATTAGAGTAAATGAGAAATTGGTAGTGAAAAGAAAGTTTTAATTAGAGCTATTTTAATTGAAATATGAAAACTCAAGAAGAAGGGTAATTTAATTGATTAGGAAGCAAGATAAATAATGAATTAGGGAGGGGGCATTTTCTTAAATACGGAGAATAAATAAATAAATATAGAATAGGGATAAGAAATAAAAATAAATTATAAAATTTAATTCAAGAAGAAATAAAAAGAAATATGATAAAATTAAGTAAGATTGAGAGGTTTCTAGGTTTAGATAAGATTATATCCATATTCATGATTAAAATTATTAAGATTCTTTTTTATTTCAAGAGTTTCACGGTGTAAAAATTTGATAGAAATTGCAACTGCTCAAGATTTCAAACTGAAAACAAGAAACACAAATTCTACTCTACTAATATGTGGAATGGAAATCACAATTTAGAACAACATGCATAGACATGCAACAATAAAAACCACAAGTACACAGTGATTTCTATGGGAACCCAACTAGGAAAAACTCCTTGAGCCTCTTTGCATTAATTATTTGAAAAGAGAAACTATTACAATTGCTTGTGCCAACTCTGAGCACAACCTGCAAAATAATAACTGTTCTCTCTACTAATTGAGGACCTCTAGCCAACATTTAGTCACTTTATGTCTCCATTAGTCTCCTATTTCCTTGCTCAATCCTTGAGGAAATTAGCTCCTAAAAGATAGGAATTTCATCCTATTCTCTTTCACAAATCCCAAGGATTGATCTTCTGACTTCTTGCAACACCTATACACTCAACTAGTATACAAATCATGATACACTGCCTTGTCATCTCCACTTCAGCTAAGGAATTCAAATTCCATGCATGCATTAGCTATTTTGGGTTGATTGATTAGTTAACTAAAAAATATCTGAGTTAGATTTTTGTCCCACCACACAACTGACCTTTAACCAACTTTATCAATAGTTAGAGGTTAGTTAACCGAATACAACTAAAAATAATTGAACTAGATTGCTAGAATTTAGAAATCACACATGCATAGCTAAACTCCAAGCCCTCTAACTCGAATTTACTGAGCTAATTAAGTGACAAGAGCCATTTCACACTAGTTAAATACCTCAAAGTTGTCCAGTTGACATGGAAATTCGATTTATTCAATTTGACTAAGGCTAAAATCAAATCAAGCCTTTCTTGCTACACTTTCTAACACTACCTCTTAGAAAGAAAGGGATTTTGTACCACCCCTATCTAACACCTATGGAATGTACTATATCACTACTTCTCACTGTTGTTGCTACTACTGCAACAACTGTAACTGAGAAGCATCCTGAAAAAACTGAATCAAATGTGTCTATGTAACTATCTACTGTAAAGATTGCACTAATGTTGATTCTGCATTGTGCCTCGTACGTTTCTATCAACAATCCTCTGTGCTCCTCACCATATGACTGCACCAACTGACACTGATCCTTGTGCTATTGAAGATTGTGGGCCCTTGTAGCAAGTTAATGATCCATGAGGAAATTATACTACAAATGCTATGGGGTTAAGGCTTGACATCACCCCACCTCACTCTTGGAGGTATAGTTCCATGCATGGAAAATTTTACCTCTAGCTTGTAGTGAGTTTTCACTCTAACTCTAATCTGTTTCACTTTCCTGGTAGCTACATGTTTCAGGAATGCTTTCCTCTTACTAAAAGTAACATCATAGCCTCTATCCTCTAATACTGCTACAAAGATCAAGTTCTTCTTCAGCCCAGGTACAAACATAACATCTTTGAGGTGAAGATGGGAGCCAAAATCCTTCTTAAAGGTTAGAGTAACAATTCCTGTAGCACTGTGCCTCCTATCATCCCCAAGTTCTATATGAATATGGAGATCTTTCCTTGTTTCCTGTCATATGGTAAGAGGCACCAAAATCTAGGTACCAATCACTCCCTCTTACTATGTTGGCCAAGCAAGCAAGGAGGGTGAAATCTAGCTCAAATTGAGAAGCCAAGGCATCTCCTCCCGCTCGTGCTACAGGCTCCTTGCTAGATTTCCTTTGTGGACACTTTGTTGCATAGTGTCCAAATTCATGGCAGTGGAAACATTTAATATTGCTTAAATCCTTCTTCTTGCCATTGTTTTGGTTGGACTTAGCCTCACCTTGCGACTTATTTCCCTTGGCCTTCATTCCTTTTCCAACAAGAGAAAAGTCCTCTTGCTCTTCTTTGGATGTTACTCCATCTTTTTTATTTCTCTTGAATTCTTCTTGAACCAAATCAGACCACAACATTTCCCACTTTGGTAATTTTTCCCTTCCATTCATAGAGTCCTAATAATTGTTCCAAGATTTTGGAAGGCTAGAAGAGCTAGGCTCACTAAGTCATCTTCTGTTACATTCACCCCAACTCCTCCAAGCTCATCTCGAAATTGTGTAAAACTCGAGAGATACTATGGAATAGTGTCATTTTTTAGCATCCTAATGTTTCGAAGTTTTCCTTTTAAGGACAATTTTCTATTGTCACTGTTATTTTTGAATAGCTCAGCCAATGCCTTCCACATAGAATATGGTGTTTCTTTCCATGGATATTTGAGACCACATGGTCTCTCACACCTTCTAGGATGATTCTCTTGGCTCTAGAAACATCCTTCTTCCATTGGGCTAATTATTGTGCATCAGATTGCTGGGGTTTCACAATGTCAGTTTTAACATATTCTAACACACAATTATCATCAAGCACTGCTTCCATTCGATCCTTCCAGGCTATGAAATTCGAGATACCATCCAGGGCATACTCCAATATGAATCCATTGATAGCCATTCTCCCAAATCTGAAGAAAAAATTGTTGCACTGAAGTTGCAAATTCGAAATTCCTGAGGGACAAATTCAAAATACTAGTTATAATGTGATTGCAGGGCTCTGACACTGCGTAAAAATTTGATAGAAATTGCAACTGCTCAAGATTTCAAACTGAAAAAAAGAGACAAAAATTCTACTCTACTAATATGTGGAATGAAAATCACAATTTAGAACAACATGTATAGAAATGCAACAAGAAAAACCACAAGTACACAATGATATATAGGGGAACCCAATTAGGAAAACTCCTCAAGCCTCTTTGCATTAATCAATTGAATAGAGAAACTATTACAATATCTTTCTCTAGCTCTGAGCACAACCTGCAAAAGAATAACTGTTCTCTCTACTGATTGAGGACCTCTGGCCAACACTTAGCCACTTTATGCCTCCATCAGTCTCCTATTTCCTTGTGCAATCCTTGAGAAAATTAGCTCCTAAAAGATAGGAATTTCCTCCAATTTTCTTGCACAATTCCCAAGGATTTATCCTTTGACGTCTTGCAACACTTGTACACTCAACTAGTATACAACTCATGTTACACTACCTTGTCATCTCCACTTCAACTGAGGAATTCGAATTCCATGCATGCATTAGCTATTTTGGGTTGATTAATTAGTGAACTGACAAATCTCTGAGTTACTCTATTGTCCCATTGCACAACTGACTCTATCAATAGTTATATGTTAGTTAACTGAATACAACTGAAAATAATTGAACTACATTGCTAAAATTTAGCAATCACACATGCATAACTGAACTCCAATCCCTCTAACTTGAATTTACTGAGCTAACTAAGTGACAAGAGCCATGTCAAATTAGTTAACTGCCTCCATGTTGTTCTGCTGATGTGGAAATTCAATTTACTCAATTTGACTAAGGCTAAAGTCAAATTGAGCCTTTCTTTCTACACTTTCTAAGACATGGATGATTTGGGTGGAGTAGAAGGGAGCATAAGAAAAATTTTGTTAGATAAGGTTCTTACATTTAAAGGAATGCTTAGAAATGGCTGATTTGGAAAATCAGTTATGAAAGGTATCAACTATGTGTTCTTTTAGCTAGGATTTTATAGATCTACTAGTTTAACCAATGAATGAATTCCCACAGGAGCACGGAATTTTATAGACCCCTTAGCTTTCCAAAGGATCACCAAGGAGAAGTAATTTACCTTTATACTTTCCAAATACCTTTTTCTGCATCCTCATGAGTTGAGCTACCTCTAGATCTGACCTCTCTTTTCAAATCCCCATTTCATATGCTATGATAGGTGTCACTCATTTCAAAGAGAACTCATTCTTACCTTCCAAAGGGTATAAATAATCCCATCAAAGAGTGGATTTATACTTGAGAAGGATCCATCCTAACTGGTCATTGATTTCTTTAAGATATAACTTCCAATGGTTAGATGATGTAGGGTTACCCCCAATTACACCCACAACCTGCATGAAAAATGCATAAACACACTTGTCCCAGGTATTTAACTCACCAAGGAGTCAAATCTTCAACCATCAATGGTAATAATTTATAGACTAACCAACATAGTCTACCCTTTAGGCAATATTCACTTATCGGGACCTCAATCAACCCTCAAACCTTCACATAAGACTTTATTAAAGCCTTTCATCTTATGAATCCCTATCGGGACTTTTAAAACCCTTCATAACCTTTATAAAACCTTCATTACTCTTAAGCCGCACATATATAACCTTTTCCTCTTTAACCTTTATTAATGCAGACTTAACCATCAAACCCTTAATCGACGCTTTATTTCTATTATACATAGAAATACACATAAATGGCATAAACTTACCTTTTCCGCCTTTTAAAAGTCTTTGCACAGTTTCCGAGGTACACCTTTATTGCAATCGGGTATCGGCTCCTCCGCGGTCACATTAACACACACCTCCTTCGCATCTGATATGCGATTACATTGTAGGATTTCAAATACTATACAGTTGCGCTTATAAACCTTCTCGGGTCTGCTTCTTATTGCTCCTTCGCACTTTAATGCAATATAAAGGAAAACACGGAAAACTGACCTGAACGCTTAAGCCGGACTTCAACCATTATAAATCCATGTTCATAATTGTCATCGGTTCCGCACTCCACCACTATCGGCATTGTCCTTCGTTATCCTCGATTTGCGATCAGCGATTAGATCACGACCGTCCATTTCTTCTCCGATCCAACGGTCAATGATCAAACAACTTGCATTATAAACTCCACAGTTGATCTATCCTTAATAGATACGATGGTTTGCCCCGATTTTGGGTAGATAACAAGCATGGGGTTTAACCACCCGATAAAGCGGTTTCCCCACTCCACTTCGCTGCTACATGTCGTGGTATGAATGGAATCAGGTCCAATCCGTCAATACCACTTACCATTTAAATCTCATCCGAAATACCACCTCTTAGCTGCGTTATTGTCTGTGCTCTTTCACCGAGCGATGACCGTCGATCTATTTATCTGTTGATCAGACGGTCAACATCTAATTCCTCCGTTATTCCTCCTTCAAGGTTCGCCAATCCTCCTGATTGATCTGGACCGTTGATCTATAAGAACTAACGGTTCCTATGTATTGTAGCCTCACTTCTCCGTTCGTCCCTTTTCTTATCTTTTACACTATCTCTTCAACATTTTCTCTGTGGTTCGGTTTCTTCAAAAGGTTCTAGGTCATTTGCTATTTCACTGCGCACTCTTCCTCCTGGCTTAACTTCGCATGCTCCTTTGATTAATGTCACTTCAGAGAACTTCTTGATCCTTCAAGTGGATTCAATGATCCATTACGATTCCTCTGAATCGTTCTTCTCCTCTGCGTAGTTCTTCAGAACTCTGCATGTAACCTTTGTTACAGAACCTACGAATTCACACATAAATCAATCATTACATACTTATTTCACACATTACACAGTTCCCGAATGAACCTCTGTATATATATATATATATATATATATATATATATATATATATATATATATATATATATATAGATATGAACAATTGATTACATGTCGAGACTCTCTATCTCTCAAGCCTGCTCTTCGATATCAGTGGCCTCTCCCTTTCACTCTGCCCATAGGCTTACATTTATACTAGAAAGGTTCTTTGAACTAAGTCTGGTTCAAATCCTAGATCTACTGAACTGACTCCTAAATGTCCTCTATCCTCTATGTCCACTTCTAACTTCATTTAATTCCTAAGAACTCTCTCTATTTCCTCGAATCATGAACTTCTTTAAGAGTTATAATAGACTTCTAACTCTTTTGTCATTACTAACCACTCATGTTCTCCTTTATTCGAGAGCATTTACAAGATATCTCACATTATCTAATTAATTCATATTCTATGCACTCAAAAGCCTAAATATTACATTAATTCGTCACTTAGGAATCCAAATTCCTTAAAATACATGACCCCCCATGTCTAATAATTTACAATGATTTTCCTTGGGTTGAATGCTCCTGCATCATTAGACTATTCGTGAAGGAACTCGCTCTGACACCAATTGTTGGATTTAAAAATTATAATAGGGAGGGGGTGAATCAATATAATGAAAATTTACACATTTAAATAATTCAATCACAAAACAACACACCAGTCACATAAGGGCATTGAACACAATATATATGTGGAAAACCATCTAGGAGAAAACCAAAAAACTTGATTTCTTTGTATGATTAAAGCAGACACCGACCTATTGTTACAATATTTGTAGGCACCAACCTACAAGAGACATAAATCCCCTTAGCTTTGCAAGCACCAACTTGCTAGAGGCACCAACCCCCTTGGATTTTTAGCAACAATTTGTTGGAGACACTAAACCCCACTGGTTTTGTTGATCCAATTTCTTCTACCCTCTATATTGTTATTTCGTCACATTTTCAAACTAAACTTAGCATAACCTATTTTAATTCTTTTACTGACAATTGATTTTAATTCATATATTCTTCTCTTATTTTCTTTATCTACAACAACCTTATCTTTTTGGTTCACCAACAGTCTTCTCCCATGCTGTAAAATATAGAACTCTATTCTACACACTCCTTACTGGTCCATATCTCAACCTTCTCAACTCCACACACCCTATTTATGTGTGTTTTCTCAGATTTGTAGCTGCATTATTTTTGAGCTTTATCATAGTCTCTTACATGACTAGATCTCTGCAAATCTCTCATCTCTTCACATAATTTACACACTTATTTCACTTCGTTGCATTCCACATGAACATACTATTCTTAGGTGTCTGTTATTCTCACTCTCGTTTCCTAATGGCATATATGTTCTCTCCTATGATTTCATTACCATTCACTTTCTATCTTACCTCTTCTATTTATAAATTTGCACACACTTATTTCTCTGTTAGGATCTACCTTTGTGCCTTTTCCTACCCAAGTTGTTTTCATTTTAATGTTATGAGATAGTTCTTTATAAACACACCCTTAGTGGGATTTTAACTAATATAACCTTGACCTATCTCAAAAACAACTTCTTGTTCTATTTTTGTAAAATAAACACTTTGAGAGCTATTGTCCAACACTGATTTGCCACAAAACCTAGCTATATTGAAATGCTACTAGCCATGCTCAACGACGAGACCAAAATCACAAGGTCATTAGACAAACTTCAATAGACAAAACTCCTTTCCATTTGAAACAACTGAGAGCCAAATGTTCCATTTCTTTTGGATTTCACCTGTTGGTTCGATCCATTATTGTTTCCATTTCAACATCCTAAATTCTGATGACTCAAACTTCAACTAACACAAAAATTTGAACTTCTTGCAGTTGACGACTAATTTTTCTGTTACTTCAGGACTTCACTCGGGAAAATTCAATTCCAAATTCCATTTTGTTGAAAATAACAACAAGAAATGTTAAAAATAGAAGTGCTAAAAATAGCATTGCTATAAATAGCAGTTTGGGTACCAGTGCTGGATTGAGCAACAAGGAATGAAAAATGGAAGTGCTAAAAATAGCATTCTATTTTTAGTAGTTCAGTGTGGATTCCTATTTTAGTCAGTCCATGGACTAGAAATAGGAAGTAAAATTCAAATTTGATATTAACAACAATTTGTAAATTAATTAATTAATTCAGTTTGAGTTAATTAGTTAAGGAATTATGAACTTGAAGTCTATGTGAGGACATGCAGCAGTTTCTCCTTTGATTGAGGGTTTTAACCATTAGTTAAAGGATGAGGATGAGTTGTAATTAGTTGGCTCAGTTAACTGAGTCAAGTCCAGTTAGATTAATATAACAACTTGTTAAATTAATGAGATTCAGTTTGTTAATGCTTGCATGCATGTAACAACTGGTATTTTCAGATAACTGAAGATTCACTCATGGATAACTCATGCATGTCAGTTCAGACAGAGACCTAGTTGAGATTAGATGGAGGGACAATGTACTATCAGTTGCTAGGATATTCCTTGTGAATATTCCTTGCATGCAGAAGGAATATTATTCCTTATGGATTGTGTAGTTGGACCTGAGGTTACAACAGGTATGATGTGGCCAATTCACACATGTTATGACATTGGACCCCAATCAAAACCGCGCAAGGAAATAGGAGCTTGGAGGACTTGTGCAACCTATATATACAGGCCTAGGTAGTCCATGAGCTACATCATCAGAGTACAGAGAGAGTAGGATAGCTTTTGAGCTAATTCTTTTTGTATGTTGTTGAGGATTTCCACTTGATTGATAATACAGATGGAGTTTTAGGCTGATGCTTTCCCCAGGTTATATCTTCTGTGTTATGGTTGATTACTTCTCATTCTCAGTTATATTTGTTCATGTTTGATTTTGCTCATGTTCAATTAAGCTTCCGAAAAGTTTATGGTAGATGTAGATATAGTATTATGCTTTAGTACATTGCATATATCAGTTTGATTTGTAGGTGAAATTTCTACATGATATGAGTAAGCTAGCTAATTTGTAGAGAAAATTCTACACATTTGAGACTCTGATGTTCTAATAATCGAAGACCTCGTATAGGACACACCAGTGTTGTGTATGTGTTGTCACAAGGTTTCCCTCTTTGAACAATAGAAGCACCATAGTTTTTAACACATAAGGACTTTACCACACAAGGTTTTGGCATAGATCTCGAGGTCTTTGTGTCTGTCATGTCATGCCAATGTGGACCAATCATTGAATGGCACCTCTTGCAGCTGGTTTCCTTGTTTTACATGATTATCTTATAGGAGAGACATTTTAGGTTTGCATTGACATGGTGTTGAGTATGAAAAGGGAGTACTTATCTCATCTGACACATTATTTGCATTGTCCTTTAGTGTTGGTATGGCCCTTTTCCATTGACATCAATGGGGGAGAGAATATGGATTGTCGAGATTAGCTTCACAGTTTCAGCTTCAAAGTTGGAGTGTGTATGGATATCAACCTCAGATGTTGGAGATCAAGTTGAGGTTGAAATCAATGCCAAAGGGGGAGATTGTTGGCATTGATGTCAATAGGGTCATGGTGCTGCCTGTCATATGTCTTATGTCAATCTGATGATGTTGGCAGTCCTCCTCATGATGAGTGTGATGAGTGTGGGTTGTAGCAATGGTCAACATGTTAGTCTTGTTGGTTGACATTGATGTCAACTTGGTTGTGGTATGACTTAGTGCAAGAACTAGTGTAGGATTTGGAGGATAAGCATAGATGGTTGCAGGGAAGGTTTATGATGGCTTGTTATAGGTTGATGTTGCTACAAGTATTGGAGGTTCCTCTACATTTGTTGGAGGAATTTGGATGACTTGATGCTGCTGTTGTAGGTATTGGAGACTTCTTGATGCCTTGATGATGTTTCTACAAGTGCTGGAGGTGTTTGGATATGCATTCGTTACACAAATGATTGTTTGTTTATACAATGTTACCAATGATGATTCCCATTGTATTTGGTATTGCAGCTAATTAGTATTACCATGGTACAAGTTCCCTTGGTATTAACATTACCATGGTATTCACACATGGTATTGTGGCTTGTTGCTTTGATAGTTGTACACGTTCCCTTGGTATTTGTATTAGCATGGTATATGTGTCCTTGGTATTGGTATTACCATGTGTTGGTGCACTAAGATGACTATAAAAAGAAACCTTAATACCTACATTAATTATCAAACCAGGGAAAGTCTGTTTATTTCAAGGGTGTTCAACATTGTCTATGCAAGTGAATTCAGAGGCTAATTCAGAATGAAATAATTTTGAATCGTTGCAATAATTGATATCTAATTCTCGAAGTTCAATCCAAGACAAATCTGAAGGCAAAACTTAAAGCATTTTCAAATCTATTTTAATCTATTGTGTGAAAAAATGAATCTAAATGTAAGTATGCAAAAGGAATCACTCTTAGTAGATGTACTAACTAGTATCAACAATAATTCATTCAACAAGAAGGAAGACTACAACAAATAAACAACAAGCAACTATTCAAGATTTTAACTGAAAGCAATCAACTATGAACTTAAGATCTTTGATAACACTACTCAGAAGGAACATCAATCAAATACTTAAACTAATATGATAAATTCATCAAAGACTAACATGCAGATGTAAACATAGCAAGATCTAGAATCTACTTTGAACGGAAAAGGTAAATCATAATGATCAATACTCACAACAATCAGAATAATTCTAGTTTCATGAAATAACATGAATAAACAATTGCAAGAGAAAAAAGAAATAAGTATGACACAAGCAAAGCAATAAATATCCTATCGACCGAGCCGAGAGTCTCTAGAATTCACTAATGAAAGACACTCAGAATGCAATTACAAGTAAAACACGAGCTTTCTCATTAAATTCAATAATAAATATACATCATCACCGTAGTGAGAATACTCTGTGTCAAAATGAAAGTTACAATCTCCCAATTCATATCTAGCTGTTCTATTTCACCTATCGGCTTTATATAACCTATGAGAGACAAACGGATGGGAGAGAATCTGCATGATCATGAGATCTTGAGGATTTCGCAACCGACAATCAGTTTTCACTACAAAATAAACTCGATTCCCCTAGTCTTCCGCTAGCCTTCACGGTCGAAACATCATCCTTTTTCTTTTCTTGGTCATTATTGTTCCATCATTTGAACAACAATCATTCAATTCATATTCCTGCATATAAAAATAGTGAAAGTTAGCTTTCATACCCAAAACTACACAATTCGTTAATAATTGATTTTATCGAGCTTCTACAATTGTTTCTTCTAAATTATTTTCTAAAGTGAAGATAAACATATAAATATGAATGATTAATTAAGCTAATATGAGGATAAAACATACCTTTTCTACGGCCCAACACCATGGTATTCACACATGGTATTTTTACTTGTTTCTTTAACAATTGTACAGGTGCCCTTGCTATTGGTATTACCATGGTACATGTGCACTAGTTGGCATTGGTATTACCATGGTATATGTGCTCGTGGTATTGGTATTACCATGGTCTTCACATTTGGTATTTTGGATTGGACAACATTACCCTGTTATTTACACTTCGTATTGGTATTACCTTAGTATTTACCCTTGGTATTGGATTCAAGATTGATGAGGATAGTTTGCTAAAAAAATAAAAAAAATAAAAAATAAAAAAATAAATTGGTTGGATGAATTATGTGTTGAGTGAGAGAAAATAAATAAATAAATAAATAAATAAATAAATTGTTGGATGAGTTATGTGTTGAGTGAGAGTGAGAGTGCAGTAGAGGGTGTGAAAGCTGTGTGAGGGTTGTGTTGTAGATTTTCTGAGGTAGTTTGGAACTATAGAAACAAATAGTAGGAGTATGTTTCAACCAACATTTTGTGCAGTGAGTGAGGAAATGAAGTAGAGTTTTGTTGCAGGTCTTTTTGGTGATTGGTAGCAATGTGTGATTGTTGTAGTTTGTTGTTGAGAGCAACATTTTTTTATGATAAATTTTATCTATTGCAGAGAGGGTTTTGCTGATGCATTTTTGAAATCATTTTATTCAACATTTGTCTTGATTCATTTTATTTTGGGGCTTTGATTTTATGATTTGAAGATATTGTTGTTGTGGTGTTCATGTTGAGCAGTTCTCGGTTCTAGTATGTAAATGTATGAAACAAGAACCACATAGAGGAGTGGAGTTGGAGGACTATGAAGAAATCAATATAAGTGAGTAGTGTTAGGTTCCTATACCCATAGGAGTCATAATTTTTGAATGACTGAGATTAAACCTGTAATATGTACATAGCTTTGTTTTCTGCAAATGTTTTCCATATTCAAAAAATTAAAAAATGTAAAGAGGGTATGTCCTAAAAGAATAATCAAAGGACAAAAAGAATAAAAAGGTAAAAAAAAGTGAAAAGTATGAACCCCAAGAAAAGAAAAGACCATGAAAGTGTGCAAGTCAAAATTCCAATACTATTTACTTTTTTTGCAAAATAAATGATTATGTGCAGTTTGTAATCTTTGCAACAATCCATGATAGTCAAAATGTTTAAACTTGGCTATTTCATGTTTAAATTTCATGTCTGTAGATAGAGAATAAAATCTGACCAAACTGTTTAATCTTGGCAGATAAGTAGATAGGTAGAGTAAATAAAAGGAGATAAACTATTTAATCTGAGCCCTTGGATGCAATAAGGTTAGATTTAGTTAGTTTACTGTTGTAAAGAAAAAGAAAAATGTTTGATAAGGGTTTGCTAGCTCAAATGCACCCTAATAAAGAGAAGTAAAAATGGTAGGATGAGTAGATGGGTAAGTAGAAGAAAGGTTGCAAAATTTTGATGATTGATTAGATAAAAGCATGTGTATCATCTTTTTCATCATACAAGTTCCAAATGTGAATGGGCACTCAAGCATGCAGATGGACATCAAAGTCAATTAATTAATTTCCCTCATTCATTTCACCTTTTACTTAACTAATTTCCCAAAATAAAGATCAAAGTACTTAAAAACCCTAAGTCAAAGAGGCTCAGAGCATTTCTCTGACTTTTGGAGGGACCGAACCCTCAACTCAATGACTTATAGGCAATATGTACTAAATCTCCTTTTAAGCATTCATCCCCCCCCTCAGTTCATTCATCTTTCCTAATAATATTATTTCCTAAGGTTAAATCACTTTTACCTAGGAAAAGTATTCATTCCCCCCACATAACACTTTTTCATATCAAAAACCCACAAAAAACACTATATCCTAAGTTTTATAAAAGCATTAAGAAAAACATGAAAATCGTATGCTTAGGGTATGGTGCCCCTTCTGCTCATTTGACTAAATTATTAACTTATTTATTAAATCCTTAATGAAAACCCGTTTCCCGTATATACATTAACTCCCGCAATAATTAATTAGTCCCACCCTAGTTTAATTATATAAACTAAGGTTTTCTACCCTGGACCCACTGACTAATCGATCCTCGATTAAGTTAGTTAAAAACCCAATTAAATGCCGCCCGATACCTTAATCCCCCCCTTAATCTCTCATTAAGCCAAACTGTCAGGCTTAAACACCCGCCGGTCCCCCCCCCATTACCTTTTGTGCAACTTCATCGCTGACCACCACACGATCTCTCCCCTCCCCATCTGACGGCCCATGTTGATTTCAGAAGGGCTCGAAATCCGAACATTACCAGCCCGAAATGGGCTATTTTTTGCTGGGCCCCGAGGTGACATGGCACTCGATGAATGGAATTGGGCGGCCTCCCCCCAATACCGCCAAGTGCCCAAAAGCTGTGCGAAGCAAACCACTTACCGCCAGCTCGCTACACGCCAAAACTGCCACTGTTCACTCTGCTACGCGACAAACGGTCACTGTACACCCGTACCCCCAAATTGACTTTTCGCGCATAAATCCAAAAAAGACCCAAATCATTGTTTTTATCGTTTTTTCAACTGAAAAATTCCATGCACGCGTCTGTGAATGTCCATGCTGTCAAACCACGTACAATTGCACACTAAAGACGCTACAAAGCTCCCAGATTGCCTTCCAGCCTGCTTAAATTTTTTTCAACCGTTCACAGTTGCCAGTCACTTGGTTCAGACCTAGTTTCTTCAAATTCTAGGTATTTAAGCCAGAATCCATTGAAAACCCTATCAATTTCCGAACCAGTCACTAAGTTTTCTTAATTAAAATTAAAGGGAAACTCTGGTAAGTGAAACCCATGTGGAATTGACCCACCTTGCCCTAAAAAACTGAAAATTTACCTTCCCCATTCTTAAATACACAAGAACTAAGAATGGCTGCCCTAATTGCCATGGATGTCAGGCTAATTTCCACTCCTCACCTGGACTTGGACCACCTTCCCCTTGCTGATAAAGATTTCCAAATCAAGGACACCTTTGTCCTTGAATCCCCTATCAAACCATACTGCCAATATAGAGAGAAATACCTCAACCATGCCGATAAAATTGGTCTTTGGGAGTCTAATTTGCCCAAGTATCAATTCCTTGAGGTGCACATCTTTCCAGAAAGTGTCCATTATTGCCATGCAAAGTACATCCCCAGCCAAAGAGCAATGATGTACCCAAACCAGTCTGTACTTTTCACCATCATTGCTGAATCAATTAATGAAATACTGCAACTTCAACTAGGACAAAATTTAACCCTTATCTCAATTGGAGACCTATTAGACCGTTTCCCCAAGCTTACCACTGCAAAACTTGCTGAGATGTTTCAAACCTTCATCAAGGAGGAAAAGCATATCCCAAAAGACCCTCCTCCATATGTGGCTACCATATTTTCCCCATTTGATCAGGACATTGTAGCAATGATTTCTAGTGTCTTAGGATACACCACCAGTGAGTATATAGATGAAATCATCTTAGCCTTCATGTCCATCTTCACTCCAGGACAACCTCCTGCTGTCATGTATGATTATGCCAAGTTCATAGCTAATAGGATGCATGAACAATTTCTTAGAATGAGTAATGAAAGAGTATTCAAGTATTCCTTAGTTTTGTACCATATTTTTCTATATTACCAAGCTGATAAGTTCCCCTTCACTCTCCAAAAGCTTGATACTAAAGGTCATCCTAGGTCATTGATCTTCTGGACTCCTCTAATCCATAAGCATGACTCACCATATCCATACACAGACTTCATATATCTTTTTGTACATCCTATAGTGACAATGCTACTAGGAAGTCCTCCTCCAAGAATCAGTTCAGATATCAGGAGGATCCTGCAGCTTTCAAAACAACACAAAGTGGGAGATTGGTATTTGTACCAAAATCATACTGAAATTAGGATCTATGGCTGTGAGTTGGCCCCTTATAAACTGCCCAGATACCTCCCAATGAGGTTATTTTCTCTGGAGTACTACAGGCAGATAATAAATTCAGATGAGGTGCATTTTGTTAAAGCCAAAAAGAAGGCTCAACTCATAATCAAACATCAACTAGGCCCTTTTGTGTGTAATACCCGAGAAGCTGGAAAGGAAGCAGAGAAAATCCTTCAGAGACTTAAACTAAAACAGAGCTTCATGTGGAGATATGATCCCTTGGACTTCATCTACAACAGAAGACAGAAAAACAAGATGGCTCCCTACATTCACCACCGAATCCCTGAAATAGAAAAATATGCAAATCAATTGGAATGGGTGGAGAATACTTTAGTGGATAGGGATAGCACTGAAGTTGCTGTTGAAAATTCTCTAATTTTTCTAGAGAAATGGCTTGATGAGGGTTCTTTCCTGTAGGTGCCAGGAGAATTTCAAGCCCAAGGAGATTCTCAAGTCCAAGAAGAATCTCAGGCCCAAGTAAAATCTCAGGCACAAAGTGAATCACATGTAGAAGAAGAATCCCAGGTGCAAGAAGAGTCAGAACAACTAGACCTATCAGAGGAGTTAACTCAAACATGTATACCAGAGCCCATCATGAGTACTCCCCCTATCTTGAAAACTCCTCTAAATGAGGAGAAAAGCCTAAAAATAAATAGGGAAGAGGCCACTTCTTCAGGGAAAGCAACCACACAGACATATGCGAAGACCAGCCTGGTCAAAAGGCAAAGGATAAATCTGTTTTTGAACAGGAATTCACAAAAGAAACAGTTGGGGCCACTAACATAGAAAGAGAAAGAAGCAGGCCTGCCACTCCCTGTGGGGGCACACTAGAACCTTCCACATCACATACTCAGATGTTGGAAAAGCAGCAGAGTGTTGAAGTGTCCTCATTTAGGATGCCATCTGACAGAGACCAAGACATTAGGGAAATATATAAGGACATAAAGGCCAGGAATGAGAGGCTAAAAGACCAAACTTATGCACAATGCCTAAATATGGCACTTACCAATCAAACAAGGCTTATGTCAGCCTATGATGTGAAAGAAGGCAAAATGAAAATGACATTTATGAAGCCTACTACTCAACAACCAAGAACATCAACATAATTCAAAAAGATAGATTTTGAAGTATTGGCAAAGGACATTCATCCTATTGACCAGATTGAGTTGCACAAGCAGACAGGGGAGATGATTTACTCCACCTTGACAGGGAAAGCCATCGCAACTCACCAATTGCAAAACTCCCTAAATAACATATCAGCTTAGTTCCAATTGGAGAAGGCCTCTTCACAGGCCAAAGACACCAGAATCAAGTCCTTAGAGGACTTAATCATTGAGTTGGGACATGATCCCAAATATGTAAAGGCCACCGAAAAATTGATAAAGAAGAAGAATGATGACATAGCTTCTTTGAAGAAGCAACTCAAGGTTCCACCATTACATCACCCACAAACAACAAAAGTCCTGGAAACAAAAAAAGGACAAGAAGAGCTTATGGACTTGGTCCTAAAGCTAAATGACCAACTGAAAGAAACAGAGAAGGAGTTAGACACATTGATTCAGTCCAAACAAAGTGACTTGGCCACCACTTCTAGGATTGCCATTCCCACTGTTTCTACTACAGTTCCTTCAACATTGGCAGCATCACTAGCACCCACAACTCCACTTGCCATAGCACTGCTAATCACCATTGAATATACAACAGTAGGTACTTCAATAGAAAATATAGCAGAGCTGGTAAAAGCCATGGAGGATATGTCAATTTAGGCAACAAAACTCAAAAGGTTAAAGGAGAAGGTGGCAAGCTTAGAAAATGACTATAAGCTTGCCCAAATTCAGCAGAGAGAAGAAACACAAAAATCCCTAAGGATGGGTGAGAAGATCAAGGCACTAGAAAAAGATTTAACTCTGCAAAAGCCACTAGGACAGACCAAGGAGATGCTCTGGGCCAATATCATTGACTTTGTCAATGATATTTGGCCATCAATTCAAGTAATATTTGAGCAAACTGAACTAGTAAAGGTAGCCACTAAAGCAATTCAAAAAGTAAAGGAAGATTTAGGAGACCAGCCTGAGGATGCTAATCGACTCATCCACTTCCTGAATAGTAAGAATAGACATGAACTTAATGAGCTTGGTGTAGAGGATAGGACTGAAGCCATCATAGAAGTTAAAAAGGTTCTTTCCAAAAGAAACCTTATGGTCAACTTAGAGGAAAAATGCCATAACATGCAGGTGGGCATTGACAGATTCATGGCCAAGTTTCAAATTTTGAGGGATAAAGGCCTTCCCAGTCCTATGGTCATCCATGATAAACTTATGACCCAATTGGACTACACTGACAGACTAAGGAAGTTGGCCAAGGAACAAGCAAGCACTTCAGGTATCAAAGCCTTGCCAACTGGAAAGTATTGTATGACACTTTAGAGAATCTGCTTTTTTCTAGAGCATGAGGTGAAACATTTGTTTGTCACCAAGCCTAATTTTTCCAAATACACAGAGGCAGATGAAATCTACAGAAGAATGCTCAAAGTAAAGTTACCTAAGGATGAATGGTGGGAAAAGATGACAGATTTACTATAAGTTACCACAGTAAATCTGAAGGCAGCCAGATAAAATAGGTAAGAGACAGATCAACAGGGTCAAAGAGTAGCAGGTTAAAGAGTATCAATGAAAGATTAAAGATAAAGATGATTCCAATGTACAAATATCAGCCAGCTTAAAGGGCTCAAATTCAACTGCAACAACCAGCACTACCACAATAAGAGGGACAACATGATGCAGTTTTCCATCTGCCACTACCTTCATGCTTGAAGATATTTTTATTCCCTAGATTAAATCTCATATTGTTATGAGATATTTTGTAAATATTTTTGTATATATACTTCACATTTCGAAGTATTTAGGGTGGATTCAAAGACATTTCTGTAGGCTTGTATCTAAAGTCAAGTGCTATTGTATCAAAATTGGATTGGCTTGCTGGATCATGGAATAAACTCAGATATTTTTCAGGATTCTTGTGTAAAGTGAAAATCAAATAAGTATTCTCTCATGTGTATTATTGTTTTTCCTTATGCTTCTTAAATCATATGTGTTTCTATGAAATCTGAATGGTAAACTAGGAATGATATTTCAAAACTTGCTTTAATGCACTCTGTCTTGACTATTTACATTTTTAATGTTTTCTGCTAAACTATCTTAGTTAGGGAATTCTTAAATGCTCCCTTACTTCCGTAGTTTCTCCCCCTGGTCTATAGCAAAGGATTCTTAATTTCCCTTTGTTCATGATCACCTATTTTCTTTCATTCTGATCCCGGTCTAAGGATTCTTCATTGCCCTTTCACCCTGGTTAGAACCATCTCATCCATTAAACATGAAGATTTGCCTTTTGCTTTGCTAGCCTGCCCCATGAACATTACCTTTAATGATATGATCTAGTTTAGCTATCCTTTGATTGACTCCATAGCCCAATGGATTGAAGACCTAGCTCTATCCATCTGTTCCAAGAATTCCACCACCCAACCTTCAATCCAAAATCAAAATCCTCATGAACACTAAGAACTAGCCTGAAATCTAATAAAAACAAAGTTAAATCATAAAGAGAGCCCTCTCTGGACTTGGGTTGGCTAGAACCTGAGTCTAAAAGATTGGTTTATGGTTACCTCGGATTATTCCTTCTTTTGATAACTTCTAGGGAAAACTCCTGAGTGATAACAAGTAGTTTTCTCAATCCAATGGTAGTTGGATAGTTCATAAGAAACTCGGTGAGGCTCGTTGGTCATGGTGGCTTCCAACAGATAGGAGTCTATAATGTAGTTTGATAGTTCATGAGTAATTGGGTGAGGATCGTTGGTCGTGGTGGCTTCTAGTGGAAAGTTGTCCATGGATCCACATGATAAAGTGATCTCCATTTGATAGTAGCCAACTAAATCTCTATGTAAATAATTGTTTGACATAATAAAATATTTTGAGAAACACGACAACAACAAGGGTGGTTTTTTTGCCAAAAGAAGGGTTTTCCACCAAAAATACTTGTGTTCCACTGTGTGTTTAATGTTTTCATGGTTTTTGGTTTATGTTTGATGCTTTGATATCTATTTATGTTCTTCTTTTTATGCATGGTTTAAAAGAATAATAATTTGTGGAAAATTTATAAGTGGCTTCATTACTGATTCACCCTCCCCTCTCCGTAGTGATCTAGTTTCCAATAGATTTATCTAGGATTTGAGACTTTGTTCTTAATGTAAATGTTAGCAAAGTTGGATGTCAAGGTTAGCGGATATGTTATCCAGGATCTAGAGGATCTGAGAGGTTGCACATATTGCAAATGTTTACAGTGTCTGATTTTCCCCATTACATAATATAACATGATCTCATTAATTACACGAAAGGGGTTAATCCATGTGGTACTTGCTAAACCAAGCGGAGGTGGTAGACACCACGGAAGCTTATTAACGCTATGTGGATGCCAGGTAAGGATCCCATGAGGACGTGGTAGGATAAATTCACCATGTTGCTAATATGACCTTAACAAGAAGAGGTGTAAGAAGGGTGTCATGGAGCGAAGTAACATGGCATAAGAGATTAGGTGCCACCACAAAGGAGCGGGGCATATATGAAAAATTTTGGGACCCCCCTTCCTTAACCATTGGGCAAGAGGGGGGCCCTTAGAATGGATTTTTAACCACTTGATTGGGTAGATCATGTGTAGGCATATGACATGCTCGAGGAAGGTGTGGGGACTTTAGCCACATAAGAGACAAAATTTGGACCCCCCTTGTTAGTTTTCGGGTAGGCAAGGGGACTCAGGATGGCTGTGGGTCGTTGATTAAACCTGATCACGTTGTGCATGGACGGTAAACTATAATGACTTAACCATAGCTATGTAAGCCACTAGTGGGTGCCACGTGGGGTTCCTCGTTGATGTGGCACTAATTGATTTGTCAAAATTTAAAAGGCATAACCTTAAATAGAAGAGTTAGATTGAGATAAAATTTGTATTGCCAGAAATATCTCTACAAGCTGAATGCGGTGATGGAATTTGTTTTGGGTTCTAAAAAAGTTGGAAAAATATGATTTTTGTAACTCCATCTTCCCAATGGATTCTAAGGATTAGGTTAAGTCATAAGTAACACTTCCACAACCCAAGATAGTACAAGGGGGTGGAAGGGAGAATTATAGGGTGGTATCAGAGAATCTAGGTTCAACACTCATAATGAATGGGCATAAGAGGATAAATTTGGATCTATGTTAGAGAGTGACATTAGAATAAGAGTTCAATATTAGACCCTTGGGAAAAAAATGGTTTCCGTTACAACATGGTATAAATCACATAGTGTAGTAATTAAAGGATGATTTTTTACTGTGTGCAACTATGTGATAATTGTAGAATTTTGGTTGCTGATTGTGTATTTTATGCATACATGTGTTAATATCATGATTGTGAAATGATAAATGATTGGAAATATGGATTTTTGATATGTTATCTTACTTTATAACTGGCATACTAACATGAGATTTGATGTTTCAGATAGCCTCACATCAACATGCTTATTGTAGTTATGTCAAGGTGATGGGTAGATTATTTATTTATATCCTTGGTTGGCTAATAGTTATGCATGTGTAAAAAAACATAAGAAGACACCAACGAATAATAAGAGAGTGAAGGAATGAGTAGAATAATGGTGCAATTCAACATCGATAAATCCCAACATTACCAGGAAGAGGAATCAATTGGAAAGAGGGGAGAGGAAGACTCCCCTGATTGGGTGGACACTCTTAGAAGTTTAAGAGCTGAGATAAGAAGTTTTAAGGATGAAAATGAAAGGATTATCATAGCCTAGGAAAATCAAGAAGAAGCAAAATGCAGTAATATTGTGCAACATGTCATACTTGCAGAGATAGAGGCAACATGAGCTAGTTTCTAGCTACCTAGGGAGGCATAAATCCAAGCAGAGTCCATCGGGAATTTGGAAGCATGAATTGGGAATGAATGGTTCAGAAGGAAACAAATCTAAGAAGAGGCATAGGTAGTAAAGTGAAGACATAGTGAGAGGTGGAACTCTAATCAATACTTTAGAGAGGATAATAGGTAGTTAACAATAATTGTCTAGTGCTACACCTAATAGATATTACCAACATAAAATAAAAGAGAAATATTTGATTCTAGAAGAGCTTAAGAAGGAACAACCTCCTACTTTTTATGGAGAGGTCAAGAAGACCAAAGAGGCAGAATCATGGTTACTAGGAATGAAGAAGTACTTCATAGTGCATGACTACTTGAAAACATGAAGGCAATAGTAGTGAATTTTAACTTGGAAGGTAAGGCTAATATTTGGGCAGATGACCTAAGGAACATCAAAGACATTAGAGAAAATTAGTTGTCTTGGAGGATATTTGAGAGATTTTTCTGGGAGAAGTACCTCTTTGAGAGGTACTATAACAATAAGGTCAAGGAATTTCATGAGCACAAATTGGGAAAACTGACAGCGGATGAATACACAAATAGATTCTTGGAGTTGTTGAGGTATGTGCTTTATATCAAGGATTAGAAGGTAATTATCTAGAGGTATCTCAGTGGATTGCCACAGAATTATAGGGATAAAATGGAGTCTGCAAAGTCAAAAACCTTAGAGGACACCATGTGAAAGAAAGTATTGCTACGAATAGTCAAAGCATAAACATAAATTCAAACTAACTAGAAAGCAAGAGGTAAGACCGAATTTAAAGGGAAAGGGAATTTTTTTTTAAGAACATCAGCCAGGAGGAAGGAATGTAAAGTTTACTACTCCTACCAAGGGTGAACTTCAACAAATATCTGCTAACACCAATCTAGATCAGCGTCCTAATATTGCAAGAGAGGAAGTTGAGGGGTTCAAGAGAGGAACCATACAGTGTTGGACTTGTGGAGAAAACCACATGCAAAAAGATTGTCCTCAACAACATCAAAATAATCCAAGGCCATACAATAAGTAAGAAGAAGAGAAAATGAATGATGTGACTCAAAATGTTCAACGAATCTATGCTACACTATGAAATAGGTAGGCCAATTACCAAGAATTAGTGATTGAGATGGAAGGTATGGTTGATAACTAACCTGTTTTGATTTTGATTAACCCAAGTTATCATTTAAATCATGTTGTTTTGGAAGTTGCAGAGAAGTGCGTATTACATAAGAAAGCCCATGAAAAGTCGTGGCTATTTCCACTAGTAATAGGTACTCAAAGGCAAGTGGTAGATGTGGTGAAGTCATGCCCAATAGTGATAGATGACATGCCCATGTTCCCAGACTTGAACCTATTACCATTGGGTTCATGTGACGTATTGGTCGGCGTGGACTGGCTAGCGAGCCACAATAATAAAGTTGACTGCTACAACAAATTGATAGAATGTATTAGTGACAAAGGGGAAATAGTGATGTTGCAAGGGATAAGAAAACCTGTGACTATTAGGCAAATATAAACATTTCAATGAATAGGTGTAGCCAAAAGGATGTGAATTGTACATTGTCCAAGTGACCAACGAATCAGAGGTTAATAGAGACAAAGTGGAAGAGCATCCAATATTAAAAAAATCCACTCATGTGTTTCCCGAGGAAATAACAAGATTGCTAACAAGAAGATAAATTGATTTCTCAATTGAATTATTACTGGGATCAACACCTGCGTTAAAAGCTTTGTATCACATGAGCACATCAGATTTGGTTGGATTGAAATTGCAATTAAAGTAAATGCTAGACATGGGATACATAAGACCCAACGTATTTCCTCGCAGATCTCTAGTACTATTCGTAAAGAAACAAGACAACACACTAATATTGTGCATTGACTACAAATAGTTAAATAAAGCCACAATAAAGAACAAGTATCCTTTACCCAGGATTGATGAATTGTTTGATAAATTGAGAGGAGATGAAATATTTTTGAAATAGATTTGGAGGTCTAGGTACCATTAGGTGTTGATTAAGGATGATGACATCCTTAAGACAACTTTTACAACTAGATATGGGCATTATGAGTTTGTGGTGATGCCATTTGGACTCACCAATGATCTAGAAACATTTATTTGTTTGATGAACAACGTTCTTAGCCCATATTTGGAAAAATTTATGTTGGTCTTTCTAGATGATATCTTGGTTTATTCTAAAACAAAGGAAGAACATGAAGAACATTTGGTAGCAGGTTTTGCAATTACTTGTGATTTATTCCAATCAGAATTTCAATACTTGGGACATATCATTTCCAAGGAAGGAGTGGCAGTAAATCGTGAGAAGATCAAAGTCATAATGGAGTGGACTACTCCTTGGAATGTGGAAGAAGTTAGATCCTTCATGGGATTGGCCGATTATTACTAGAGGTTCACTAAATTTTTTTCAACTATTAGCTATCCAATCATGACATTGAAGAGAAAAGGAGTTAAATTCAACTAGACTTCAAAATGCGCAGCCAATTTTGAGAAATTAAAATGCTTGCTCACACATTCACCAATATTGAGAATAACAGTTCTGAAAAAATATTTTGTGGTGTGCACAGATGCTTGCAAGAAAGGGCTTGATAGAGCCATAATATAAGAAGGACATGTGATTTGATATGTATCGATAAAGCTAAATGAGCATGAGAGAAATCGTCACTCATTAATTGGAGCTTGAAACCATAATACATGCATTAGAAATGCAGAAGAAATATTTGTTGGGAAGGAAGCTTGTTTTAATAAAATACCATGGAGGGTTGAGATATTTGTTTGACCAACCCAAGATAAATGCAAGACAAGCAAGGTGGTGACCCTTGCTTAGTGGGTTTGAATTTGAAATGAAGTACATCAAAGGAAAAGAAAAAAATAGTAGATGCACTAAGAAAAAGTCTATGAGTGGCTCCTATGGCAACCATAAGTACTTTTAAAGTTGATACTAAATAAAGGATAAAAGAAGCATCGCTTCAGGATGAACATTATCAATAGGTGAAGGAATGATTGCAACAAGAGCTAGAAGGAGACTGAGGAAGAATTACTCTCATTCACAAATGATGGTATGTTGAAATTCAAAGGTAGGTGGTATATACCTTGTATGGGTGAATTGAAGAAGCTCATCTCTAGTGAGTTTCACAAAATACCTTATTCACATCATCCTAGTTATCATAAAATGATAACATCTATGAAAAATATGTATTATTGGTTGGGCTTGAAAAGGGATGTTTCCAAGTATATCCTTAGATGCTTGGAGTGTTAACAAGTGAAAGTGGAATGTAGACATCTAGTGGTATTGTTACAACCAATCCCCATATATGAGTTGAAATGGGAAGTCATTTCTATGGACTTTATCATAGGACTACCAAAGTCATCTAGACATCATGATGCCATAATGGTGGTAGTGGACAAGCTAAGTAAGGCAAATCATTTTATAGCCATCAATTCCACCATAAAGAAATTTATATTGCTCATATTTTCATGAAGGAAATGTTTAGATTGCATGGTATACCCAAAAATATTATTTCAGATCGAGATGCCAAGTTAACCTCAAAGTTTTGGAAAACATTGTTTGCTAGCTTGTGAGTATAAGTTAGCATTTAGTACAATGTATCATCCTCAGATAGATGGATAGACTAAAAGAGTATATATGGTGTTGGTAGGCATGTTAAGGATGGATGTCATGCATCAGTCTAAGAGGTGGGAAGAATTTCTACCTTTGGTAGAATTTTCTGACAACAATGGGTATCAGGAATCATTGAAGATGAGTCCGTTTGAGGCTCTATATGGTAGAAAATGTAACATGCCTATCAACTGAATTGATATACTGAGTAGGGTGGTTGTTCGACCTTATATAATAAAAGAAATAGAACAAGAAATAGTTGCTATTAGGTAGAAATTGAAAACAACTCAAGACAAGCAAAATGTTGGATCCCTATAATACTAGTGACTCCCCCATTACTATTCTTAGTGTAGCCCTTATTGTTATTATTGGGCCCCTATTGTCCCCATATTGTTATTAGTGTGCCCCATAGAAGCCCACTATTGTTATTGTTGTGCCCTTATATTATTATTGTTATGTCGACTTTGATTATATTGTGACACCTTAGACTCCTATATATAGAAAGGAGGTTTAGTCATTTGTATCATCCAAGAATTGTTCATTTGTGTAATGTAAAGGAGGTTTCCCCCTGGAAGAGGCTGATTTTGAATTCATTGATCTATCTTTTCGATGTTTTTGTGAGCTGGTTTCATAACATTTGGTCTTAGAGCTTTGGATTCTAGGGTTTCGTTGCTCCAAAATAGGTAATCACGGCATTTTCGCTATAAATTTTTTCTGCGACATTTCAAAAGCTAAAAAAAAATCATTTGAGCTGAAATATCGATAATCCTCGGGTCTGAATTTCATATCTTGTCTCGCTATATTTTCAGAGATATGATCTAAGGAAGTTAGGGTTTTTGCAGGCTCCTGAATTACATCCCAAATAGGTGACTTTGGAAAAATCGTCATAACTTTTTCTCTGAGTATCAGATTACAATTTCGTAAGAAGTTACAGAAATAGGATGGACAATAGTTTTCTGTGAAGAATTTTTAGATCTGAAGGTTGAAACAGTGACACGTGGCACTTCGTACAAGTTCGCTCTACTGAAAAAGTGTATAATCAGAGCTTCTTGGGAGATTGGGCATAACTCTTTTTCGGAGAAACCAATTTTGATCAAACTGGTGGTGTTGAAAAGAGGACTTAGAGGGCTACCACATTTTGCAATTTTAGACCTTGGAGATTTGAAATTTCAGAGATACATTAGATTCAATATCGAGCTCCTACAAAGTGAAAAAAGGTGTGTAGTCTTTTTTTTAAAATTTGCATAAGTTTGGTTTGAAAAATTAGTTTGAAGGAATTTTTAAAATTTGCATATTTAGTTTGGTTTGCAAAAATTAGTTCATGAAGGAATTCTAAGGGAAATTTCACTCTCACAAAAAGTAACAGAAGTTAAGATGGATGGTTTTTAGAAAGGCATGGAAAATAAGATGGATGGTTTAAAGAAAGGCATGGAATCTAAGATGGATGGTATGAAAGACAACATTTAATATTTGAAGAAGGACATGGAAGGTTTGAAGGAAGGTTTGACAAAGTTGCTACAAGAAAGGCTTCCTAATGACGAAAAGGTAATAGAGAAAAATCATGATGAGAACAAAATAAATGTTAATCATGATTTCATAGACTTTAACGGTAGATTGAAGACCCACCATGTTCCAAAGATAAATATGAGGAAGTTTGATGGCAAGGATCCGATAACATGGATACTACATATGGAACAATATTTTGATCTCCATAGTGTGCAAAACACACAAAAGGTACGTATTGAAACTTTATATTTGGAACTAAATCAATTTGTGTGGTATATATGACTTTTCTCTCGTAAAAAAATTGTCACTTGGACAATTTTTATGAAAGAAATGATAACACATTATGAGGATACAAAAAGCAACACCTTTTTTAGCCAACTGATAAGGGTTCAATGATGGAGCACATTGAGGACTTCCAAAAATTGAATATAAGGGTAAAATATATTCCAGAGGAGCATAGGATTGATGTGTTCATAGGGACTTTAAAGGATAACATCCAACATGAGGTTCGCCTTTGGGAACCTGATTCATTGGAGAACACATTTAGGTTGGAAAGAAAAATGGAAAGAAAAATTATGGAAACAAGGAAGCCTACCACTCACAACTATAAATATGGAAGTGTTGTTGCCCCTAGCCTTCCACAACCTACAAAGTTGACACCACAACGATTGGAAAAAAAAGAAGAAAAAGGGCTTTGTTACAGTTGTGATAGCAAATACACTAAAGGTCATAAGTGCATCAAGAAGAAATTATTTTACATAGATTGTGAAGAGGAGGAAGAAAAGGAACAAGAAACATCAAAATAAGAGGATATACACTAGGAACAAACCCTAGAGAAAGAAGAACTGAATCCAACCATATGTTGTAATGCATTGGCCGAAATTACCACTCAAACTGTCAAGATAGAAGGACATATCAAGAAGTAAAAGGTAATATTTTTGATTGATTAGTGAAGTGCCCATAATTTTATTCATTGTAAGATAACCAATGAATTGAATTGCTTCCTATATCTAGCACCAGTGTCAAGTGATGGTGGCAAGTGGAGGAACCATAAATTGCTCTAGAAAGTGCCATAATATCAAGCTATCCATGGGAGAATATGTATTGAATAGCCGAATGATTTCCATCCCAATGGGTGGTGCTGATGTTGTACTAGGAGTCCAATGGCTACAATAGCTTTTAATTTTCAAGAACTTTTCATGAAATTTTCTTCGGAAGGAAAGGAATTTGAATTAAGGGGTATCACAGGGAAACCAGGAAAGATAATCAACTCTAACTGAATGACCAAGCTTCTAAAGAAATAAAAACGAGGCGTAATTACACAATTATGTTTGCTAGAGGTTCCCACATCGAAATCATCTATTTCTCCAGAACTCCAAAAATTATTGAGCAATCATTCCAAGGTATTTGAGACTCCCAAAGGCCTCCCACCTATTCGTGATCATGATCATGCTATTCATTTGATTCCAGGAAGTGTTTCTCCAAACATTAGGCCTTACAGATATCCCTATGACAAAAGAGTGAAATTGAACGTATGGTCGCATAAATTCTAGAGACTGGTATAATTCAACCTAGTCAAAGTTTTTTCTCTGCTCCAGTAGTATTGGTGCACAAGAAGAATGGGTCATGGCGCATGTGTCTAGATTATAGAGAGCTCAACAAGATCACTATTAAAGATAAATTTCCCATTCTTGTCATTGATGAATTTCATGGATCAATTTACTTCACCAAGTTGGATCTTCGTTTAGGATATCATCAAATCAGAATGAAGACTGAAGACATTCTGAAAACAACATTTAGAACTCATGAGGGTCATTATGAATTTTTGGTCATGCCTTTTTGCCTTACTAATGCACCTTCTACATTTCAAGGTTTGATGAATTCCATTTTCAAACCTTTCCTTAGAAAATTTGTGTTAGTATTTTTTGATGATATACTAATCTATAACAAGTCTTGGAAGGATCATGTCCAACATGTTGATAGGGTGCTCAAACTGTTGGAGGACAAACAATTATATGCAAAAACCTCCAAATGTTTCTTTGGAGTACAATAGGTAGAATATCTAGGTCATATTGTATCTCATGAAGGTGTTAAGGTAGACCCTAACAAAATTAAATCCATTAAGGAATGGAAAATCACCACATCCATAAAGCATCTGTGAGGATTTATTTGGTTGATAGGATATTATCGCAAGTTTGTTAAGAATTATGGGCGAATAACAACACCTTTAACAACATTATTGAAGGAAGGTGCATTTTCATGGACTCTAGAAGCAATGAATGCCTTTGAACATCTTAAAGAGGCAATGTGCCAAGCATTGGTCTTAGCTATGCCGGACTTCACAAAAACCTTTTTTGTGGAATGTGATGCCTCAGGAAATGGAATTGGTGATGTTTTAATGCAAGAAGAAAGACCCATTGCTTGCGAAAGTTGTCCAATCAAAGGAAAGTATCTACACAAATCTATTTATGAGAAGGAAATGTTGGCAATACTACATGCACTTAAGAAATGGTGACCCTACCTAATGGGAAGACACTTCAAGGTAAAAATGGATCATGATAGTCTTAAATACTTTTTAGAACAAATATTATCTTCAGAAGAGCAACAAAAATGGGTCACAAAGATGTTGGGTTATGACATATACAAAAAAGGGAAGCAAAATGTTGTGGCAGATGCACTCTCAAGAAAGGATGAGGATGTGGAAGCATTTCTTTGCGCCATTTCTATTATCCAACCTGATTGGATAAATGAAGAAAGGGATGAATGAAAGAATGAGGAAGAAGTGTGGGCACTCATTCAAAAGTTACAACAAGATCCCAATACATCTGATACATTTAGTTGGAAAAATAATTTGTTATTGTACAAAGATCGCTTATACCTGGGTAATAATTCCCAACTGAAACAAAATATTCTTATGGAATTTCACACTTCTCCTTTAGGAGGGCACTCAAGATTTTTAAAAACTTACCACGGGGTTAACAAGGAATTTTTTTGGGATGGCCTTAAATAAGATATTCAAAAGTTTGTGGCGGAATGTTTGGTTTTCCAACAAAATAAAGTTGAAAAAATTAAGACCCCAGGCCTATTACAACCTTTATCCATTCCAAGCCAACGTTGGGAGGAGGTTTCAATGGATTTTATCACATGTTAACCCAAGTCTGAAGAAAAGAGTGTCTTCATGGTGGTAGTTGACAGACTTACCAAGTATGCACACTTTTGTGCATTATCTCATCCATTTAAAGCCAATAAAATTTCTAATGCATTTGTGGAAACAATTCAAAAGCTAGATGGAAACCCAAGGATTATTGTAAGTGACAAAGATCCCATTTTCACTAGAAACTTTTGGACAAAATTATTTTCTTGTCTTGGTACTCAGTTAGCTCATAGCTCATCTTATCATCCTCAATCTGATGGGAAAAATAAGATAGTAAACAAATGTTTGGAATGATATTTGCGTTGCTTTGTCTCTGTTAAAAAAACACAATGGGTGAAATGTTTACCTCTGGTTGAATGGTGGTATAACACTTCCTTCCATATTGCAGCAAAAATCACCCCATTTATGGCACTTTATGGATATCATCCACCATCCCTCACATCATATTTAAGAGAAAATTCTAAGGTTCAAGTAGTGGAAGATCACTGGTGGGCTCCAGTATTGCAGCAATAATGCTTCAACTCTTGGGACTCCCTTCTTTAGTTTTATCAACCCGGTAGTTTGTAACAAACTTGGAAGCGACAGTGCTATATGCAAAAGTCCTAGCTCTTGCCGCAGCTGTCACTGGATCAGCTGGCACAAGTCCGCTAGGAGCTTAAGCCAACTTCTATGAGCTCTGAGAAGAATCTTTTAATGGTGATGGATGAAAGCTAACTCAAAGGAAGCTAGTCTACTTGCAGAAAGAAGCTGAAAGTGAAAAAAGGAATGCAAACCCTAGCAAACCATAGTTCTACAGACTAACCCTACCGGTGCAAGGAAAAATATGAAAGCAACGGAAATGGATGCCATTGACTTCTAGAAATGTAGAATGCATGTGACTAAGCTACTCTTGCAGTGAAATCTGAAAAGGAATGTCTTTTTGTATTTTTGAGTAATCTTGTAGAATTATTATGCATGTGCTTAACTGTTTTGACTGTGCAGAGGTTGATTGATGGAAGGAAATGGTGAGGGCACTTGCAGGAGGTTGGGAAGGTGAGAAGAGGGCCTAAGGGGTCCCTAACACCCTTCCAGAGAGTTTCACAGTGATTGGATCTCGAAAAACCGCTCTCGTGATCTTCTACAGGAAGTCTGCAGGGGTTCTACAGGATGTTCCGAAAGGAGATTTTGGAGGGTTGATGGTGGAAGAAAGGTGGAGAAGTGGAAATGGAGGTTGGATGAGGGTGTGAAGAGGTTTAGAACTTGGCAGGTGAAGCTGAGAAGTGATGAGGATGGTTGGATTTGTTCAAGGAGGGGTAGAGCAATGTTGCAAAAAAATATGGAAATTAGGTCAAAGTGAGAAGGTGTGGCAAACAAAAGGCAAGAATCCGAGTTAGAGGGTGGAAAAGGTTGCACTGGTGGAGGAAGGGTAAGCAGGGAGGTTTCTCAGGTGTTTTTCACACTAATTCTTGAAACTGACCAAACAAAGATCATGCAAACCAAGTGTTTAGCTATTCTAACCTAATTCGACCTAGGAACTAGCAATCAAGATGAGCAGAAATCCCTTGGTAGAAAATCATGTGAAACAACTTATGAAAACCAAGCAAGAATGAATTTAAGCATGTAATCACATCTGGTATTAACTTTTACAAATGAGAAACTAACACTAGCAATTGCATGAAGAAGCAAGAACAATGTTTTTGTGGCAGCAAGGACACCGTGGTCTCAGCTCATGGTCCTGAGGGGGGAGAGGTGAGATCCAAGGTTTCTTGATGGCCTTTTTCAAAGATATTTTTTGCTATCAACCTATCACATCACTCTGAAACATGAAAGCTTTTTCAATCATCAAAACTGACCTAGATAACCAAGCAAGATTTTAATCTACTAATAGAAACTATTTTATGAAGATAGTAAGGAAAAACATATAACAATACATGGAGGAGGTCCTGTCACTTGGGTTGGGCCCAACCCCAAGAGCTACAGGTTCCTAAAAGAAGCTCAGAATTGATGCAACATAAAACTGGTTTCCATTACTCAAAAAACAACCATGTCCCAGAAGCTCCAAAATGGGCTCAGAAATAAAGTAGCACTATAATGCGAAATACAAATGTTCAAAAAGTAACCTACGAAGGCTGGAAGCCTTCCTACTTATGCACTATGAGGACCTCCAACGGTCCTCCTTAATTCAAGGGGCTTGGCTGCTCAAAACTGCAGTACTCAACCACTTCATAAAAGCTGCTCGGCTGCCTTTGGAAATAAACTTTGGTGGGCTGCTGAACTCCGAGCTGATGGTGGAGAACTCAAGGAAGGGGTCATTTAGTGCAGGATACACCCTTCCTACGAATCCTCAGCCTTTTCCCTCGTATTTGGCTGTCAAATGGTCCATAAATTCTTGACCTTGGTCCAAAAGTTGTCCAAAAATCTGCAGCAAACATGTATTAGCCTTCATGGTCAAGTGACTATTCTTATTCATTCAATTAACATAAACATACTTCAAAAGCATACATAAACTATGAAGAATGGTGGATAAATGGAGAACAATAAGCAAAATGAGCCCAATAAGTTACCCATTTTTGGGGCTCATCAATCACATCGAGCATCAAAAACAAGTTCTCCAACTCTTAAAGGATAACCTCACTTTGGCACAGAATATAATGAAATAACATGCAGATCAACATCACAGCGAAAGAAGTTTTGATGAAGGTGACTAGGTATTCCTACGGCTACAACCATATAAACAAATGTCCCTCAATCAAGCTAAGAAGGATAATAAATTATCACCAACGTATTATGGTCCATACAAGGTGTTGCAAAATATTGGTACTATGGCATACAAATTGGAGCTTCATATAACTTCCCGAGTGCACTTAGTTTTCCATGTTTCATGTTTAAAGAAGGTTATATGTGACAAGCTCCCAGTTCAAACAATATTGCCAAAACTTGACGAGGAAGGAAAAATCATATTGGAACCTGAAGCAGTCACAGAAAAAGAACTCGACAACTACGAAATTGATTAATTTCAGAGTATCTCATCAAGTGGAAGAATTTACCCGCTAAAGATTCCACATGGGAGGATGAGAATTTTATATAGAAGCATCTAGAACTACTCAAGCATTGAGGACAACACATTTTTGAAGGAGAGGGGCATGTTGGATCCCTATAATACTAGTGATTCCCCCATTACTATTGTCAGTGTAGCCCTTATTGTTATTATTGTGCCCCTATTGTCCCCATATTGTTATTAGTGTGCCCCATAGAAGCCCACTATTGTTATTGTTGTGCCCTTATATTATTATTTTATGTCGTCTTTGATTATATTGTGACCCCTTAGACTCCTATATGTAGAAAGGAGGTTTAGTCATTTGTATCATCCAAGAATTATTCATTTGTGTAATGTAAAGGAGGTTGCCCCCTCTAAGAGGCTGATTTTGAAGTCGTTGATCTATCTTTTCTATCTTTCTATGAGTTGGTTTCACAACAAAAAATGGTTATGTAGCTCAACAAAGAATGCACAAGGAATTCCAAGTGGGAGAGAAATTGTATCTTCACATCAAACCAAGAAAGAGTTCACTGAGAATAGGATCTTGTGCCAAGTTGCAACCAAGGTTTTGTGGACGATTTCAAATCTTAGAAAGAGGGGTGTCAATGGTGTAGAAATTCTCACTGTAGATTAATCTGATTACGCAATGTACTAAAGCAAAATACTTAATCTACTTCTACAATCAAACTTGTGGAAGCTTAATCGATTTTGAGCAAGATCAAATAGAACACATATAACAGAGAAGACGATTCAATCACACATGAAACACAAAAGAATACTCTGGGGAAAGCCTTAGCTAAAAACCCCGCTATCTGTATTATCATAAAAGTGGAAATATCTCAGGATTACACAAAGCTTTAGCTCTCAAGCTCTCCAGCTCTCAGTACAATCCCTCACTCCTGCTCATAGACAGAATAGACAACACATATGCCTTCCTTCAGTCCTCCAAGCCTCCTATTTCCTTGCGCAGTTTCTTTTGGGTCCTCCAGCTACCACCTATGTGATTCTCACCTCACACATTGCTCTGACCTCTGTAGTAACTACACAATCCTCAAGGAATGAATTCCTTCTGCATGCAAGAGATATTCTCATAGGAATATTCTAGCAATTGACAGTACACTGTCCCTGCCTTTAATCTCAACTAGGTCTTTGTCTGAACTGACATGCATGAGTTATTTATGAGAGAATATTCAGTTATCTGGAGAACACTAGTTTCATGCATGCACGCATTAACTGACTGAACTCACAATTAGTTCCTCAAACTGTTTGGAACTAATTCAATTGGACTTAACTCAGTTAACTGAGGTAACTAATTACAACTCAAATACAACTCATCCTTATCTCCTTAATTAAGGGATAACTTCCTCAACAAAGGGATAACTGTTGCATGTCTTCACAAAGACTTCATGTTTGATTTTCACCAACTAATTAACTCAAGATGAATTAATTAACTATTTTTCAAACAACTAGTGAGACTAAATTCGAATTTTAATTCTCAATTTTAATTCAAGGACAAATTAAAATTGGAATATATCCTAAAATGTTATCTATAGAAATGCTATTTTTAGCATTTCTTGTTGCTATTTTCAACACTCCCTCTCAACAAGAAAGGGATTATCTGTCACCTCGATCCTGTCTCTGTGGAACTCGAATTTACACTTTGATAATGCCTTAGTCAAAATGTCAGCATCTTGCTCCTCGGTCGAAATATACTGCAACAACATGATCCTCCTTGCCATACAGTCTCTGAGATGATGATACCGAATGTTGATATGCTTGGACTTGTCATGAAATACTGGATTCTCAGAGAGTTTGATACAACTCTGATTATCACAATAGATCACGTTGGATCCATCCTCTACTCAAACAAACCAGATAGAATTTTTCGCATCCAAATGGCCTCACATGCTGCCTGACTTGCAGCCATGTATTCAACCTTTGATGAGCTAAGTGTAACTGACCTCTGTTTCCTGCTGTACCAAGAAACTGCAGCTGAACCAAGGTTGAAAATTCCCCTTGATGTTCTCTTCCGATCTAATGGACTCCCTGCCCAATCTGCATCTGTGAAGCCCTGTAGCTTCACTCCCTTTGACCGTCTGTACCATAATCCAAACTAAGATGTGCCTCTGAGGTATCTCAACACATGCTTTGCTGCCTTCCAAAATAGCTTGGTAGGTTGAACAATAGCTTGACTCAGCTGGTTCATCGCAAAGCACAAATTTGGTAGTGTGTTCATAAATACATCAATGAACCCACAAGCTATCAATACACAGTAGCTTCTACTACCTCACCTGAAGTAGCATCCTCCTTCCTCCAGTTACCCGCTAGAGGAGTCTGCATGGGCTTGCACTTCTCCATGTGGCCTGAGTATCTCATTTGCATACTTTCCTTGAGATACAAACAATTCCCCATCCTTCTACCACACTTCCATGCCTAGAAAGTATTGCATGAGACCCATGTCTTTCATCTCGAACTCTCTTTCAAGGTCCTCCTTGCAAGACATGACCCACTGATCATCACCTGTCAATATCAGATCATCAACATAAAGAACAATGATCAACTGCTTACCTTCCACCATGATGCGGTACAAGTTCACATCCGCTTCACTCTTTGTGAAGCCCAACCTGATGAAGTTGATCCAAAATGGATCCTAAAAACCCTTTAAGTCTTCAAAATTAACAACTATCGCATAAGGAAAAAACTTACAAAAGGCGGATTACACTATCGGGCCTGAAAAACATGAATAAATGGCCAAAAACAGAGTTATCGGAGGCTTGGACAGCGATGCACAGGAGTCGTCAGATCTAGTCGATCAATAGTCCAGATCAAATCGACATATCACAATCGGTGATGGTAGGCGGAGGCTACCATGTGAACGTTGCAACAACGATCAGTGCAAGTCAACGCGGACCGTCGATCAAGCGCGTAGATCGATGGCCCAGGTTAACCCACAATATCACATTGGAAAAATACAAGGATCACTTACCAATGGCCCAGGGACTATGCGATATGCGATTGTGACATGTCACATCGCAATATCGCACCAGAGCAATACCAAGGAGCGGGGTCGATACATGTGACTTATGATAGCCGAACCTGACGGGGTTATGAATGAGATTTAATATATTTTGAGTTCTGGAAAAAGGGTTTTTCCTATGTATTTCACAATATCGTCAAATAAACGAAATGCAAGGGAAATGCGCTCGATGCGATGAAGCCAGACCTGAAAGGGTTTATCAACGCAACTGTATATTACTTGAAATCCGCCATAAAGCCATTTCATCGGGATTTCAGTGTTTTAATGTATTTTTTTAAATACAAAGGAAACCATGGCACCAAGGCACTTGTGACTTGCGATAGCAATTACAGGCGGCGCTGATAGGAGTCTAGGGCTAATTTGATGATATTTCAAGTCTGATAAACGAAAAATTGGCAGATTTTACCGTGTTTTAGAGTATTTCTCTGTGTAAACAGAGAACGACCATTTTTGGGATTTCAAAGGCACCGATGGTCCTTCCGTTGCAGAACAGATGGCCACCATCCTTGAAGACGTTTAACAATGATTTCTTAATGCTCAGAGGGGGATTTAAGTGGACAGAGGCTAGGAGCCAGAGAGCCCAGAAGAGGAAATGAAGAGACAACACCGATTGGCTTAAAAGCCACATAATGATAGAGACAGAGGCAAGTAGTACTGAGACAGAGAGAAAATAGAGCCAGAGAAGGAGAGAAAGAGTCTGTGTACTCAGAGAGGCTTGAGGGATTCAAGAAAACTCCTGTTGTTTTGTATCTGTTGTGATGAGACTCACTTTGAGCTCACATTTTATAAAACTCTACTCTTGAAGACATAATAGAGAGGTCACCACTGAAGGCTGGACCAGGAGACATAGCCCAAGAGTTTTGGGTGAACTCCATATTAAACTTGCTGTGTTATGTGTGTTGTCTATTATTTTTCTCTAACTACTCATTGTCTATATTATTCGCAATCTTATTGATCCGTTGCACTAAGTAATATAGGCAAATCCATGCACATGGGTCTGTAATACCTTAATATTAGTATAAGATCTCATTTTCAGATCAAGTGGTATCAGAGCTTTAGGTTTGCTAAGGTTAGACAACCTTGTGTTGGATTGTTGAATGCTAACTAGGTCAAATCTCAAATTAGGAGAAGGATAACTTGTAGAGGTTAATCTAGAAATTGGAAGAGTCTATCCTAGGAGGAGAATGGCAGAACAAGTCCCATTGGAATCAGAATCTCAATTCATGGATAGTTTCATGACCATGACAACCATGGTGGAAGAGATGTATCGAGAATTCAAGAAGGGTTGAGGTGAAAGCACTTCGACACCCAAACAAGACAAGGGAGCAGAGGAACCTTCTCTAGATGCCCCAGAGGGCAAAGGGAAAGGGGAAAAGCTTCCTCCATCATCTCCTCCACCATCACCTCCATCATCCTCATCTCCTAGCCCTGAAAAGAAAAAGAAGAAAACATCTTTGATTAAATTAGATGTAAAGTTTGATTTGCCAATCTATGATGGAGAATTAAATGCAGAAAAGCTAGATAACTGGATTAGACAGATTGATGTATATTGCAGGGTGCAGAACATTGATTTAGAGAGGAGAAAGATTCAGCTGGCTAGCCTTCGCCTTGGAGGAATTGCACTAGTGTGGTGGGAAGGCAAGACACAAGTTGATTTGAAGAAGCATGGTAAAATTCTTTCTACCTGGAATGAATTTGTTTCTGCCATTAAAAAACAATTCTATCCACTAGCTTATATGTAGCAAGCAATGATGAGTTGGCAAACTCTTCGCCAATTAAAGGGGAAAAGTGTAAAAAGCTATACCTAGGAATTTAGAAAAAGATCTTTAACTCTAGGCATTTCTCTAGACTCACCTGAAACTTTGTTGAAGTATATAGGTGGTCTACATAGCTATTTGAAGCACACCATTCTCATGTTTAACCCCACTAGCCTAGATGATGTATCAGTTCAGGCTACACATCTAGAGGCTAGAGGCAAGAATGTGAACCCAGAGATTGGGGGATCATCAAAACCCTCTGCAACCAAGAACAAGGAAAAGAAGAAACTGAAATGGAAAGAGAGGAAGGAAAATGCTGTACAGAAAGACAAATCTTCATGCACTCATTGCAAGAAGGATGGGCACGATGATGAACACTGTTGGTCTTTGCAGTTGGAGCTGAAACCCAAGAAGTTCGGTGGTAAGAAGAAAAAGATTGCTGCTACTATTAAGAAAGACTTGGGGTCAGACTCAGGTGATGAAACAACAGTCATAGCCACATGTATAAAAGGTAAAAATTCTGAAGCATCTACAAGTAATTCTTCTTAATCTATTGATAATGAAGATAATGAGAGGAAAAGACATGAGATTTTTCATATTAGAGTTATTTCCAAGCACCAAAAGATTGATACTTTATTTGATAGTGGTTCACAAGTAAACTTGATTTCTGAAACAATTATAAAGAAGTTGGGCTTACTAACAACACCTCACAAGGAGCCATATCCATTAGGTTGGGTATGTAATAAAGCAAAGCTACAAGTGACTAGACAATGTAAGCTTAGGTTTGCTATTGGGTCAGCATTTGTAGATGAGGTTGAGTTAGATATAGTTCCCTAGATATATGTGGTATTGTTTTAGGAAGTCCTTACTTGTATGATAGAAAAGCCATTTTCTATCGAGATGAAAATAAGTATCAACTCACTAAAGATGGAATAGAATATATTGTAAGAGCTCATAAACTCAAAAATAACTACTCTCTCATAAACTCAGGGCAAATGAAAAGAATTGTAAATTCATGCAAGAAATTTTTACTAATGGTTGTAAGAGCTCATAAACTCAAAAATAACTACTCCCTCATAAACTCAGGGCAGATGAAAAGAATTGTAAATTCATGTGAGCAATTTTTACTAAAGGAAAAGAACCCTGATAAAACCAATTTATTTGAAGGCTGTGATGCTAAATAGAAAGCTGATTTAGATAAAGTTGTTTCAGAATATGATATCCTATTTCAAGAACCTAAAATTCTGCCACCCAAAAGGGAAATAGTACATGATATTCACTTGCAGCAAGATGCTCCATTGCCTAACATCGGAATGTACATGTTATCCGCTTTAGAGAATGCAAAGATCAAGAAGCAAGTACAAGAGCTGCTCGATAAAGGGTTCATAAGACCAAGCACATCACCATGTGGATCTCCAATTGTGTTGGTGAGAAAGAAAGATGGTTCATGGAGGATGTGCATTGATTACAAAGCATTGAATAAAATAACGATCAAGAATCGTTATCCTCTCCTCGCATTGATGATCTATTAGATCAACTGAAAGAAGCAGTTTACTTTTCCAAGTTGGAATTGCGTAGTGGCTATCATCAGGTCAGAGTTGCAGAACAAGATGCATGGAAGACTACTTTCAAGACAAAGCAAGGGCTGTATGAATGGCTGGTTATGCCTTTTGGCTTAACTAATTCTCCTGCCACTTTCATGAGAGTTATGAATGATGTACTCCAACCTTTTATTGATGATTTTGTAATTGTATATTTAGATGACATTCTTGTTTTTAGTAAAACATGGGAAGAACATTTGAAGCATGTAAAGCAGACTCTAGATGTTTTGAAAAGAGAAAATCTCTATGTGAAATTATCAACATGTGAATTTGGCAAAACATCTTTGAATTACTTGGGTCATATTGTAGGGGGTGGTGAATTGAAGATAGATCCCTCTAAGGTTGAAGTTGTTGTGAACTGGCCTAAACCCAAATCTGCTACAGAAGTTAGGAGTTTCCTAGGAGCAACACAATATTGGAGAAAGTTTATTGCTAACTTTTCCTTGATTGCAGCTCCCTTACATGCTTTAACAAGATTGAACAAGGTGTTTCAGTGGGGAGGAAAATAGCAGAAAGCCTTCGAAACCTTGAAAGAAAAAATTAGTACAACACCAATACTAGCACTGCCAGATCTTCAACGACCATTCGAGAGTGAAACAGATTCCAGTGACTATGCTATGGGAGCAGTGTTGATGCAACACGGTAAACCCATATGTTATCATTCTGAGACATTTACTTCTACAGTAGTTAATTATCCCACATATGATAAAGAATTGTATGCATTAGTACAGAGTGTGAAAAAGTGGAAACATTACCTAATGGGCAAAGAAACAATTATACATAAATATCATCAACCACTTCAATATTTACACTCACAAACTAAATTGTAGCAATCAAGACACTATAGGTGGATGGGTTTTCTACAGCAGTTTCATCTTCTCATCAGATATAAGAAGGGCATACACAATAAGGTTGCAGATATGTTATGAAGACCAATCATAAATGGAACTACTATACTTAAGCATAACTCAGTATTGCATGAAAGCTACATTGAACAATATGCTCAATGTAGATTTTAAAGATGTATATGCAACTTTAAGTCATGGAAAACAAGTAGAAGAATTGGATTATCATGTTAAAGACCAAATCTTATATCATTTGGTAAAGTTATGCATTCCTCAAACTGAAAGAATTAACATAATCCGAGAAGCACATACTTCTCTAATATCAGGTCATTTTGGTGTAAGTAAAACAGTGGCACAACTGCAAAGATTCTGTTATTGGATAAGAATGCATGAAACAATTTCTAGATATATTAAAGGGTGTACCATGTGTGCTACAAGCAAGCCCAGTAATAGAAAATTAGGCTTGTACACTCCACTTCCAGTTCCTTCTCGTCCATGGGAAAGTGTTTCCATGGACTTTGTCGGGGGATTGCCAAAATCTAGAAAGGATCATGATTATTTATATGTTATTGTGGATAGGTTCAGAAAAATGTGTATTTTAATACCTTGTAACAAGCAGATTACAATTGAACAAACAACAAAGTTGTTCTTTCAGCATGTATGGGTTACCCACTTTTATTGTATCTGATCATATTCCCGATTTTTTGGGAAGTTTTGGTCAAGTCTATGGGAGTTGATGGAAACCAAATTGAAGAAGAGCACAACATTTCATCCACAAACAGATGACCAAACAAAGGTGGTCAACAGGACAGTGATCTAGTTGCTCAGGGGATATTGCAGCAAGCATCCCAAGCTTTGGGATGAACATTATGCAACATGCTTACAACCGTTCCAAGCACTCTTCTACATAGATCTCCTTTTGAGACTTGTTTTGGTTTTACACCAAAGTCTCCCTTGGATTTTGTCTTTGGAAAAGACATAATAGTTGATGGACATAAAAACCAAGTTCATTGAACAGATCCAAGAAATTCACCAGGCAGTGTAGGAACAACTGGAAAGAAGCCAGGACAAGTATATGGCAAGGCATGACAAGCATCAAATTGAGCATAGCTTCCAAGTTGGTGATCAAGTCTGGCTGTACATCAGCAAAGACAAAATGCAAGGTGAAGGTAAGAAGCTGAAGCCAATAAGGTATGGGCCTTTCAAGATACTTGAGAAAATTGGTGAAAATGCTTTTCACCTTGATTTGCTAGCCTATATGCATATCTATTCAGTCATTAATGCAGAGAACTTGAGACTATATGAACCTTCATTGATTGAAGATCCCAAAGAGCAAATTCTGTTGCCTTTTATTGATGATCTGTTTCCTAAATATCTCAATGAGTTGTAGGAAGATACAGTTCTAGACAGAAAGGTGAGAACTACGCGCAGAGGGGATGTTGAGTACCTTGGACTCAAAGTTTCAAAACCAAGCAGTGCAAGATGGATAGAGATTGGACAAGTGAGGAAGTTGTATCCTCACTTGATCAATGCTTAAAAACCAACTTTTGGTGGTCCAAAAGCTTTTTCAGTGGGAAGGCGTGATCCAAAATGGATCCTAAAAATCCTCTAAGTCTTCAAAATTAAAAAATATCGCATAAGGAAAAACCTTACAAAAGGCGGATTACACTATCGGGCCTGAAAAACATGAAGAAATGGCCAAAAACAGAGTTATCAGAGGCTTGGACAACGATGCACAGGAGCTGTCAGATCTGGCTGATCAACGGTCTAGATCCGATCGGCATATTGCAATCGGCGATGGTAGGCGGAGGCTATTGGAGGCTACCATGTGAACGTTGCGAAATCGATTAGCGCGAGTCAACGAGGATCATCGATCAAGTACGTAGATCAATGGCCCAGGTTAATCCGCAATATCGTGTCGGCAAAATACAAGGAGCACTTACCAATGGCCCAGGGACTATACAATATGCGATTGCAACATGTCACATCGCAATATCATATAAGAGCAATACCAAGGAGCGGGGTCGATACATGCGACTTACGATAGCTGGACCCGATGGGGTTATGAATGAGATTTAATATATTTTTAGTTTCGGAAAAAGGGTTTTTCCTATGTATTTCGTAATATCATCAAATAAACAAAATGCAAGGGAAATGTGCTCGATGCGATGAAGCCAGACCCAAAATAGTTTATCAATGTAGCTGTATATTACTTGAAGTCCGCCATAAAGCCATTTCATCGGGATTTCAGTGTTTTACTGTATTTTTAACCATGGCACCAAGGCACTTGCGACTTGTGATAGTGATTACAGGTGGACCCGATAGGAGTCTAGGGCAGATTTGATGATATTTCAGGTCCGATAAATGGCAGATTGGTGGATTTTCCTTAGAGTACTTCTTTGTGTAAACAGAGAACAACCATTTTTTGGATTTCAAAGGCGCTGATGGTCCTTCTATTGTAGAACAGGTGGCCACCATCCTTGAAGACGTTTAGCAATGGTTGCTTAATGCTCAGAGGGGGATTTGAGAAAAAAGAGGCTGGGAGCTAGAGAGCCCAGAAGACGAAACGAACAGACAACACCGATTGGCTTAAAATCCACAAAATGATAGAGACAGAGGCAAGCAATACTGAGATAGAGAGAAAATAGAGCCAGAGAAGGAGAGAAAGAGTTTGTGTACTTAGAGAGGCTTGAGGGATTCAAGAAAATTCATGCTATTTTGTATCTATTGTGATGAGACTCAATTGAGCTCACATTTTGTAAAAATCTGCTCTTGAAGACATAATAGAGAGGTCACCACTGAAGGCTGGACCAGGAGACGTAGCCCAAGAGTTTTGGGTGAACTCCATATTAAACTTGCTGTGTTATGTGTGTTGTGTATTATGTTTCTCTAACTGCTCATTGTTTATATTATTCACAATCTTATCGATTCGTTGCACTAAGTAATATAGGAACATCCATGCACATGAGTCTGTAATACCTTAATATTAGTATAAGATCTCATTTTAGGATCAGAAGTAGTTGTCGATCCTGGTGTACCAAGCACGAGGTGATTTCTTAAGCCTATACAAAGCTCTCTTGAGTTGGCACACATGCGACTCACGATCGAAGGTCTCAAATCCTTCTGGCTGCTCTATGTACACCTCTTCCTCAATCTTGCCATTGAGGAATGTAGCCTTCACATCCATGTGATGTATCTTCCAACCCATCTATGTTGGTAGTGCCAACATCGATCTGATAGATGAGTACCTTGCTACAGGAGCAAAAGTCTCATCATAGTCGATCCCCTTGACCTATGAGAAACCACAGGCAACAAACCTTGCATTATGTTTCTCCACACTACCATCAACGACATGCTTTACCTTGTAAAGCTAACGGGAACTCACAACTGACTTGTTCTCCAGTATTGGAACAATATCCAAAACACTGTTCCGAACTATGGAGTCATACTCCTCCACCATAGCATCAACCCAAAATGGCTGCTGCATTGCTTCCTCAAGGAAGATGGTTTGGTCTCTACACATTCCCCAACAAGGGCCATGTATCCCGTGTACCTATCAAGTGACCTCCTCTGTCTACGCTGAGAATATGGCTCTCCCACATTCTCTCTCACATCTGACACCAATATTTCATCTTCTCTCGTGCGCTTCCGCCCATCTCTGGAAGACTCTGCATGAGTGGATGTCTCCACTCCTGAAACCTCTGCATGTAGCTGATCTGCATTAGTTTGAGGCTTCTCCTCCTTAGGAACCAAAAGTTCCTTCTTAGCCTGCATCTTGAGCTCCCTCTCAAGGGAAACTCGCATGGCCTTCAGCTCACCAAACTTAAGATCTATGAGAACCACTGTCGTCTGACTAGTAGGAAAATACACCCGATAGTTGTGGGGTGTATCAGTGTACCCCACAAGTATCCCCAACTCAGCTATCGGCTCAAGTTTCTTCTGGGCATCTTTGTTCACATGGCAATAAATCGATGAGCCAAAGATCCTCAAGTGACTCACATCTGGTCTCTTCCCGGAGAAAGCTTCCTTTGGTGTCTTCATCCCAAGTATGCGTTGTGGGTTTCTATTCTGCAAGTAAACCGATGTGTTGCATGCCTCATCCCACAAATGAAGTGGTAGGCCTTGGTCATGTAGCATCGCCCAAGCTACTCCCACAATCGCTATGTTCTTCCTTTCGGCCACCCCATTCTGCTGTGGGTTATGGGTGTCGTCAACTCCCGTTTAATTCCTTCTGCTGCACAGAAGTTCTTAAACTCTTGAGGGACATACTCTCCACCATTGTCACTTCACAAGCCCCTAATATTCTTTCTTGATTCTTTCTCAACCAAGGCTTTGAATTCAAAAAATATTGAGAAGGTTTGATCCTTCTTTTGCATGAAATAGATCCAGCATCTACAAGAAAAATCATCAATGAAAATAACATAGTACCTTTGTTTAGCGGTGGAGGCTGTCGAAAATGGTCCACACACATCTGTATGAACTCACTCCAAAATTGCTTCAGCTTGACTGTCTTGATCTTGAAAGGAAGATTTTGCATACTTACCCAAGGTACAACCTTTGCATGTGTCCACTTGCTCAAGTTTACCTTTGGGAAGTCTGGTAGAAATCTGTTGCATTATCTTTAAGGCCCCATGATGCAAGTGGCCCAACCTTCTATGCCATAACTCGCCAATATCTTGGAATTACACCAATTCTACTTTGGAACTTAATGAAACACAATCATCTACCTCTAGCTTGTAGAGATTCTTCAATCGAATCCCAATCCTCTTGGTTGAATCCCAATCCAAGCACATACTTTACATTAGTCAGGGTGAGAGGAGCTCCATGCTTCCTCTTAAACACAACCATATCTTCACCTGGAACACAGTACTTTCCATCATCGCCCATCTCTATGCGCATCTGGAGGTCTTTCTCCTCCAAGGTACTGAATAAACTCTTATCGCCGATCATGTGGAATGAGGCTCCACTGTCCAGGTACCAAACACAACCCACCATCGATGAAACCATGCATGCGATGAGGGTAAAATCCAATTCGAACTGTGAGGCCAGTGCCTCACCATCTGATCCTTTCGAGGATCCCTTCTTGGATTTCTTCAATGGATAATTAGTTGCATAATGGCCCACCTCATGAAAATTAAAGCATCGCACTTTAGATTTGTCAATCTTCTTCCCACCATGGGAAGAACTCGATTTGGAATGGGAAGCCTTCCCTTTCCCTTTCCGCGCCTTACTTGCTAAGGCTAGATTTTCTTCATCATCATGCTTTGATGAAGAACCATCTTGGTGCTTCTCCTAATCTCCTCCTGCATCAGATTTGACCACAGTCATTCCCAATCTGGCGGTTTCTCTCTTCCATTCACTAAGTCCTGGTAGCTATGCCATATCCTAGGATGACCGAGGGGAGCAAGACTCACCATGTCATCATTGGCTGTCATGATTCCTACACTTCTAAGCTCATCTCTACATGTGGTGAGCTTGTTTAGATATGTAGAGATCGTGTCGCCCTTTTCGCACTTGATTTTCTGAAGCTTGTCCTTCAGCGCCAGCTTCCTCTGGTCGCTGCTATTTTGATATAGATCCTTCAATGTATTCCACATTGAAAACGGAGTCTCCTTCCTATGGAGACTCGAGACAATATGGTCTCGAACTCCTTCTAGAAGAATCCTCCTCGCTCTCGCTACACATTTCTTCCATTCCGCCAATTCTTGGGCATTAGCTGTTGCTGGCTTGGGGACTTCTTGATCAATGAAGTCTTTCAAACCATTGTCCTCAAATACCACTTCGATGTGATCCTTCCATGCTATGTAATTCTAGCTACCATCCAGAGCATACTCGAGTCTCAAGCCATTGAATACCATTGGTGAACTTTGAGATGTGATAAGAAATCGATTTTGTACCTACAATAAAGAACTTCAAAACTTCAAACTTCTCCCTTCTTTGTATACTTCTCTCCACTTGGATCACCTTTGCTCTAATACCATGTAGAAATTCTCACTGTAGATTAATCTGATTATGCAATGTACTAAAGCAAAAGACTTAATCTACTTCTACAATCAAACTTGCGGAAGCTTAATCGATTTTGAGCAAGATCAAACATAACACATATAACAGAGAAGAAGATTCAATCACACATGAAACACAGAAGAATACTCTGGCGAAAGCCTCAGCTATAAACCCCACTATTTGTATTATCATACAAGTGGAAATATCTCAGGATTACACAAAGCTTTAGCTCTCAAGCTATCCAGCTCTCAGTACAATCCCTCACTACTGCTCATAGAGAGAATATACAACACATATGCCTTCCTTCAGTCCTCCAAGCCTCCTATTTCCTTGCGCAATTTCTCCTGGGTCCTCTGGCTGCCACCTGTGTGATTCTCACCTCACACAATGCTTTGACCTCTGTAATAACTGCGAAATCCTCAAGGAATGAATTCCTTCTGCATGCAAGAGATATTCTCATAGGAATATTCTAACAACTGATAGTACACTGTCCTTGCCTTTAATATCAACTGGGTCTTTGTTTGAACTGACATGCATGGGTTATTTATGAGAGAATATTCAGTTATCTGGAGAACACTAGTTGCATGCATGCATAACTGATTGAACTCACAATTAGTTCCTCAAGCTGTTTGAAACTAATTTAACTAGACTTAACTCAGTTAACTGAGCTAACTAATTACAACTCAAATAAAATTCATCCTTATCTCCTTAATTAAGGGATAACTTCCTCAATCAAAGGGATAACTGTTGCATGTCTTCACAAAGACTTCATGTTTGATTTTCACCAACTAATTAACTCAAGATGAATTAATTAATTATTTTTCAAACAGTTGGTGAGACTAAATTCGAATTTTAATTCTCAATTTTAATTCAAGGACAAATTAAAGTTGGAATATATCCTGAAATGCTATCTATAGCAATGCTATTTTTAGCATTTCTTGTTGCTATTTTCAACAAATGGCTTATAAACTAGCTTGGACACCCACAACGGAAGAACATGATGTTTTCCATATTTCTTTGCTTGAAAACAATTGCATGATACTAATCATATTGTTGATTGGTATACGATACATGTGGAATTTGAGGGAGAATTCCAACCATAGCCATAATGCATTATGGATCAGAGGCAAATCACACTTTGGAATTGAGTAATCGAGCAAGTGAAGGTGAAATGGAAGCACTTTGGAGCATATGAAGCTACTTGAGGAATGGTTGATCATATGAGGATATCATACCCATTTTTTTTTACTTTGTAAATTCAATGTAAAAGGATTTGTGTGTGTATAAATCTTGTTGTTGAACTTTGTATTTGGTGTATAGAACACTGAGGATGATGTTCCTCTAAGGGAGTGGCATTTGTGACAACCTTTTTACTACCAGTATTGTAAATGTCACTATGAATTGTAATTCATGTAAATAATATGGAAATACAAATATTAACTAGCTTGGAGGATTGCGCATGAATTCCAAGACTAAGGAGGAGGAGTTTCTTTGGAAGTGAATAACCTAGGCTACTTCATTTATTTAGGTTACTAGTTCGCTGACTAAATTTAATGGTTTACACAATAGGCATGGGGGTGGAGTATGGGTTTCCTAAGTGAAAGGATGAACCCCATGCCACATATTTACTCATAATATGTGTCGGTGTGGTCAACAAGCAAGAGGCAAACAATATGGTTGGCAACAAAAGAGACCAACAAGAAGGAAAACATAAGAGAGATAAGTGTTCATAGAGATGCATATGGGAAACATGAGAGAGTTTGCAAAAGGGAGTGCAAGGCACAACCAATGTGGGAACACACATAGGAGTGTAGCACGAAGAGAAGGGAAGAGAGGACATGATGATGTTCCATGTGATTTTCTGGTGTCTGACCAATGATGTGTACCAATTCTATGATGGGATAGTGAAGTCTCAGTGGAGAATTTGAACCACTAGTGCTAGTTGTCTCAATTGGGAGCATCTAAGTGGTTGCCTTGGGGATGCGAACCACTTGGAGTTAGCTGAAGGTGATTAAACAACTAGGGTTCTTGTTAAAATGTTGTGAACTACTTAGTAGGTGGAGAAATTATCGTGCTTACTATTGAAGGTAGTTGTGAACCACCTAGATAATGTGCATTGGATTCTTGTAGTGCTTGTCTTGAAAATCCAAATGTGAACCATCCTTAGTGTGAGATCATACTCTTGGAATGGGGCAGACCTTTACTGTGCCTACGGTGAATCCATGTGATATATTTTGAGAGGCAGTGGTGTTAATTTTTCTATAGGGCTAGATTGTTTTCTTCTTTAGAATATTTCGTTTACGAACTTTTCAATATTTACATATTGCATTCACCCCATTATATCATAAAATAATTGGAAATTATGTAGAAATAACAATAACATCAACAATGTAGTGGAACATAAAGGAACAAAAAAAGAAAAGAATGCATAATAGAGACACTAGGATTTGGTCGGAGACCAGGGTAAAACTCCACAAGGGGGAAAACCCAAAATTCAATTCTTCTTCTTCTATTAGATATTCATTAATTGTTCAACTAAGATACACAATACATCCATAAAGAGATAAATCATTACATCAGGCTTCCCAAGGCCTATCCATGTCAGTTCACAACTATGTTTGCGAACTAAACGATACAAATCCAAGAGGAATGCCATCATAAACAAGAGCATCATCCAGAACACTATCATGCATCAAGGAGATTGTGAGTTTTATCATCACTGTCATGCATCAAGGAGACTATGAGCTTTATTATCACTATCATGCATCAAGGAGACTGTGAGTATTTTCATTCCACATGCCAAGATCATTGCAATACAATTCTCTGTCATATGTATCAAGGACATCACTATCATTATATCTATATCTATATATGTATATCTATATGTATATATATATATATATATATAGATATATATATCTATAAAGTTGTTTCAAAATCATAGGTCAGTATAAGTAACTTCTAGGGTCTGGTCAAGCAATGTTGTATATGCAATACCGTATATCGCATGCAACATCGTATAACAACATCAAATGTTAGTCTAACAACTTCGTATGCCTGCTAATGGTACAATTTTGAACCATAAATCCAAATCCTTATAGGGTTGTAAAAAAATTAAAATATAAAGGTATGCAACATATCATTACTTCATTATGGTCCTTGAATCTATATCCGCCATAGTCAAGATATCAATACTTCACATTACAAGATTTGGATTTGAAATAAATATTCAAACCATCATGATATTAAGTATCAAGATCTGTACAATATTTTTATACAAGGTCTTTCCATAACACAGAGCATACCATACATACTGTAACACAAGTTCACACCAATGTAATTCAATAGTATGCCATACTGAAGTGCGAGATAGCATACCTCTGGAAAGTGATATATCACAGATCATACTAATAACATATCTTTGGAATGAGATCTTACTGTAATGCAATGTGAGTCATCATACTAAAATTCAAATCGAAAGTAATCATACTATAATTCCATGAAAAAGTCATCACAATGAAATATAGTGCAGGATCATAAGTACTTTATCCATATCACATAGAAGATAGCCCTGTAACATAAGTAGTATAAGCCCTGTAACATATGCAAGAGAATAATCTGGTAGAAAAAGTGTCACAAGATAAGGTTTGAAACTTCACATCAAAAGATAAGTCTACAGTTCACATCACAAGATAGGGTCTGCAATTTACATCACAAAATAAGGTTTGCAATTAACTTCTTAGGTTTGCAATCCGCATCACAAGATATGGCATGTTGACATAACTCGCTTCCATCAAATCATAGTAGAAAGTGCAAATATAATAGGCCCAAAAAGCCCCAATAAATCAAACAAGAAACGCTCATAAAAACCTCAGATATAACCATAAAGGATTCCCTACAAATTTCCTCAGATGATCCAAAAAACTCAGAAGAAGAATATTCTATGCGAAGTGATTTTTGGAGAGAAACCTAATAGGGCATTTATAGTTATTTTCCAATGTGAAAAGGTTCCTATTTGGGACATGCCAACATTAGGTCAAATTCAATATTTAAGAGGAAAATGTCAAGTTAAATTCAAATATGTATATTTTCCCTTTTAATTATTACTTGCCCAACTAATATTTTGTCCTTCATCAATATTATTTCTTTTGAATTTTTGGGGCAAAAGGGTTCCCTTTTGGGTAGATGGGTTTCCCTTAGGGGAAATTCATCTTGAAGCTGCTCAAATTTCAACAAGTGGAGCCACTGTTGTGCTTACTACTAGAGGTAGTTGTGAACCACTTGGACAATGTAAGCTCTCTCTCTCTCTCATATGGTTGACTTGTATTGATGTGAATTCCCTTGAACACTTAACGCCTCAAACTTTGAATCTGGCTCGAGGGTGGTCAGCTGCAAGAAATATTGCAATGTAGCTGACTTATGGTTGGGTGGAGAGTTGAAGTCCCTCCCTGAGTTTCCAGTCATTCAAGTTAATTAGAAAAGTTGGTTTACTTGTATATGTGTTGCACTATGAATGATGAATAACGTGTGATAAGTATTATGACAATGTAGGTGTTAACAATACAGATGGAGGAATGCAATACTCCTATTTTCTTATGATGGTATGCTTTATGCATGTATTCTAACGATTATGAAAGACTTAGAGGTCCCTGTGTTTGTTGATATTCTCATGAGTGAGAGAGTTATTTGCATGGTAATGTATGCTTGCTTAATACACTCTGTTAAACTATTATAGTGGGTAACCTTCATTGGAGGATATGCTTTGGATCTTTGTTTTTTTAATATCATGATTATCTTTCTTGGTAAAGGACTAAGAATGATGCAATATATGATATATCAGTAGATATGATAGTATTTATTTGGGATCCATGGAATGTATGATGGATAAGTATAGTGAGTAGAACATTCTGTGTTTGGATAAGGATTTTATCTCTATAAAATGGGTGTTATGAGTAATGCCCTGCTTCAAGGAGAACTTTGGCAAAGTCCTTTGACTTTCTCAGACTTTCTAAGTCTAAGTATTGTAAGAATTAGATTTGTATCTAGGTATGGATGGATTATGGGTAGGGCCATGTATTTGGTTTAGATTCCATTTTAGGCTTTTGTCATCTATTGCATATGTATATGCAAAATGGGTGGATGTACTTAAAGTTTGGCAGAGGTATTCAAGAATCCCGAATTCCAGACAGTTCGACCTTATGCACTTTTGGGAATGCACTAGATTGAAAAAGTCTAGATAATCTATAGTGAAGTCGGTCAAGTGGAAAAATCCTGTGAGGGCCCCAATTGGGTGGAACCATATGTTACTTTATTTGGTGAGAAAATATGGGATCTAGGGGTTTACACTTGACATAAATATCTGTGATGTTGTATAATAAAGATGGTGGATGAGTTATCCAGGATTCAGTGGATCTGAGACTTTGCGCTTAATGTAAATTTTAGAAAAGCTGGATGTCAAGGTTAGAAAATATGTTATCTAGGATGTGGATGACATAGGAGGCTACTCTTATTATAAATGTTTGCAATGTTGTATTTCCCCAAGACTAGATCTAAGGTGATCATGTTAAATCACACGAAGGTGGTTGGTCTTTGTGGGACTCGCTAAACCAAGATGAGGTGGTAGGAACCACAAAGGCCTAGTAAGGTTATGAAGACATCGTGTAAGGATCCTATGAGGACGTGGTAGGATGATGTCACCATGATGCCAACATGACATTAGTAAGACAAGGTGTAAGAAGGGTGACGTGGAAAAAGAGAGGAGGCAGTGTTATAGACATTTTTGTGCCTTACAGCATTGAGCATGAAATGTCCATAATCCAAGGGATCCAAAGTCCCTAAAAGAGTTGTTCCTGCCCCTAAAGGAACAAGGTCAACCAATGACAGCTTCTCCCAGAAGTTCTCCACCAAAAACCACTCAGAAACAGTCAATTCAGGATCAATTCAGATGCTCTACTAGCTGCATGCGTTGCAATGCACCCCAGTACACTAGCTAGGTGCATTGCAACGCACCTAAAAGCACTACCAGGGTGCGCTGAGCGAGAAATGCCAAATGGCAATGTCATTCTGCAAGGTGTACAAACACTGGAAGCTTCCAGAATCTTCCTCAATGACACTTGCCTCAATGAATTCGACTAGTGATGAGTAAGAGGCTCTCAACCTCAAAGTGGAAGCAAGAACTGACAGAGAGAAGCCACAAGTCAAAACATAAGCTGACTCATCCTCTCTGCTTACATCTATATATGGATCTCTCACCCAGAGGTCCAGGAGGCTGGAATTTTGTACTTTGCAGAGAATTGCTGTTGGTTTGAGATTGAGATTAGTACATTGGGTGACTTATGCTTTGTTGGAGGAGAGGAAGGGATTCCTTTGCTGGGAGGTAGATGCTGGATCGGGACTCACTTGGTTGTATCTCCTCTTGGACTTTCTTATCATATCAATAAAACTATTTGAGTTTCTCCTATGTGCTTGTATATCAATGATGCTTTGTTATATTTGCACATTTAGTTTATATCTGATCCTAAACTAGTTATGAATGTAAATCTATGTCTTTTGTGTAGTTTTCCTCTCTTGTGATCTTGCAGGAACTTGGTGTAAGCTGGACCAGTGAAGGAGCAAGCAGCGGGAAGCGAACAAAGGAGAGAGCGATTGGATTGACAAACTAGCGGAAGACACCGGTTAGTTACATCCTTCTTCTCCATTTACATTTCATAAAGAAGAATATGAAGATAGTTTTCCTTGTTTGTTGCTAAGGCACTATCACACCTTAGAGTGGGATAGGGGCATTCCGAATTGGATACTTTTCCCAACAACAAATTGGCGACTCCGCTGGGGATCGTATCTTGTTAGTTTATTTGTGTTTCTATTGTTGTTCTTCTCATAAACTCAGGAGTGCCGAATCGAACTGCATTTGCCATTTTCAAATGCAAAGTAGAGATCTGCTACTCCAGTCCATTCACTGGGCCTGTTTTTATGATCTGAACAGCTGATCCACAAGTGCTCTAACAACCCTTTGTGATAGATCTTAGTCCTCCTTTAGATCATCCTTCTAATTGTACCTAATTGATAGCTTTTGTCCGGCCAAAAACTGTAGATTAAACTGCAAACCGTGACCCAGAACCCAGAAACAACTCTCGTTTCTGCTTCAGCGCAGACTCTGTGAAGAGGTTCTGCATTTCAACGCAGGTCCCGTGAAGGCTACCTGCGCTGAATTTCAGTTTCTCTGTGCTGGGGGTGCGCTGATCAGCCTTTGCCTTGTGCAGCTGTGGTTCCCTGCTTCCTTTTGCTCAGTTTTATCTCTGTTTTTGCAGCCTGTTATCAGTGTGTGTACCTATCTGAAACCCCTTTTCTTTGCCTCAATTCCGCCTCAGTTGTATAAAGAAACTGTATTTGTTCTTTGTGTATTTGTTACATCATTTGCAGTTTCCCATCACAAAAGTAAACTAGTCATACTGTCGCCCTTAGATCTAGACCTGTCGTAAGTGTCGTTTTGATCTTAGGAGTGAGTTTGTTTGCTGTTCACAGTTGATTACGCTTTTACTTTTGTCTTTTGGTTTGAATTTATGCATTTCCAGTGTCGAAACAAGTAAATCATAAAGTGTCGTAATCGTCTTTTTGATTGTGTTTTTCACTTGAAATCGAATTCAAATTTGTACAACAGCTTTCTTTTTAGGCATCAATATTAAGAAAGTGAAAACAAATACATGCATATGTGCATTTGCATTTTGACAGTTTGTATGTGTTGATTTAGGAAAAGTGCATTTACAGTGTGCTCTATGCTCTTTGAGAAAAGATTGTGTCTTTCTTTTCCCCTTGTAGCTAGGATTTTCATTGTTGAAAAGATATAAAAGCTTGCTTATCATCTTTAGACTGCATTTAGGAATTGTATCATACATCTCGTGGTGATCCAAAAAGGAAAACTTCTAAGAAATATCAACCTAAAATAAATTGAATGAACTTAACAACGCTTTGTAACTTAACGCACAACATAGAGGTCTAGGCTAGAGACGTGTTCCGGCGTCGTAAAACCTGGTCACTGGTCGCCTCATTGATGGTTGGGTGATTCCTCCTGAGAGACGATAAGTGCCAGTACGGATTGTGCTCCCACGTACCGTCGAGTATATATTGGGAGACCCCTATAGGCATAAAACCTTTATCCATAGGAAGCCGTGTCGGCCGCCCTACTGATCGCAATGCACTGAACACAGCATTCGGGAAGATTGACCGCCCGTACCTTAAAAAGTATTCTGCGGTTTTGCGAAAAGTTTGGCACACCCTCTACCTAGAACTCCAGAGCAGTTCCTTTTGGCCTTTTTCAGACTCTATAACGGAAAAAGTCCATCCGAGCATTTGTCACTTCGGGCTCGTTAAAACATCGAAGGAGACTAGAGTCATCTTTTGCTTTTTCTCGACTCTTTAAAATTGAAAAAGCAAGTTGTGTCCAAAGCGTCTAAAATTCATTTAATTCGGAAACATATTTCCCCTTTTGTATTTTAGTTGATCGAGTAATCCGCAATCGTGGAAGAAAGTCAATTGAAACCCCGTCGTTCGCGGAGGCTTACGAGTCAACCGTCTTTGTCTCCGGAATCGAAAACAGTACGGACAAAGCGAACTCGTTCGAAATCTCCTATTAAAGTTAGAACAAGTGTTCCAACAACATCCGAGGTTCCAGTTACTCCAAACATTTCTAGAAACCCTGCCTCCACAGAAGAAGTTCAACAGCCACAGAGGGACAGTGATACTGATCCTAGTCTGAGAGTAAACACTTGTGTTACTGAACCAGTTCCATCTGCAACCGGTTCGGAGAGTCTTGCTCCTCAAACATCTGTCGCTGTCGATTCAACCCCTTCTTCGGCACCAGAAATATTTTATGGACCTGACGGTCTTCCCCTTCCACCTGGTTTGATTGCGATAGAGGAAATTGTAGAAGATCCGCAAGCAAGTACTCCAACACATTTTGGAGTCGGGGTCACTCTATTTCCTTCGACATCAGAAGTTAGTCTACCGCCAGTGGAAGTTCCTGTAGAATCGCTAGGTAATCTTTTGGATAGACTCAAAATGTCTGAACAACCGTCAACATCTAGGACTGTGTCGACTGACACAGCGACAGCAGAACTCCCTGCCGTCACTCCGACAATGTTTGCCGGCGTACCATCTGTCTCGACTAGCTCACAACCGCTAGAAGGAGTCCATCCAGGGACTATTTCGACAGTATGGTCCGTTCCTGTTTGTTCCTCTGGAATAATATCCGGCAACTCTTATGTTGAGACTCGACAAATTGATCCATTTGGAGGTCAATTTGGGCAATCCAGTCCCCAAGGGCAGACCATCCCCTTGAGTTCCGGGTTACCACCGTATGGGGGGCAGTATACCCTTTCATTACCCCCTCCGGGAGGATACCCATACGGGAGTTCACAACAGTATTCAGGTTATACTGGAGTTACGTCAAGTGGTTGGGTACCTATACTACCCCAACAACCAAGAGTTGTGTATTCTATGCAACAATGTGTACCTATGTCGAACATCCCGACAACACCAGCTATTGTAACAATGTCACAAGTTCAAACGTTGCCTGTTGTATGTCAACCTCAGATTTCTCAGGTTGTAATGCAACAGCCCCTTGACCCTGTGACTCAACCACAATCATCAACTGGTGGGGCGACACAGGTCCAAACGGGTACAATTACCCCACACCTTGGTCCAACGGTTAGTATAGCGCAACAGAACATGGCTTCACAACCATGGCTGGTGCAATACCAACAACCACAATTCCAACAAGTGTACCAAGGTTCTGAGCAGCAGATCTTTGCGAACAGTGGACAGCCGTACATTCAAAACGGCCAAAATCAACCACTTTACAGTGGTCAAGTCCACCAACCGTATCAGTCATACCAGCATCAACTACATTATGCTGGTATGCAAAGGCCAACTGCTCAGGCAATTCCATCGTACCCTGGGTATGCTTCACCTAACCTGAATCAACAGTTACCATTCGTGGCAACTTTAGAGTTACCCGATTTACACCGGTTAACAAACGATCCAATTTCTTACGCCCCTTGGTGGCCAGCAATTCCTCATAAACTTCCATCAGATATTCCTAAATTTAATGGAAATCCAGGTGAAGACCCGTCGAATCACGTGATGACATTTCATCTATGGTGTTCATCAAACACCCTAAACGATGATTCGATAAGACTTCGCCTTTTTCAGAGGACGTTAACGGGTCCAGCGGCAAAATGGTATATTGAATTGCCTAGAGCTTCGTTCGACAATTTCAGCACCTTAGCCACGACTTTCTTAACCCATTTTCAATTACCGATAAGGTATGAAACGGGAACGGAAATCTTAACCAACTTCAAACAGACAACGGCCTCTCACATATCTGATCATATACATGAGTGGCGACGTCGTCGTAGGATGGTAAAAACGTACGTTCCCGATCAGCTATTAGCTGAATGGTTCATCAAGTCGTTACTTCCTGCCATAACGGAAGATGTGGCGAAGGGGGGAGTCGTAACGGAAGAGCAAGTTATCGCTCATGCGCAATATCTGGACTTGGTCTATACTCAGTCTGGCACGCTCTACGACAAAATACCTGATGCCCCTAGACCGGAATTCTCAATTCCTCCTCCTCCTAAATCAAACAATGACTCTCATGCCGGCGATGGTGTGATTGGCACGACAAACGCGAAATCGACAAAGGCCACATCTAAGAAGGCCCGTAAGATTTCAGATCAAAATGCAAAAGACGAAATTCTTGCTTCGGAAGTAAATGCCGTATCAACAGATAAGGGCAAAGAAACCAAACAACCAGGAAGCAAGAAGAAACAAAGCAAAGGGAAGAAGAAGAAACAGGATGAATCATCTCCTGAAAAAACTTCTTCAAACCCTCCTGGAAATAGGAAACCACCCCCCTCAGGGTGTCAGATATGTGATGAGGATCATTGGACGAAAGAATGTCCATACAAAGCTGAGCTTAAAAGATTCTTTAAAAGTTCGAAAACCTCAGCAGTGTTAACTGATCCGTTTCCAAATCCAGGAACAAATCTGGTTGATAGTGGAAATGCTTCCCCGTCGCAAGTGCTAATGTTGTCGATTTCGAAGCAGCAAAATGATGCTTTGATTTCGACAAGGAACAAAGATTACGGGAATCCGCAGCTGTCAAACGACAAGGATAAAGATCAACCAAGTAGTTCGACAACAACTTCAACAGAAGTTGTACCACCCATCATTCCTGAATTAACAATAAAACCGCCAAAGGGAGTAGTACACAAGTCGACATTTAATCCTCGCGCCAGAGCAGCGCAGCATTATAACATAGTGGAAGATTTGGCCCAATCGCCATCCGCTATGTCGACTCTTGAAGTACTACAAAATTGTCCATCCCAAAGGCAGGCTTTGTTATCAGCCATTGGTGGGGTTGATCCTAAGGATTCCAATCTTGTATCCTTCGACCACAAAGGATACGATCCTCAGTTACCAGCTCAACTAGCTTTCCTTATTCAAGTGAAAGCCCTCAACAAAACTGTTCATCGAACAATTATTGATGAGGGGGCATCTACATGTATTATGTCGATGAGTTGCTGGAAAACTTTAGGATCTCCAACCTTGTCGCGGTCTTCGACAATGTTAAAAGCATTCGACGGTAGGACATATACCCCATATGGTATCCTAAATAACTTGAAGGTTGAACTAGGGGGAAAAACAGTAGAAATAGATGTTGAAGTCATCGATGGAAATCTTGATTACAACATCCTACTAGGAAGACCGTGGATATATGCCATGGCAGCTGTTGTGTCGACCTATTTTAGAAAGATTGCATTTTCCTTTCAGGGGGGGATTACGATCGTCGACCAACAAAACTTCCTCCCCAATGGTCCACAAGTTACAGGAAGCATTCCCATGATCCATGGAAGCCCCCATTCGCTTCAGAATATCGGAGTAGGCCTACTAAAAGATCCTATACTAATGGGAACTTTCGCTCTTCCACCTCCAATCAACTTGGCGGAAGTAGCGTCGATAGGAACCTGCAATATGATATCTTCCACGAAGATCTCAGAAGACGATATCAACATGGATCATGCAATGGTTTTGCCCCCAAGCCCGATAGAAATATTGTAGCAATCAATGTTTCTAGCATGGGATGCGAACCCAAATCAACGCTCATCAAGCGTTTGGGTAGATAGGTCTAGAGAATATGGAACCCCTTCAGATCCTTGGTCGCGAGTGCATGGAACCGACGAAGAAATTCTACAATCAATGATGATTGAAGGGGCCCCATGGAATGATCACCACCATCGTTCCCTTCTTCCTGATTATGAAGAAGATACTCAAGATGACCTTTATCATCCTTCAGTTTTTGAATTCCTATCAAATACTGTAAATACGGTGGATTCCGAGCGAAACTTATCCAATATTGAAGAGACTATAGCCATAAATATCTCGACTAAAACAGATGTTGTAGAGAATATTTATGTCGGCAAAGGTTGTTCTCCTTCAGAACTGGAAATTTATAACGCTCTTTTTCGCGAATTTAGAGATGTCTTTGCTTGGTCGTATGACGAAATGCCAGGCATTGACTCGAGTATCGTTGAACACGAAATTAAGATGTATCCAGATGTCAAACCGGTACGACAACGGCTTAGGCAGGTGCACCCCAAGAAAGCCGCTGCCATTAAGGCAGAAGTTGAAAAACTTCTCCATGCTGGTTTCATCTACCCGGTTCCTCTAACCGATTGGGTATCGAATATTGTCCCTGTTATGAAGAAACAAGGGACAATCCGAGTGTGTGTCGATTATAGGGATGTAAATCAAGCTTGTCCGAAAGACAACTACCCTACACCCTTCATCGACCAGATAATTGATGAATGCGCCGGATGTGAAATCTTTTCATTCATGGATGGATTTTCCGGGTATAATCAAATAAATATCCGCCCACAGGACCAGTCAAAGACTGCATTCATTTGTCCGTGGGGCACATTCGCATATCGAAAATTACCCTTTGGTTTAAAGAACGCAGGGGCGACGTTTCAAAGGGCAATGAATTATGCCTTCCATGACATCAAGAACATCGTTCAACCATACCTCGACGACCTTCCGGCTCATTCGCGAAAGCGGACTGATCATCCGCAGCATTTAAGAGCGATATTTCTACGTTGCCGACACTACAAGATACGACTCAATCCGCACAAATGTGTATTTTGCGTCGGTTCTGGTCGTTTACTTGGCTTTGTAGTCTCCAAGGATGGGATTCGTCTCGACCCTTGTAAGGTCCAGGCAATCATAAATTTGCCTCCACCTTCAAATTTGCTTCAGATTCAGAAACTCCAAGGGAAAGCAAACTTTCTGAGGAGGTTCATTCCAAATTACGCCGAACTTGCTAAAGGTTATACACGTCTTTTGAAAAAGGAGGTACCCTTCGTCTGGGATCAGGTTGCGCAAGCTTCCTTTGATGCTTTAAAAGATTCCTTAATAAAAGCGTCATTAATGTACGCCCCGATTATCAAAGAGATTTTAACCTGTATCTGGCTGCAGCAGATACAACCATCGCAATGGTTTTAGTTCAAGAAGTCGATGGAATTGAACACCCAATATATTATTTAAGTAGAAACTTAAATGATACAGAAAGCAAATATTCTTATGTTGAAAAACTAGCGCTTGCAGCTGTTCAAGCGATACAAAGATTTCGACACTACGTCCTCTTTCGGAAAACTACCATTCTGTCAGATTGCAACCCCATGACTTATATATTGTCGCGACAGTTGCTGGGGGGCAAATATTCAAAATGGATAGCGATCCTTCAAGAGTTTGATCTGGAATTTGTAAAATCCAAATCAAAGAAAGCTCTAGTTTTCGCAGAATTATTGTGCGATCTCCCATCGTCGTCCAACGATGAAACATCCGAAGAAACAATCGTGGATGAGAATTTGTTTCTGATATCTACAAGCAATGAGTGGTATGGAGATATAATAATTTATCTCCAGACCCAAAAATTCAGGCCAAATACCTCTCACTCTGAACAAAATCGTATACGATACCAAGCAAAAGACTACATGATCGTCGGTGATACACTTTACCGTCGTGGTATCGATACAGTTCTGAGAAGGTGCCTCACCCATGAGGAGGCCGAAAAAAGCCCTGAATGAGTGTCATTCAGGCGCGTGTGGGGGGCATCAATCTGGATATGCTACAGCACAAAAAATATTAAGAGCAGGATACTTCTGGCCAACCATGTTCAAAGACTGCATAACCGCAGTCAGAAGCTGCCATGCTTGTCAAATTTTTGATAGCAAAACCAGAAGACCACCCGCACCGTTACAGCCGATAGTTGTTGTTGGGCCTTTCGCCAAATGGGGCATCGATTTCATGACATGTAACCCCACCTCGACCGGGGGGCATGGGTATATTATAGTCGCCGTTGACTATTTTACCAAATGGGCCGAGGCGATGCCTACATTAGATAACACTGGTGAAACAGCTGCCCTTTTCTTTTTCAATCATGTAGTCGCCAGATTCGGCATACCACAGGCTATAGTTACAGATCATGGATCGCACTTTCGCAATCACATGATGGTTGAATTAGCTGCCAAGCTAGGGCTATCTCACGACAGCTCTACTCCGTATTATCCGCAAGCCAACGGACAAGTTGAAGCGATCAACAAGGTCCTGAAGCGTATGTTGCAAAGGATGATCGAAGTTCACAAAAGAAGGTGGCACCTAATCCTGTACTCAGCCCTGTGGGCTTACCGAACATCGGTAAGGAATGCGACCGGGTTCACACCTTTCCAACTGGTGTATGGCCTAGAAGCAGTCTTACCAGTCCAGTGCGAAATCTCGTCTCTTAAACTCGCAATCGATCTCCTCCCCGGAACTTCTGAAGAAGAGGCCCGTTTCTTGGAATTAATCCAATTGGATGAAACCCGTCGTGATGCCGCTTTGGCTAACGAAGCCCATAAGAAACGAGTCAAGGCGCAGTTCGACAAAAATGTCAAACCCCGTGTCTTCTCAGAAGGTGACTTGGTCTTGCTTTACGACCAAGAATCCGATAAATTGGGAGCAGGTAAATTCAATTCTTTATGGATGGGCCCCTACATTGTTAAACGAGTGTTAGCAAAAGGAGCCTATGAGTTAATGGATTATGACGGAATTCCACTGGCGCAACCTCGTAATGGGTTGTACCTCAAGCGTTACTATGCTTAAATAGTAACCAATATGCTTTTGTTGTATTTTGTTTTCGCTAAAGTGGTCATTTTGGTCGAGTAATCCACCCTTTTACATTTATTGCAGATGTCGAACCTTTTGGAGACATGTGTGGGATATGCCGACGGAGCGAGTCGTAGTTCGCGGAACCTGTCCTCCGCAGCCTGGGCCATTTTTGATCCAAGCGGCGAGTTAGTAAGTTTCAGAGGTGTATGTATTGGTCAATCAACGAATAACATCGCTGAGTATAGCGCGTTGATAGAGCTGCTCTCTGATGCCATCACCCATGGTATACGCCGACTAATCGTCAGGCTAGACTCACAACTCAACTCAATGGTATATATTCCGTCCGAAACCTAGCCATTTATCGCATGTTCCTAAGGGTTAAGATTTTGGAAAGACAATTTGATTCGATTCAATATCAACATATTTCCAGAAACTTAAACACATTAACCGACTTATTAGCAAACTATGTGTTAGATAGACATTTGCGACATTTATAAAAAGAAACACATCATCAATGTTTTACATGTGGATCATAAAACTCAACCAGAATAAAACCCCGAAAATCAAAAAATATATATATATAACTGTTTATGGTTTACATATAATGTTCTGTAACCAAGACAAAATCGGTCACATGACCCAAAAACTCAAAATGCTAGGGGGCACCCTAGTCTAGTGATGCTCATGATAGCACGTCACAGCCTGTGCAATCATGCGTAAGAGACGAGTCCATCGTCTAGGCACACCAGTAGTATGCCGCTGCAACTGTAAAGGTAACTCGTCGATCCTCACATCAGGAATACCGAGAGTAAGGCTCTCAACCTGCTCCTGCACAGCTGTGAGGGTCTCGGCCACATCAAGGTCACGAAGAATAACCCTCCCGGCAGCCTCTCCTGCTGGGGCAGCGGCTGGCACTCTCAGGCGAACTACTGGGCGAACAGGACCAACATCTGCATACACACATGAGTTTGATTAAAAGTCTTGATAGAATAAAGCACATGAACATTATAAATAAAAACAGTAAACAGTGATATGGTCGAAGATTTTACCAATAGCGCCCCACTGCTCGCCATCCGGCAGTACCAAATCCGGATCACCCCGGAAGTCCATGCCAACATATGGATACTCGGAATAGACCATCTCCTGACGCTCAAACCACCTGAAGAAGGTATCAGAGAAAGAAATCTGAGATTGACCAGCATGCCTAGACATATGGTCGACCCATCTCTGCATGCGTGGTTCAGTAGAAGAAGGTAAGTCAAGAGCAATGTACTGTGGCTGCATCAGTGGTATCTTCTCCAAGGCAAAGGCGGTCAAAATAGAACCGAACCCAAAGTTCTTCAACCTCCCGTCCTTTACCTTGGTCAAATGACTTTTCATCTGAAGAAGTACTGCATCACACCAGTTGAATATTTTCGGTTGGAGGCATTCCAAGGCATGCTGCATATAGGATCTGTTGGCTACATGAAGAGACGCACTCCCGGCCATCCTACCAATAGTATACAGGATAGACCTAAGGGACCTGTCAGCAACCTCACGGATAATGATCTTGCCGTCTTTACTCGGCTGAGATCCTTCCCTGCAATACTGGCGGACATAATCTCTCACAGAGTCACTCCCTCGGGCCGAACCTGACAAAGAGATGGGGGCACCCCGCCTCGACAAGCCAGTCAAGAAGTAAATGTCTACTGCGGTCAAGGGGATAGATTTGCCCCTAATCTGAAAAACTTGGTTGATAGGATCCCAAGCATCGAGCAAATACTGCAGTAGGTTGATCTGCTGTCTCATGCTAGAGATGCGGAAGAACTTCAGCAGACCACAGTTCCGCAGCGCGTTCACCGTAACCGGATCATGTAGGGCAATCATGTCCTCTTCTTCATGTTCTCGTTCTCGCCATGTAAGGGTCATTTTGCTCCAATATCTCTGAAAAACAAACATGAGAGGAGTTAGATCCTGGATTTGATGAGAAACAGGCAAAATCTTCATCAAAAACTGTGCAACAAAACCCTTTTCTGTGCCCAGCGCACCTGCACAGTGTTCCACTTGCATTGAAGGTCAAACTGCCTTCATACTGCTTGACATTCAGCGCAGGTTTTGAGTGCCCAAGGTGCGCTGATGGCAGCACGACCCCATCAAACCCCAGGGGCTCAGAAAAATAGGAAATGAAGCACAGAATGCAGAAAGGAAACCATGAAATGAAAGAGCTCAGGTTTAGCTCCTACCTGGTCCAGACGGCGCCGAGAATCGTCCACAGAATCTCCCGAAATCAGCTGATGAAAATCAAGGGGGAAGAGGCACCTCCAAAGCTCCAACAAACCAAGTTCAAATGAAATGGTAAAATGAGAGGTAAAAACACTTTTTAATAGCTTTTTACGTAGTTCAAAGTGAAATATTAGTGTTTTAATCTCATTTTCAAGCAAATGTTATTCATTTCTAACTAGTTTGATGCAGCAATTGAAGGTACAGTACTATCTTTGAAAAGGCAAAGCTATTTATGGTAAAAAATCAAAACTAGACCATGTTATCGAGCAGTTTTAACACATAGTTCATGCTCGTTAAAAAATAAACATAAGACCGAGCAGTGTTTTTCCGCGTTTAAGCTCGTTAAAAAATGAACTACCCTCCGGTAAATAACCACCGTGAATGTAACATTATCAGCCATTAAAGCCTTGGTCGTGTTTGCACCGTCACCTCCACTTTTCCATTGGCCGATCATTCACCTCCATTTGATTGTTTACCCATTTTGAGGAACAGCTGCGAAGAGTGATTTCACTAGCCATCCTTGTGACACTGCCATGATTGGAAAATTCCAACCCTTACCTGGAACCAGCTGCTACCCGTTTATCACTCGTTCCTCAAAAGACGAGTCTTCTTTAAGCTCTTTTCATCTGACTCGTAAAATATGAAAAGATTGCTGAGTTTTGGCCTTCCAGCTCGTTAAAGCGACCGGAAGTGCTATCCCTCCTCTAGATTTTAATCTTTTTGGACCTGAGGGATTATTGCACAAAAAGATCGAGCGCTTGTTTTGTTCGGCTCGTTAAAACTATCGAAAATTCATCCCTTCTGTATTGTTTTATACTTTTTCGGACTTAAGGGATTAGATGACGAAAAAGGAACTTTGGAGTTATCTTTATGTACCTTTTCAGACTCTCTAAAAATGAAAAGGACCGAGTTATCTTTGTCGTTAGACTCGTTAAAAAGATTAATAGCGACAAACTTGTCTTTAGACGAGAACGAGTTTCACTATCGCTAGGCTCGTTAAAACATAGCGATGGGTTTGCCCGAAGGGCAAATTATAGAACAAGCATATGTTATCCTCCTCAAGCTTGACAAAAATAAAGAGGTACTGGTCAGAAATGACTGGGGAAAAATTGGGAAGAAACTCAAAGAACCTTTATTGGTAGCAAGTCGCTCTTGAACATGACACTTCCGCTCCGTGCCTGAGTCGGGTTGGGTTGTTTCATTCACCGGTCACATCGCCATGGTCTCGCCATACCATCCACCTTTGGGGTAAATGATACCAATCCATCATATAAGTGTCGTCGATATGTTCAAGAGAAGTCATCCAGAGAAGTCAACCGTGTCCCATCCACTACCATACATTATACTTCATTCTTTCATGACCGCCACCCTGAACCATATATCATCAGATCGTTTTCACCTCCATCAAAATCATTTGCTCCGTTCCGTGTCACTGATGTGGGATACATTAAGGCCCTCCTTTGACGGATCGCTTCTTGTCGACATCAGCTCATTATCCAAGAAGTTGATCTAGGAACACCCCCTTCAGTACTTTGAAGCTTGCATGCCTCAATGGCAAGTTTCTCACTTCCGGCGACAGGTATACATCAATGACCTTCGACTGAAAGATTTTGCGTGGTGTTCGACGCCAAGTCCTTTATTCACACCACGTGAATTGTACTGCAGTACCTTGAGGGTCATTATCATTATCGGTGATTCCTCTCGCGCTTGTTAACAGTTTACATCATTGACTGGTAATCAAGCGATGTCTTTCCATGTTCGACTGCAAAGCATTTCTCACATGGATCGACTTGTACTTAGAGTGAAGATTGGACGAGATTGAAGACCCCGGATCTAGTTTCATCCATCCGGGCTGCGATATATATTCAGAAAAAATAAAGACATTGACATGTACGGCGTTGCAGCACAGTTAATCATCCTACCAAAAGGATGATGATTTCATCAAAATCATCAGTCTACCATCAGACGATTGTCTGTTCTATGTACAGAAAAATGAATTTATAAAGCTGAGCATGGGAATGCCCGCCTCAGCTAGATCATGAAAACAGTATGAAAAATAATGTATTGTATTGTATCTTATTACAAGTCTCCTCCCAGCATTGGAAGAACTTCGGATCCTCCTAATAAAGCATTTCACCCGATAAACAGCCTCATACTTTAGGGGGCAATTGTTATAGACATTTTTGTGCCTTACAGCATTGAGCATGAAATGTCCATAATCCAAGGGATCCAAAGTCCCTAAAAGAGTTGTTCTTGCCCCTAAAGGAACAAGGTCAACCAATGACAGCTTCTCCCAGAAGTTCTCCACCAAAAACCACTCAGAAACAGTCAATTCAGGATCAATTCAGATGCTCTACTAGCTGCCTGCGTTGCAATGCACCCAGTACACTAGCTAGGTGCGTTGCAACGCACCTAAAAGCACTACCAGGGTGCGCTGAGCGAGAAATGCCAAATGGCAATGTCATTCCGCAAGGTGTACAGACACTGGAAGCTTCCAGAATCTTCCTCAATGACACTTGCCTCAATGAATTCGACTAGTGATGAGTAAGAGGCTCTCAACCTCCAAGTGGAAGCAAGAACTGACAGAGAGAAGCCACAAGTCAAAACATAAGCTGACTCATCCTCTCTGCTTACATCTATATATGGATCTCTCACCCAGAGGTCCAGGAGGCTGGAATTTTGTACTTTGCAGAGAATTGCTGTTGGTTTGAGATTGAGATTAGTACATTGGGTGAATTATGCTTTGTTGGAGGAGAGGAAGGTATTTCTTTGCTGGGAGGTAGATGCTGGATCGGGACTCACTTGGTTGTATCTCCTCTTGGACTTTCTTATCATATCAATAAAACTATTTGAGTTTCTCCTATGTGCTTGTATATCAATGATGCTTTGTTATATTTGCACATTTAGTTTATATCTGATCCTAAACTAGTTATGAATGTAAATCTATGTCTTTTGTGTAGTTTTCCTCTCTTGTGATCTTGCAGGAACTTGGTGTAAGCTGGACCAGTGAAGGAGCAAGCAGCAGGAAGCGAACAAAGGAGAGAGCGATTGGATCTACAAACTAGTGGAAGACACCGGTTAGTTACATCCTTCTTCTCCATTTACATTTCATAAAGAAGAATATGAAGATAGTTTTCCTTGTTTGTTGCTAAGGCACTATCACAACTTAGAGTGGGATAGGGGCATTCCGAATTGGATACTTTTCCCAACAACAGGCGGTGCCGTAAAGGAGCGAGGGATATATTACAAATTTTGCGAGCACCCCTTCCTTAATTGTTGGGTAGGCGGGGGGGGGGGGGGGGTGTGGATATTTAGCTATTGATTTGGCAGATCACATGGAGGCATATGGTTCACTCAGGGAAGGTGTGGGGGTTTTAGTCACATAAGTGACAAAATTTGCCCCCTTGGTTAATAATCAGGTAGGAAAGTGGGCCTCGAGATGGATGTGGACCATTGATCAAATATGATCATGTTGCACATGAGAGGCAAACTGTAGTGATTTAACCATGACTATGTGAGCCACTGGTGGGTTCCGCATGGGGTTCCTCATTAACATGGTACTAATTAATTGGTCAAACTTTAAAAGGGCATAACCTTCAATCCGAGAGTTGAATTGAGATAAAATTTGTATCACTGGAAAGCTCTCGACAAGTTGAACGTGGTAGTGGGATTTGTTTTGGGTTCTAACAAAGTTATAAAATGTGTATTTTTGCAGTCCCATATTCACAACAGATCATGAGGTTCGGGTTAATTCATAAGTGACACCTTCCACAACTTGAGATAGTACAAGGGGGGTGGAAGGGAGCATTACAAAAAAATTCAAGGTAAATTTGGAATCTTTGTATGATACAATAGCCTAAGGCACTTTGTGTAATATGACAACTTCTTTGATATAAATTTCTGCTATGTCCATTGCCTTGTGATATATATTAAATATAATAAAATGAGCTACTTTGGTTAACTTGTCCAACACCACCATGACTAGACAACCATGTTGCTTCATTTTGTTGTCCAATTTGGTGAAAAAATCAATGATAAATATCTCCCATCTCTATTTTTTTATAGGTAAAGGTTGTACCGAACCAACTAGATGCCCATATTCAACCTTCACCTTTTGAAACGTTTAGAGATATAAATAGCTACATCCTTCTTTAATCTCGGCTAAGAATATTAGCTCTTTATGGCTTCAATGATCATTTGATAGCCCGAATGTCCATTATAAGAAACATCATGCATTTCTATGAAAATTACACATTTCAGCTCTTTTGAATTTAACAGATAACCTTTGTGCCTATACATGAGGATTCCATCCTCTTTTAGCTCATAATTTTTATACTCTAGCTATTATTTACCTTGTTGTAGTGCTTCTTTCATTTGCAAATATTTATGATATGATTTTCTCTAAAATTATGATTTTTAATATGATATATACATGTTTATGGATGTAGCATGTATCTCATGTATTATTCTATTGTGGCACAAACTACCTTGTTCTCCTTAACTTTGATGTGGTTTATGTAAAAGTCATACTCATTAAACAATTACAACAATCTAACTTCTCTTGCATTAAAATTTGGTTACAAAAATCCACATTTTTGCACATGAGCGGTAAACTTCAGTGATTTAACCATGGCTATGTGAGCCACTGGTGGGTGCCACGTGGGGTTCCTCATTGACATGGCATTAATTAATTGGTCAAACTTTAAAAGGGCATAACCTTCAATCTGTGAGTCAAATTAAGATAAAATTTGTATCACTAGAAAGATATTGAAAAGTTGAACATGGTAGTGGAATTTGTTTTGGGTTCTAACAAAGTTTGAAAAGAGGATTTTTATAACTCCATATTCATAATAGACCGTGAGGTTCGGGTTAATTCATAAGTAACACCTTAAACAACTCGAGATAGTACAAGGGGGGTGGAAGGGAGCATTCCAAAAAAATTCAAGGTAAATTTGGCATCTCTGTGTAATATGACAAATTCTTCAATATAAATTTCTGCTATGTCCATTGTCTTGTGATTTATATTAAATATAATAAAATGAGCTACTTTGGTCCAACACCACCATGAATAGTCAACCATGTTGCTTCATTTTGTTGTTCAATTTGGTGACAAAATCAATGATAAATATCTCCCATCTCTATTTTGTAATAGGTAAATGTCAAACCAAACTAGCTGGGTGCCCATATTCAACCTTCACCTTTTGACACTCCATACATTCAGAGATATAAATAGCCACATCCTTATTTAATCTTGGCTAAGAATATTAACTCTTTATGGATTCAATGATCATTTGATAACCTCCATGTCCATTATAAGCAACATCATGCATTTCTATAAAAATTACACATTTCAACTCTTTTGAATTTAGCACATTACCTTTGTACCTATACATGAGGATTCCATCCTCTTTTAGCTCAAAATTTTTACACTTTAGCTATTATTTACCTTGCTGTAGTGCTTCTTTCATTTGCAAATATTTATGATATGATTTTCTCTAAAATTATGATTTTTAAATATGATATATACATGCTTATGGATGTAGCATGTATCTCATGTATTCTTCTATTGTGGCATCAACTACCTTGTTCTCCTTACCTTTGATATGGTTTATGTGAAAGTCATACCCATTAAAAAATTACAACAATCTAACTTATCTTGCATTAAAATTTGGTTGTTCAAATAAACATTTCAAACCACTATGGTTTATCTTCAACTCATACTTCTTTCCCATGAAGTAATGCCTCCACATTTTTAAATCATGCACTATGGTTTCAAAATCTAAGGACTCACGAGTTGCATAATTTTCCTCATGCATCTTCAATTTCCTAGATTCATAACATATTACATGGCCATTTTTCAAAGGAATCCACCAATACCTTCATTGCATGCACTGTTCACACATCAAACTCATTTGGATCAACAATTCTTAAAATGGGAAAACTTGACAACAAGTTTTCTACGTGTTGAAAAATTTCCTCACTCTCTATTGTCCATTCAAATTTTATTCCCTTCTTTTTCAAAGAAGTGATGGGATGATAAATTTTTGAGAAGCCTTGAACAAATATTCTATAATAACATAATAGTTTAATGAATGATCTTACTTTAATCACATTTCTTGGTGTTGGCTAACTTTTGATTGCTTGTATCTTCTCTCGATCCACTATTGTTTCTTTTTCTAAGAGGATATGTCCCAAGTAGTGGATATAATTTTGTAAAATGAATATCTACTTAACTTGGAATACAGTTGGTTCTCCCTTAGTACTTTTAGTACCATCCTTAAGTGCTACTAATGCTCTTCCTCTCATTTGGAAATCAATATTTCATCTAAAAAACCAAAGGGAAACTTATCCAAGTATTTTCTAAAAATTTCCTTTAAGCACATGAAAACAACCGGTGAATTTGTTAATCCAAATGGAAATACTATAAATTCATAGTGTCCATACATTTTCCTAAAGGAACTTTTAATTATATCCTATTCCTTAATTCTTAGTTGATGGTAGATTGATCTTAGGTCAATATTGGAAACAAACTTGGTTCTTTTTAGCTGGTCAAACATGTCATCCATCATTGGAAAAGGACATTTGTTATTGACTACAACATTATTTAGCTACTTGAAATCAATGCATAATCTCAATGTTCCATATTTCGTTTTGACAAAAATCATTATGGATTCCTAAGGTTACACACTTGGGCATATATACCCATTTTTCAAAAACCCTTCGAACTACATTTAGAGCTCTTTCAACTCTAGTACTCTCATTTTGTAAGGCATTTTGGAAATAGGGTAGCTCTAGGTATGATATTATAGAAAAATATATGTCCCTTTTAGGTGGTAAAATATCTCTCCAAACACGTCCTTAAATTCCCAAAGTACTGTAAAATATTCAAACTCTGGACTCTCATTCTTGACTGGCTCCTCTACATGGGATAAAAATAATTGACACCCCCTTTTGAAGCATATTTTTAGTTATAAGGCTAAAATATCACTGATAGAAATGAGTCTTGGAATTTCATTCACTAAGCTTTGCTTCCCTCTTTCATCAAGACATGTAAATATACTATTATGACAATCTAGGACATCATGATGCTTGTCCAACCAATCCATATCAATTAATATGTCATAAGAACCTAAGGGAATGCAATTTAAATCAATAGTGTTATATACTCATTTAGATTTATGGGAAAATCCTTAATAATTTCACTTATCTTTCTTTTAATTCAGGTGGCTAGTTGGACCAACCATGCCCTCCCAAGCTTGCTCTAAAATCTATCCACTATCTTAGGATCAACATAGATATGAGTTTCTCCTCAATCATTTAACAAGATGATTTGAAATCTTACGTTCATTTAATCATATGTGATTGCAAATGCTCAACTTGAGCTTCAAAGGCTACATATATCCTTGGAATTTCTCTCCCCATATCTTTGACTATAGTGACTTCCTGAAGGTTGGGGATAATCGTCATTTTGTCTTATTTATGAGGGAATTCCTTGAAAAAATGCTCTCCTCTACAACCCTAACATCTAATTGGTGGTCTTGTTGTTTCCTTGTAGACTAAGCCATCTTGGATTCACATTGATCCACTTGGCTTGGTGGATGTACATTAGGACTAATCTAGAAAGATGAAGTTGGTTTGAATCATTTGTCCTTTGCTCCACTTTTCCCTCTCCTTGTCTTCCCAATATCTCTAGAATGTGTCTCTACTTTTTATTTATTCATATAAATACTTATCCTTCCTCATTGTTTCCTACAATGTCTTAGGTTCATCCAACTATATATTTTCCTTGTAGAAGGTGGGTAACCCACTCAAAATAATTTTGAATATTTACCTTTTCATCATCGAGGAAGTTGACATACCTTGACAAATATAAAACCTTCCTCTCATATTTGTCCACTATCATATTTCCCAACTTAAGTTCAAAGAAATATTGTATATTTTTATCATAATAATGTTCAAACAAGAACTTCTTTTGAAAGTACCTTTTGAAATGATTCAAAGTAATCTTCTTCTCATTCAAAAGCTTGACTTGTCTCAGTTGATGCCATAGTGTAGAAGCCTTTCCTTGCAAGTGGTAAATAGAAATCCTAGTTTCCATGTTGGAAGAATAGTTATGTAGATGCAAGTAATTTATGATCCCAAGTAACCATGCTTTAACCTATTCCCCTTTCTTATATTCTCCATCAATATTGGTGGCTTGAGCTTCTTAAGTTCTGCTTTTAAATTTTCAAATTCATGCCCTCTCCTATGATGCTTGACAAGATATATCTTTGCACTGGCTTGTGATTCCTTACATGAATATGCCCTTTTGACTAAGTAATCAGGTGAGTGATGTGGTTTCTATGTCCTTCCAACACTTATTGAATGCTCTGTTGCTATATAATTCTCTCTTCTTGCATGATATTTCCCTTCTTCTCCATGCCTTGAACTTGATCCCATTTTAACTTGCCTTTATAGTTGGTTCAAACTATGTAGTGGTTGACATTGATGTGATTTTCCTACCCATGAGCTATAATTTTCTCTCATTATCTTCCCTTTAGCTTTATACCTCCATTCTTAGACTTCTCCTAATCCCTATCAACTAAATTAGTTGTACTCTATCCCTATGCCCATTGGAATTTATCTCCACATTTCCCATATTGATAATCGTTCCTCTCACTTCTTCCTCATGAATATGAGTTCCTTAGAAATCTTCCATGCTTTCGGTCCTCATGGTTCTACAAACTGTGCTTAGATACAAGTTATATTAGATAGACATAATTTAACAAAATTGTAATGCCACATTTTTGCATCCTTTAAGATAAATATTTGCCTTCTTTTGATTTTCTAAGAAAATTTGATCTATAATGGATCATTATATTAATTTTAATCTATCTCGATGCTTTTAGAGTGGAAAAAATTGAAGGAATCAACTTGCAATGTCATTTTACAGGTGTGTATGAGTTTGGAGAATTGGGGTTTGAAACCTTCCAGAGACATTTTGAGGCATAAAATATAATTTTTTGGGGTCAAAAATTTCCTCCTCAAGTGTAGGACTCTAGGACACCAATCCACACTTAGATACCTTTCCAATGGTGCAAGAATATTTCCAAATGGAATTTATATGCAAACGTTATGCTTTTCACAAGTTGACTTACAATATTGACTACTATGGTACGACACGATGCCACGTCAACTCCAATTAACCATGCCAATGGGGATAGCCACATGTGGAGTTTCAAGAAGACCCTAGAGGGTGGAAAACTATAATTCTAGTTAAGGGTTAAGGGAGTCAAACCTTACCCCTAGTTGGCTATTAGGATATGTCAAACACTGGGCCACTAGGAGGTGTAGGGGTTCCATTATATTCTATTGTATTTTGTTCCATAGAGATAATAATAGAGGGGGTTAAGGTTTGTAACAACCTTATAGGCAACAAGTCTCGGTACCTCTATAGAGAGTATTCCTTGCTTTGTACTTGCATATTTCCATACCAAAGGAAAGAGATCAAAGTAACGTCACCTTCTAGTTGGGTTCTCTCCCATAAGGATTTCCTAGTGTAAAACTTATCTAATGTGTGTGTGTGTGTGTGTGTCTTTTTGTTTCTCTACTTATCGCATTTTAGTTATTTCATTCATTTAAGCATAAAATAAAAAATTAATTAATCTAATATATAAAGGAAAATTAACCTTCATAGTATAAATTCAATTATTTAACCAAATTTGTTATGATGAATTGTTCTAGTGGAATATTGTGATAAAATTTATAGAGAAAAATATACTAACCAATAAAAAATATTGGGTGGATAGTTGTTTTCTTCTCTTCAATATCTTTCCATTAACTCCTCATATGCCCCATTCTCAAATCCAAGTAAAGAGATATGACCCTTTGAAGTTTGGCCAATTTTCCCAATTTGTTCTTATAATGCCACATGCAACTTTCTGCTAGTTTTTTCTAGAATTTGGATGCCAAGATTCTAATTCTAGTAACATGGATGTATTTGTTTTTCTAAGATCTCTCTATTGACTCCTTATGTGTCCAAATCTCAGTTTTGAGCGAGGATTTATGCCTCATGGAAGTGATCTATTGCCTTATTTATCTCCTACAGAGGTTCAGGTGTAACATTCACACCCAAACTCCATTTGGCACTTAGAATTTGAACAAGAAAGAGTTCACTGCGAAAAGTATATTGTGCCAAGTTGGCACCAAGGTTTTTTGGACCATTTCAAATCTTCGAAAGAGGGGGGCCAATGGCTTACAGACTAGCCTTGCCACCCATAACGAAAGAACATGATGTTTTCCATATTTCTTTGCTTAAAAAGTATTTGCATAATACTAATCATATTGTTGATTGGTATGTGATACATGCAGAATCTAAATGATAATTCCAACTAGAGCCATAATGCATTATGGATTAGAGGTAGATCACACTTTAGAATTGAGTAATCGAACAGGTCAAGGTGTAATGGAAGCACTTTGGAATTATTGAAGGCTCGAAATTCTCTGCCTCAAGATTAAGGGAAAACCACCCGTTGGGAACTTAAGGCAACTCTTTTTCCGTTTGGAATGGTGGCTTTGACAGGAATTATGGGACCAGTTTCCCTTAATAAAATATACAAAAATGGATGTGATATATAAGTGTGGGGCTAATGGTGTGAATGAAACTAAGAGATAGGAATAAATATACTTAAAATATCTATCCCGGGAAAGCTTTCTTTTATATATGTGACTTTAGAAAGATCTCACATTTAACATGACAATATGGATCATTGAGTCCTTTATGAGGTTAAAACGAATTAAGATAACTAATTTAATTAAACAGTTAATTAAATTAGTTGATTAAACTCATTGTACATATAAGATATCATTGTTCATGCATATACTTAAATATTTCAATCAAACACATCAATAGTGATAAATTCTCAATTGCCTGCAAAAACATATATGATAAACACAGTTAAAATAACCATTCAATCTCATAAACACAAAACTAATACACATATAGTAGTACCCTATATATGTTGACTCTGCTCATAAGTGAAATAGTAATGGATCCGCTTTCTATTAAGATCACTTCAAGTTACAATAGTGAAAACCAAAATATTTCTTGCCAAAATTCAAAACCCATTCTTCATATCCATGAAGGGTATTTATAATTTCTAATGGAAATACAAATATAGAAAAGTACCATAAAAGACTCGAGTGGTTTCAACAAACCACACTTAATATAAAGTAAAAAGATAATAATATATTGTAGTTGTAACAACTTGACTATGGCTAAGATGAAGGCTGATCTCCCATACGTTGCCGAAGTTCACATATATATGTCATTTCCTTTAATTCAGGTGGATTATGAGGTTGTATGCGCATCCGTGCAGTGAATAGTGCATCGTTGAGTGCTGGAAACATATGGTTGTGTTGGAGAGACACCTCAACATTAGCCATTGATTATGTCATTTAACTAAGAAGTGCCAATGGCATTCCAAGTCAACCTTTGACAAATTCTTGATTTTCTCAGCCTTCTCTTCGATGATTCTTGCCATGTTCTAGTTAACAATTTCACATCAGGAAAAGTATCCTTAGGGTAGTCTGAAATTAGGTTGGCCTGTAATAAATTGTCACTGATTGATTCAACAAGATTGTTTGGAATATCCCTGGCACTGAAGATTTCCATTCCTATATGGTTGAGTTTTATTTCCCACTCCTGGGAAACAATATCTTTATGTGATTCTTCAATTTTAGGGAGATGAACTGATCTCCCCTCACTACTATCTTGCCAGTCTATATAATCTAAAATCTTCTCCTCAAATTCTCTATAGTATGTCCTCAGATCAGACAATTGATTAACTAAAGAACCGCTTGATTGGCATAAGTCATGGATAGTGGCTAATTTATGACAGAAAGCAACCTGTTGTTGAGCAAGGAGATTGTTTAGTTCTCCTGCTTCCTTCTTGAATTTAGTTATCTCAGGATTCACCTTTAATTGGTCTATCTTTTGTTGAAGTTCCTCAACTTGAGTATCCCTTCTCTTCAGATCAGATTCATGTTGAATCTTTAAGTCATTGAAGTTATTTTTCAGTTTTGCAAGCCGTGCTTGCCACTGTTGAGCAATTACTTATTTTTCATTCTCAAAACCCCGTTTTAGCTGCTTAATCCATTCATATTTCCCCCTTAGGAATCGTTGTACTTCAGAGGATTTATCAATAGTAGCATTGACATATGCTCCTGCAAACTATGAAATCCTTCCAAGATCCTTAGCAGGAGTAGCTTGAGAATCTTTCCAAATTACTTCAAAAGAAGCATTACCATGGACTAGAGCCTGGGTCTATTCAATTCTCTTTTTTTTCCTCTATCTGTTGACCGCAACTTTATGTTTGGGACTATAAAACACATAAAGAGGAGGAATTTCTTCAATTTTAAAAATGACCTCAGAGGCTGGGAATACTGGGATGACTTCTAAATCATTAGTGTCGAGAGCTTTATCAAGAGCTTCGATAGTAAGCGAGGTCTTCCCTATAACTTTAGGGGTTTGTGTAATCTTCATCTAGAATGGAGTCTTCAGATTCTTAGGATCTGTTTCTTTAGTGAATTGCTCCCAAATTGCATCTAGATTTTTTTATGTTAGAGTTTCTTCTGCTTGAGAAGAAGAAGTGCCTATCTCTTTTATCTGAGATACATTAGGGACTTGTGTTGTACTAGTTGAAACTCTATCTTTCCCTGTATTTTCTTGATGAAGCATCAATAAATCCATAGGCAAGTGAGCTGTCCTTTTATTCCTATATTGTTTAAACAAAATCAATTCCTCAAGAGTTAACTGTGTTGTTGCTAGTTTCTCAACCTATGAATATATAGAAACTGATTGAAATAGATCATCAAATTTGTTTGGCTCATTCATGAATTGCCTAAGCTTCACTTGTTTAGTGACATTCTTGGTAGTATCATTAGGATCATATTATCTATTGGGAATAGTTGGGAAATTTAAATGTTTAATTTATTCAATCTCAAGAGTAGCATGCCTAAAATTGTTAAGAGTGTAGACACCACATTGCATAGGAAAGGTAGGCAACATTGTCTTTTTATTATCTTTCATAACCTTTGAAAGGCCATTCCCTACAGTTTGGTAGGCTATCTCTCAGCTAGGAGTTTATCAGGAAAATAAAGGGGCAACACATGAGGGTTTGCAAGGCTACCAAAGATCTGGATATAAGTGAAGAATTATTCTCTAAACCATCTTCCCATTGATAATAAATCATTGTTGGCTTCAGGTGAAAGTCTAGGAGCTCCCTCATTAAAGACACTTTGGTGGATGGGAAGCATAACTCCATGGAAATTTTTATAGAGATGAGGTTGGTATTTGGATTCCCAGAGTATGTTATGATAGATATGGATAGACGTAAGGTATTCTATGGTCCATTTCCATCCCATAGATGTAAAATTAGAGGTGAAACATATAACATCCATTATATAGGCGCTCATATAGAAAGGGGGGACAATGTTCTAAGAGAAAGTGTGATTTTTCCTATAATGTAGGATTTGGGTGCTTATAGTATCAGATAATATAGTTCCCCAATCCATAACATATCCATTTGAGGCAACATTAATTAAAGGTACCCACTGGTCTGAGAATTTCTGGGTATTAGGGTAACCAAAAATTCTACACATCATAGCAACTATATAACAGAATGGTCTGACAATGGAAGTAGTAGCATTCATACCCTTATCCTCATGCTTGTGTTTGTTGGGATCCCTTCTCCATCCTTTTATTACCTATGATCGATCCTCATTTTATTTCATGAATTTTTCTATAAATTTCTTGTCGTATTTTTTCTGGGGTGGTGGTAGCTAATACATCTTGCTCAAATCACTGCTGGTGAATGACCCAATAACTGTGTTCCTCATAGTCATGAATTTCCTTTATGCAACATTCAAATGTTCGATAACCCATTTAACCATATCTGTATAAGGAAGGATGTTGGGCCGAGCTGCAATCCTATGCAGGGATGAATTGGCGACGTCGCTATAAGCAACTTAAGAAAGAGGGGCAGAATCCTCGGCTGTGACTATTTTCTATATCACCCTGGGTTTTTCATCTTCAAATATTTTATAAATGGCTTCCTTAGAAGAGCTTCCAGCATCGGGAGTGCAGGTTGTGTCTGAGAATAATGCAAAAGTTTCAATAGCTTCAGGTGGAGGAATGATTGGTTGCTGTTGAACAATGAATTTCTTCTTGGGTTTAGTTGCCCTAGACATTTTTGCTGAGCTTTGCTTATCGGAGCTGGCATGCAAAGGAAAACACAAGAATAAGCAGAAACTTCCTTAGCTGAAGAATTCCTTAGAGAGAATAACAAATTTAATATTAATTTATGTCTTTTATGAGAAAAATCTAGTGATATCGAGTGGCAATAATGAAATAATTTAGAACTTCGAAATCATAAATTCATTACATTTGGCTATTAAATGATAGAACATGGATTCACATGGGCTTTTGTACATGTCAGCATATCAGAGGATTATATCAGAGAAATCTTATGGTTGTATCATCGAAACATGTGATATTCTTACTCTCTGATATGCTTTTGTAATGCTGAAAAATATAAGCGGGAGGGGATATCAGAGGTCCTATATTAGAGATTTGATGTCAGGGCTTGGAAAGAGTGAAATCTGATTGGAAGTCTTGATTATGAAAGTTTTGATATGAATAGGGGGATTTTTTCGGAGATCAGAGGATTAGGAATACCAGAGATCGACGATATGAGGATATCAGAGTATCAGTGATGTGAGGATATCGTAGTATTGACGATGTCATTTATCAGAGGATGGTAAGAAAAGGGGCATCAAAGGATCGGGGGATCGAGATATCGAATTTTTTAGAGTGACACTCACATTGAAAACTTTGATATTTAGAAGCTCTGATAATGCTACATGGAAATCCTGTGGGGTTGGGTCTTTATTATTATATTTGCAAAGAAGCGCTTTATTACTTTTAGACTTAAAACATTTGAAAAATTTAATTGGGGAAGGTTTTATCCCAACTTATCCTATGGGGACAGCCCCAAGGGTTAGTTCAATTGGTCATGTTCCTGTAGCTAATTACTTCTCTAGTTGGGAGGTCACGGGGTCAAATCTCCTTGACACCCTTGGGGTTAGGCCCTGCTTGTTTGGCTAGCGGGTAGATCCCTTCAGGTTGATCTACCTGGATTTTTCCCATGGATGTAGCGGCTACCTGGTGTCTGTGAACCACCCTTAAAAAAAACTTATCCTATGGGGACATGTTACAATATTTAAAATATTTCGATAAATTTCTATCGTTGATAGATTTTAAACAAAAGCATATGGGTATCTTATTTGTGAATATGTCTTGCGGGCCTAAGCTCTAATATGAAGGCTCTCATAAGGGAGATTTCTCATTTATTCAATTTTTTTGGAAAAATAAAATTAATATTGTCTTATTTTATTAAAACTAAGGGATTTTATACTAAATCAAAAGGGTCCCCATTATTTATTAGTTCTACTATTAACCTTAATGGGGGGGGGGGGGGGTTGTTGAGTAGTACAACAGGATCAGGTGAAGACAGTTGGGGAATGGATGATCATATGAGGGTATGATGCCCATTTTTATTTACTGTGTAAATGAAATGTAAAAAGAGCTGTGTATATATACATCTTGTTGTTTAACTTTGTGTTTGGTGTATTGGACACTAAGGACGGTGTTCCTCTAAGGGAGTGGGGTCTATGACAACCATTTTTGCTCCCCCTATTGTAAATGTCACTATGAATTGTAATTCATGTAAATAATGTGGAATATAAATAATGAATAGCCTAGCGGAGTGGACACAAATTCAAAGACTAAGGAGGAGGACTTTCTTTGGAAGTGAATAACCTGGGCTACTTCATTTATTCAGGTTACTAGTTCCCTAACTAAATTTAATGGTTTTCATAATAGCCACAGATGTGGAGTATGGGTTTCCTAAGAAAAAGGATGAACCCCATGCCATCTATTTCCTCACAATGTACGTTGGTGTGGCCAACAAGAAAGAGGAAAATAATAGGGTCGACAACAAAAGATACTGATAGGAAGAAAAACATAAGAGAGATAAGTGTGCATAGAGGTGCAGATCAGAAATGTGAGAGAGATCATATAAGAGAATGTAAGGAACAACCAATGTGGGAGGACACAAAGGATCTTGGCATGGAGGGAAGAGAAGAGAAGACATAACGATTTTCCATGTGATTTTCAGGTGTATGACTAGTGACATGTATTAATTATGTGATGGGATAGTGAAGTCTCAGTGGAGAATTCAACCCACTAGTGCTAGTTGTATCAGCTGGGAACCTCTAAGTGTTTTCCTTGGGGATGTGAACCAGTTAGTTGAAGGATGAATAAAACACTGGGGTGCTTGTTAGAAGGCTATGAACTACTTAGCAGGTGGAGACACTATGGTGCTTACTGCTAGAGGCAGTTGTGAACCATGTAGATAGTGTGCTTTAGGTTCATGTAGTGCTTGTATTGAAAATCAAAATGTGAACCAGCCTTAGAGTGAGATCATACTCCTGGAATAAGAAGACCTTAACTATGCCTAGGGTGAATCCATGTGATCTATTTTGAGAGGAAATGGAGTCACTATTGTGCTTAATGCTAGAGGTGGTTGTGAATCCCTTGGACAATGTACTCTCTCTCTCTCTCATTTGGTTGACTTGTATTGATGTGAATTCCCTTGAGCACTTAACTATTTAGATTCTGAATGAGGTAAGAAATATTTCAGTGTAGCTGACCTATGGTTGGGTGGAGAGTTGAAGTCCCTCCCTCAATTTCCAGTCATTCAAGTTAATGAGAAAATTGTATTTACTTGTATATGTGTTGCACTATGAAATAATGTGTGATACGTATTATGAAAATGTAGGTGTTGACATTACTAATGGAGGAATGTAATATTCCTATTTTCTTATGATGGTATGCTTTATGCATGTATTCTAATGGTTATGAAGGACTTGGAGGTCCATGTGTTTGCTAATATTCTCATGAGTCAGAGAGTTATTTGCATGGTATTGTATTCCTCCTTAATAGAATTTGTTAAATTGTTATAGTGGGTAACCTTCATTGGATGATATGCTTTGGATATTAATTTGCTTAATACTATGCTTATCTTTCTTGGTAAAGGACTAAGAATTATGAAATATATGATATATCAATATATATGATAATATTTGTTTGGGATCCATGGAATGTATGATGAATAAGTATAATGAGTAGAACGGTTTGTGTTTGGATAATGGTTTTATCTCTATAAAATGGGTGTCTAGAGCAATGCCCTACTTCAAGGAGAACCTTGGAAAATTCCTTTGAAGTTCTTATAATTTCTAAGTATTTCAAGAAAAGGATTCTTATCTAAGTCTGGATGGATTAAGGGCAAGGAAATGTATCTAGGTTGGATTCCATTTTAGATTTTTGTTGTCTATTGCATCCGTATATTAAAAATGGGTTGATGTACTTCAAGTTTGATGGAGGTATATGAGAATCCAGAAGTCCAACTTGTTAGACCCTATGCATTTTTGGGAATGCACCGGATTGAAATAGTCTAGATAATCTATAGTGAAGTCGGTCGAGTGACGAAATATTGTGAGGGCCCCACTTCGGTGGAGCTAGATGTTATTTCATTTGGTGAAAAAGTATGGGATATGGGTGATCCAAGGGTTTTCACTGGACGCAAATACCTGTGATGAGTTATCTAGGATTCAGAGGATCTGAGACTTTATGCTTAATTTAAATGTTAGTAGAGTCGGATGTCAAGGTTAGCATATATGTTATCAATGATTTGGAGGATCTAGGAGGTTGCACATATCATAATTGTTTGTAGTGTTGGATTTCCCCAAGACTAAATAAAACATGATCTTTTTAAATTGCATGAAGGGGGTTGGGCCTTGTGGGACCTAGGAAACTGAGTTAAGGTCGTAGGCACCACGAAGGCTTGGTAAGTCTATGTGGATTCCATGTAACGATTGTATGAAGACTTGGTAGGATGATGTCACCATGATGAAAACATGACCTCAACAAGACGAGGTGTAAGAAGGGTGATGTGGAGCAAAGTGACATTGTAGAAGAGAGGAGGTGGTGCCATGAAGGAGAAGGACATATACGAAAATTTTTGGGACCCCACCTTCCTTAATCGTCAGGTAGACTCGGGGGGGGGGCAGGGTGAAATGGCTCTTCCACTATTTGATTAGGTAGATCATGTGGAGGCATATGGCACACTCAGGGAAGGTGTGGGGACTTTAGTAACATAAGTGACAAAATGCCCCCCCCCCCCCGTTAATTATCGAGTAGGAAATGGGGCCCTAAGATGGATGTGGGCAGTTGACCAAATCTAATCATGTCACACACGAGTGGTAAGCTGCACTGATTTAACAATGGCTATGTAAGCCACTAGTGGGTGCCACACGAGGTTCCTAACTGATATGGCACTAATTAATTGGTGAAACTTTAAAAGGGAATAACCTTCAATCCAAGAGTCGAATTGAGATAAAATTTATATCATTGGAAAGATCTCAAAAATCTGAACATGGTGGTAGAATTTGTTGTGTTCTAACAAAGTTGGAAAAAGAGAATTTTTGTATCCCAATCTTCACAATAAATCGTGAGGGTCACTTTAAGTCATAAGTAACACTTTCCATATCTAGAGATAGTACAACGGTTTGGAAGGGAGTGTTACAAAAAAATTCAATGTAGATTTGGAATCTTTGTATGATATAATAACTTGAGGCACTCTGTGTAATCTGAAAATTTCTTCAATATAAATTTCTGCCATGTCCATTGCCTTGCGATCTATATTACATATAATAAAATGAGCTACTTTGGTTAACTTGTCCAACACCACCATGACTAGTCAAACATATTGCTTCATTTTGTTGTTCAATTTGGTTATAGAATCAACGATAAATATCTCCTCTTTCCATTTTGAAATGGGAAATGGTTGTAGTAAACCAGTTGGGTTCCCATATTCAACCTTCACCTTTTGACACTACATAAATTCAGATATATAAATAGCCACATCCTTCTTTAATCTTGGCTAAGAATATTAATTCTTTATGGCTTCAATGATCTTTTGGTAGCTTGAATGTCCATTGTAAGCAACATCATGCATTTATTTAAAAATTACATATTTCAACTCTTGTGAATCTAGCATATAACCTTTGTGCCCATACATGAGGATTCCATCCTCTTTTAGCTCATAATTTTTATACTTTAGCTATAATTTACCTTGTTGTAGTGCTTATTTCACTTGTAAATATTTATAATATGATTTTATCTAAAATTATAATGTTTAAATATGATATATACATGCTTATGGATGTAGCATGTATCTCATGTGTTCTTCTATTGATTGAATCAAATAACTAGTTCTCCTTACCTTTCATGTGGTCTATGTCAAAGTCATACTCAATAAGAAATTACAACCATCTAACTTCTTTTGCATTCAAATTTGGTTATTCAAATAAACATTTGAGACCACTATGGTTTGTCTTCAACTCAACCCTCTTTTCCATGAGGTAATGTGTCCACATATTTAAAGCATGCACTAATGTTTTCCAACTCCGAGGACTCATGAGTCGCATAATTTTCCTCATGCATATTAAATTTCCTAGATTCATAACATATTACATGGCCATTTTGCCTAAGGACTCCACCAAGCCCTTCATTGCATGCAATATGCACACATCAAACTCCTCATTTGGATCAACAATTCTCAAAATGGGAAAAATTTACAATAATTTCTCTACATGTTGAAAACATTCCTCACACTTTGTTGTCCATTCAAATTTTATTCCCTTCTTTTGCAAAGAAGTGATGGGATGATAAAATTTTGAGAAGCCTTGAATAAATATTCTATAATAGCCGACTAGTCCCATGCATCATCTTACTTTAATCACATTTCTTGGTGTTGGCCAACTTTTGATTGCTTGTATCTTCTATGGTTTCACTACTATTCCTTATTCTAAGAGGATATGTCCCAAGCAGTGGATCTAATTTTGGTAAATTGAATATTTACTTGATTTGGAATATAGTTGGTTCTCCCTTAGTACTGGTAGTACCATCCTTAAGTGCTACTAATTCTCTTTCTCTCATTTTGAATAAATCAATATGTCATCTAAAAAACCAATGACAAACTTATCCAAGTATTTTCTAAAAATTTTCTTCATTAAGCACATGAAAACAATCGGTGCATTTGTTAATCCAAATGGCACTAATACAAATTCATAGTGTCCATACCTTATCCTAAAGGAACTTTTATCTATGTCCTCTTCCTTAATTCTTAATTGATGGTAGCTTGATCTTAGGTCAATCTTGGAAAGGAACTTGGTTCGTTTTAGTTGGTCAAATAAGTCATCTATCATTGCTAAATGACATTTGTTCTTGACCATAACATTATTTGGCTACTTGAAATCAATTCATAATCTCAATGTTCCATCTTCCATTTTGACAAAAAACATTAGGGCTTCCTAAGGTGATACACTTGGGCATATATACCCATTTTTCAACAACCCTTCCAACTACATTTAGAGCTCTTTCAACTCTAGTATGTGTTAAAGAATGTAACTAGTGTCAGCCTTAATAATTGTACTTGAGTCTTGATGTAATTTATTTGTCAAAATAAAGAAAAAGAAATTTCATTATTAAAGAAATTGACTTATTAAAGCATGTGTTTCATGCTTGGGTCAGTTTTTTTTAGGTCAAAGCCTCATTTGAAGGCTTCTAGGATTTATTTCAAGTGTCCTTGTCCATGTCATAATGTAAAAGACCCTTCTAGGGCTCTATTTGTCAAGAAATAAATTTATTTTATTGTAAAGTAGGTCAATTAAGCCTCTTCCACCAAGTTAGCCTCAAACTAGAAAATTCAGTCTAATTTAAGGGGAAAAAACACTATAAAAGAGCAGCAACTCGACCTCATTTGGAGAAATTTGATCTCACACACAAGAATTTCGATCTACTGTAGATGGAAGCTAGAAAAGGGTACTAAATCCAAGGAAGAAAGAAGAAACCCTAGTGAAGGTGAAGGAGGAAGTTACGAAGCAATAAAATTCAATTTTTGTCTCTCCTATTCCATACCTACAAAGTTCTGGAAGTGTTGCAGGGGCTGAAATTTTGTAGTAGCTGGGGGTCGAAATTCTGGAGAAGTTGGGGCCGAAATTTCTGGGTTGTTGTTGGGTTGTAGTTGCTGGACAAGAAGAGACTACTGGAAGTTTCTAAATAATATTGGAAGGCTGAATTGGTGGAGGAGGAAGGTTTTTTGGTCTAGGGTCTTGGTCTATCTCATTTGAACCTACTTAAGGAAGATTTTTTGACTGGGTTTTCTCCTAAATACGGGTTTTAGGCCTGGCTGAGTGCCTACATTTGGTGTCCATGATCTTCATGTTTTTGTCTAGATAATTGCTTGATGAGACAAAGATAAAGGAATAACATAAAGAAGTAATAAAACATAATAATATCACAAGTAATTATCAATATAAGAAAATATTTCTGCCTTTCTGATTTTCTAACATGGTATTAGAGCTAAGGTGAAGAAGAAAGAAAAAGGCAGGTTGAAGATTTAATGAGGAAAAGGGAATCAAAGGAAGGGCATTAAGGAAAAATGATCATATAAGGAGATAAGACTAATATCTACAAGAACTATGTCAAAATCAATGAAAGGAGAAAACAAACTAGAAGGTGCCTCTAACTATAGGGCTTGGAAAAAGAGGATAGATCTCATTCTTGAAAAGAAAAAAGTTTTGGATTTTGTTCAGGAAAAAAACAAGAATCCTACAAATGAATAAAGTGAAGCTAAAAAAGAAAATTTCAAAGAAATCGAAATCTTGGCTATGAACCTAATAGTGGATGGAGTTAAGGACAACCTAATTCCATACATATCCAACATAAATTCCGCTCAATAAATTTATGAGGCTCTCTCCAAATTGTTAACCATCAAGAACATTGGTCAAATAGAAAGCCTCAAGAATGAATAAGGACTATTAAAATGACAAAAGATGATACTGTATCATCCTACTTTATAAAGATATCTAGAATCAGAGATGAACTCCAAGCAATAGATGAATTTGTTTCAGAAAAGGAGCTCGTAATTACTGCTCTTCTAGGACTACCAAAATCTTGGAGTTCTTTTGCATTAGGACTGAACAGTTGGAAGGATACTTGTTAAATTGTGAACTAGGGCCAAACTCCATGTGGGTCAGCTTATTTATGGCAGCTGATATTTTTATTGGATCCCTCTCGTCGAGAGGTGTAGTATTGATCAAAGATCATCCGATACCGATAACTATTTATGGAGATATGAATTTATTTTGATTATGGAATTATGATAAAGCTGACCAACATCTTATGTAGGCTCAGAAGCCCAACCAGTGTGTCTATTCAACCTCTACGTTTTTAGTATAAATAAGAGAGGATTTGGAGTCATTAGAGGACACACTCTTTAGGTGATCTCCTCTCCACGTCTTTGGTTTTTTTGGAGAAGGAGAGATACTAAAGAGTATGATGACCTAGCTACAGTACGTTGCCTTAATCCGCACAGCAATGCAAACAGTTAAGTGATGCCCTAGATGCACTGATACGCTGTCATAAAAAGGAAACATAGTCAAGGCATGGAGCCACAATTAGAGGAGATCTGGCCGTAGTAATGGAGCATCCATAAACGTGGTCAAGGGTGACAGTGAAACGCTGTCCAAGAAGCCTTCGTACGCTGCCTATAACAGCCTAAATGCAGTCTACACACAACATATATATATATATATATATATATATATATATATATATATATATATATATATATATATATATATATATATATATATATATATATATACGCACTGCTTGGAGCACTTATATACTGTCCAACATAAATTTAGCCGCTGTAAAATAAAAAATCTGCAGTCAGAACACTGATCATGAACGCAATAGCCCCATATACGCAGGAAAGTCAGATATATACATATACGCAGGATAGTCGGATATACATATACGCAGGACATATATATATATATATATATATATATATATATATATATATATATATATATATATATATATATATATATATATATATATATATATATATATATATATAAGCAGGCAATAATCCAATGCTGTCATGAATCCGCGCAATGGAGATGTATGAAGCCACTGGGATAGAAGAACCGTAATATATGGAAAGGAAACCTATATGCTGTTCATGGTACATTGACACGCTATAAACCCTATACACTATACGTTGTTCATTGAATACATTTATACATAGTTCATAAAAGACTCATACGTTGGGTATGGTACAGTCATGGCACACTTGTAAGGATCTCGGTTGAATGAAGAGCTATCTGTATAATTCTGGAAGACCATACGCAGTCATGGAGACTTAACGTTGTTCATGGAAACCTTATATGCTGTAACACCTTACCATTGATGAAGTAGATCCAGGTGGTATTCCTATAGCAGTCTCAGCATAATTGTCAGCAATGGTTAGGGTTTGAATCAGAAGGGATACATTCTCTGCAGAAGAATTCTAGTATAGAAGATCACTATGATTTCATAATATATCTCGGCATTCTCCCAGTCAGATCTGTAAGGGTATGAATTATAATTGGTGATCAATAAATATATATGTATATGAGTATGATCAGTAATGGGACTATGAAGAACAACATGATCATGATAATGTAAAGGGGCAGCATGATTGGCAATGAGATTGCATGCTGATGTATGAGGAAGCATGCTGATGTATGAGGCAGCATGATGATGGATGAGGCTGCATGATGATGAAAACAGATGAGATGGTGCTCCACAGTAAGATGTAGCAAATGGACGAAATGGATAGGTGAAGCTGTCACCTTGGAGAATCAGTTGAAGCATAATGTCTTCAACTGATCTCATGCATCATCATTATAGGAGATGATCTATGATTTGATCTAGATGAGTCAAAGGGTTGACTTCTGTTGTAAATGTACTATCTCTCTCTCTCTCTCTCTTTCTCCGTTGAACTTTGAAGAACATAAAAGAAGAATTGATAAAGGGTTTCCCCACACATTGTGGGGTTTGTCCCTGGCTTGCGCCACATCTTGTGTCCTCTTGTCTTGGCTTGTCTTCTGCGATTTATATTTATGTTCTATCTGCAGTTTACTTTATGCTGATGTGATTGCTAATATGGAAAAGAAATTAAATAAATTGCTCTAGCATAGAACATACCTAAAATTAACATGGTATCAGAGCTGAGGTGAAGACAATGCCCAAGCAAGAGTGAAAGAGCAATCACCGAAGACAGTTGGGACAAGACAAAAGGATCAATGGGTTCCTCATAATTCACCTAGAGTGAAGTTGAAGCAAATAATGGTATTAGAATGACGAAACAGAAGTTTCTGATGGCATACCTTAAGATCAATTCATTGTGAAGTTCGGATCTAAGGGTGAATGGAAAGGTAGATGTCTTGGTTATGAGTTCGGCCCTTATGCGAAGGAGTGTCCGAATGACAGAGATGCAGGCCATCAAAGACACGACCGACTCTTCAAGGAAGCAAGGAACCCGAGGTAAGAAGAATCAAATACTGTTTCTGATAAAGAAGTGTTATCTTGTATTGGCCCTCTCCTTCAGATTCTTTGGGAATATGGAATATTGATTGTAGTGCTTCAAGGCACTTCATCGGATAGAAGGGTGCACTCTCTAATTTGGTAGAGAGGGAAACAATCGTGGGACTACACTTGGAGCCGATGCCACCTATCTTGAAAAGGGAATGGAAGTCAAAGGTTTTATGGTAACATTCGTCAATGGAAAGGTACGTGTTTGAAAATTGAATTTTCGAAGATGTTTTTGAGTTCAAGGTTGTATCAAGTTGCAGGAATTCCACTGGGGACCATGTCCATTGACACAACACTAGAGGCCTATGAGTCAAATGGTGACAAAGAAAGAAAAAAAAAAGAGCATGAAAGTACATGTCTGAGATGTACCGAAGGAAAATCTTACAAAGGGACCATTTCCCTCATGTAGCAGGTCCACAGGTGTGGAACAACCCGAGGGGTTTGAGATTGATGATCAGGAATCTCACATAGGCTGGTGGAAGAAAGCCCTCTATGGCTTGAAGCAAAGCACCCCAGGCGTAATATGAGAGGATTGATAGCTGTTAGATGAAGTTGAGATTCACTAAGAGTGAAACCGATCCAAACCATTACCTGAAGGTTGAGGATGATAGACCTCTCATACCGGCACCTATGTCTGATAGGTGCAGACCCTCTCATTTGTAGAAGACAGAGGGAGTTGGATTCCAGATGTGGAATGATAAACTGAACTGCAATATTGTGACTACCTCGAGGATCGTAAGTTATATGGTAGTGATGTCGGACCAGATTTGGGAATGCCTCTGAGTTTCATAAACTCATTCGCATTGATGTTCTTGGTGAACCTCCGTTTGGACATATGTTTTGCAGTTAGCATGGTGAGCTCATATTTGGTTGAGCCTCACTGGATTGGTGCCAAGAATATTCAGAGATATCTTCAGGGCACAATCTCTCATGGATTAAGATACACTGCCGGAAAAATGAAATTGCATTATTATTCGAAGGCTAAATGGGCAGGCAGTGTGGAGGATCACTAGAGAAATTTTCAGTGATGGTTCTCTTTGGATTCTGCTTCGATGCAGGAAGTAGAAGTCGATCGTTATAAGCACCGCCAAGACCGAATACATGGCTATGAGTATGATCTTGTATGAAGCTGCATGGTTGCGGAAGCTCTTAAGTGAGCTGTTTTTCTTTATGACAACCAGAGGTGGGATTCGATTATTGAGGAATCTCGTATTCGACAATTGCTCCAGCAGACAGACATCAGATACTGCCTTATATAGGATATGGAAAGTTGATGAGCAAGGAGGCTCCATCACACTGAGATGATGTACAGGTCGCTAAAGCCTTGGGGGAAAGATCAAATCTGTGATTTTCTCGAACGACTTGGAGTCGTCGAGAGACCTTTGTAAAAGGGTCATGCATGTTGCATACATTGAGCTCTGGGAGCTCTAGAGGGCTTTTGGTTCTTACTCGAGCAACATAAGACCACAGGGTGACTCACCCTACCTTGGTGGTGCGCATTGGAACAAGATGATTCGCTCTCTTGTGGGACAAGATGATTCGCTCTCTTATGGAACATGATGATTCACTCTCCTCTGTAGCAGGATGATTAGTTCTCCTGTGAGGCTTGGATTGATGTGTTCTCCATGGTGATTGTAGCAGGATTGATGTGTTCTCTCGTGAGGCCTGGATTGATGTGTTCTCCATGGCGATTGTAGCAGGATTGATGTGTTCTCTTATGAGGCCTGGATTGATGTGTTCTCCATGGCAATTGTAGCAGGATTGATGTGTTCTCCTGTGAGGCCTGGATTGATTTTTTCTCCATGGCGATTGTAGTAGGATTGATATGTTCTCCTATGAGGACAGGATTGATTAGTTATCCTGTTGAGGCATCCTACCCATGCAGTCTGGGACTCATGGGAAGTACCTCTCATCTGATCAATAAGCAGGGAAATGAAGTTAGGGACCATAGTAGTATCGATGGACGCATCTTTGTATCTACCATACTCCCTATGCTAGGATGACCTCCGTTGATCTGGGACCAGTGGTAGGAGTTGTACCATACTATGACGCTAACTTCGGGTCAGTTGAGACTGGTCTGGGAACAATGGTACATACTCTGAGACTGACTTCGTGTCAGTGCAGTACTGGTCTGGGACTAGTGATAGTGGTACATACTATGATGTTGACTTCTGGTCGGTTGAGACTGGTCTGGGACCAATGGTACATACTTCGAGATTGACTTCGTGTCAGTGCAGTACTAGTCTGGGACTAGTGAGAGTGGTACACACTATGAAGCTGACTATGGGTCGGTTGAGACTGGTCTGGGACCAGTGGTACGCACTCTGAGACTGACTTTGGGTCAGTGGAGAATGGTATGAGACATTCTCGATCAATTCTTCTTCTTCATAGTTTAGCAGAGCTGAGCAAAGCAGAGCAGAGCCAACAGAGCTGAGCAGAGCTAGCAGAGCTTAGAAGAGCATAGCAAAGCCAGCAGAGCTGAGCAGAGTTGGGCAGAGCAGTGCAGGGCACTGATGGCAGAGATAGTATAGTCGGATTTATGGATCATCGGATGGAGTTCTCCCTAGTTGAGAGGGAGTGTTAAATTGGAAACTAGGGCCAAACCCCATGTGGGTCAACTTATTTATGGAAGCTGATATTTTTATTGGATCCCTCTCGTCAAGAGGTATAGGGTTGATCCAAAGATCATCCGATTCCGATAAGTATTTATGGAGATATGAATTTATTTTGATTACGGAATTATGATCAAGCCGACCAGCATCTTATGTAGGCTCAGAAGCCCAACCGACGTGTCTATTCAACCTCTGCATTTTGGTATAAATAAGAGAGGATTTGGAGTCATTAGAGGACACACTCTTTAGGTGATTTCCTCTCCATGTCTTTGGTTTTTTTAGAGAAGGAGAGACACTAAAGAGTATGATGACCTAGCTATAATACGTTGCCTTAATCCACACAACAATGTAAACAATTAAGTGATGCCCTAGATGCAGTTATACGTTTTCATAAAAAGGAAACGCAGTCAAGGCATGGAGCCACAGTTAGAGGAGATCAAGCCTTAGTAATGGAGCATCCCTAAACACGGTCAAGGGTGACAGTGATACGCTATCCAAGAAGCCTTCATACGCTGCCTGTAGCAGCCTAAACGCAGTCTACACACAACATATATATATATATATATATATATGCATTGCTTGGAGCACTTATACACTGTCCAACATAAATGTAGCCGCTGTAAAATAAAAAAGCCGCAGTCAGAACACTGATCATGAATGCAATAGCCATATATACGCAGGACAGTCAGATATATACATATACGCAGGACAGTTGGATATACATATACGCAGGACAGTCGGATATACATATACGCAGGACAGTCGGATATACATATACGCAGGACATATATATATATATATATATATATATATATATATACGCAGGCAATAATCCAACGCTGTCATGAATCCGCGCAATGGAGATGTATGAAGCCACTGGGATAGAAGAACCGCAATATATGGAAAGGAAACCTATACGCTATTCATGGTACACTGATACGCTATAAACCCTATACACTATACGCTGTTCATTGAAGACATTTATACACAGTTCATAAAAGACTCATACGTAGGGTATGGTACAGTCATGGCACACTTGTAAGGATCTCGGTTGAATGAAGAGCTGTCTGTATAATTCTGGAAGACCATACGCAGTCATGGAGACTTCTCAACGTTGTTCATGGAAACTTTATATGCTGTAACACCTTACCATTGATGAAGTAAATCTAGGTGGTATTCCTGTAGCAGTCTCAGCATAATGGTTAGCAATGGTTAGGGTTTGAATCAGAAGGGATACTTTCTCTGCAGAACTATTCTAGTATAGAAGATCACTATGATTTCATAATATATCTCGGCATTCTCCCAGCCAGATCTATAAGGGTATGAATTATAATTGGTGATCAATAAATATATATGTATATGAGTATGATTAGTAATGGGACTATGAAGAACAACATGATAATGATAATGTAAAGGGGCAACATGATTGGCAATGAGATTGCATGCTGATGTATGAGGCAACATGCTGATGTATGAGGCAGCATGATGATGGATGAGGCTGCATGATGATGAAAACAGATGAGATGGTGCTCCACGGTAAGATGTAGCAAATGGACGAAATGGATAGGTGAAGCCGTCATCTTGGAGAATTAGTTGAAGTATAATGTCTTCAACTGATCTCATGCATCATCGTTATAGGAGATGATCTATGCTTTGATCTAGATGAGTCAAAGGGTTGACTTTTGTTGTAAATGTACTATCTCTCTCTCTCTCTCTCTCTCTCTCTCTCTCTCTCTATTGAACTTTGAAGAACATAAAAGAAGAATTGATAAAGGGTTTCCCCACACATTGTGGGGTTTGTCCCTGGCTTGCGCCACATCTTGTGTCCTCTTGTCTTGGCTTCTCTTCTGCGATTTATATTTATGTTCTATCTGTAGTTTAGTTTATGCTGATGTGATTGCTAATATGGAAAAGAAATTAAATAAATTGCTCTAGCATAGCACACACCTAAAATTAACAATACTCCAACATTCAAACAAATGTGGAATGCATGTAGTCAAGAATAAGCTCGAATATTATTAGTAATCAACAAGAAAGAAGATGAAGAAGAAAACACCTCCAATGCTTATTCTACTCATCACAATAAGAAATGAACCTTCAAGAAGTTCAAAGGACCAAGTAAGAAAGTGGACCTATCTAAGATTGAATGTTACAATTGTTACAAGATGGGTCACTACAAAAATCAATGTACGGAGAATCCAAAGAACAAGAAGAAAGATAGAAATCAAGGGTGAAAATGTGAAGTTGGGTTACAACTTTTGCAATCTAAAGAAATTTTTCTATTCAGAATTTCTTTTATAATAAAAATAAAACTTGTCAGAAATTTTATTAGCTTAATTCACATTTGATATGTCAACTTAGCAATTGTTTGACTGTGTGTTCTTTAAAAATCAAGGGATTCATAACACGTCATGTTTTTGAGCCTAATGTATTTTTTGTTAACTTGACGGTTTTTTTTTTGAAAAAAATAAAGTGTTGCAACAATCTAGATGGAATCTACTTCGATATCATTATATTTACGAAACCAACTGATGCACATCATAATTACTAGAATATTTTGAATTGAACCAATATGAAAAAAACTGCAGATTTTGAAGATGTTTAGATGAGCGTCAAACATATCAACATATTAGTTATAAACAAAAAAACTAAAAACTATCCATTACAGAAGACGAACCAATATAATGAACCATAACAATTTCATATTTTTTTAGTGTATTTTGGAAGATACAATTTTTTGATTTCACTTAATCATAATGAACTTCAAAATTTTTTTGCACACATTTTTTTAGAAAATTAATTAAAATTAATAATTTTTTATGAAATTCCATAAAATTTATATCCACTGAAAGTAGATTCAATTATGCAAATGCTGGTATTGGTTCCGACAATAAATTCACCAAGTTTTTAATGGAGTTTAAGCATTCCAAAGTTGGAAAAAGGTGACCAAAGTCGAGCTGTTGCAGAGTTGCAGGTTAAAACAGTTCGGCCGAACTAAAACCACATTTGGCAAGACTTGTGTTTGTCATCGATGACCGTTAAAATAAATGAAAAATAATGATGAGATTGAAAATGTTGAAAGACAAAGTGAAAAAGATAATGAACCAATGATTGATGATGTTGTTGAAGATGTTGAAAGAGACTCAAGTGAAGAAGTTGAATCACCATCAAGTATGTATATATATATGTCATGTGTATTATTGAAATTATACATGTTTATTAATTTCAATTTCATTCAAACTCTATTTTTCAATTTTATTATTTAATGAATATTTATACCAATTTACATTTAATTTTCATGTGTACAGATGAAATCAATATTGACGATGAGATGTTAGAAAATGTTGACACTGACATATATGGAGATAAAAATGTTGACCATGTTATATGATATCGTATTAAGGTCATTATTGAGAAGTTCTTCAAAGATAAAAGTGTGACATATCAAGCTCAAATTTTGAGAGGTCTCTTAACATCAAAGAAATTAAAATACACTACAACTCTATTGGGTATTCAAAAATCAACAAAAAATAAAAAAGTGAAGGAAAATGTGATTCGAAATATAAATAGTGCTCTAAATTTTTTTGGAAGATATAGAAAGAAAAACAATGTACATGCACGTAGATAAATACAAATGGCAGTGATTTCATCAAGTACTAAAGAAAATCGTTTTATAAAATCTATGGCAAAATTATTAGGGACCTCAGGAAAAACATTGCACAAACATAGGAATTTTTGATTGCAAATATATGTAAATGATGAGCTCACTTGTTGGGCAGTTATTTGTAGGAAACCATAAAAAATAGACTTGGAGAAGATGTTAAAAAAATAATATATGAATATTGGATGAAAAATTCATGTGTTTCACCAAAAGCAAGGGATGTGATGCAACGAAGAATAACATGAAATCCGTTTGAAGAACAAGCAAAACATATCTTGGACACCACTTAGATAGAGTTGTTCAATAAGTTCATAGAAGATAATCGTGGAATTAATGTCTCAATCAGTACTTTTGTGCAACAAAATCCATGGTATGTTAAACCTATCACTATACACGACATTTGTTGTTGTCATTATCATGTGGAATTTCAATTATATTATGACCTTCCTTAATTTTGGTAAAACATTTTGGAAAAATTAACCTCCTCCTTCCACTATCCATGGTTTCATATTCGAAATTCTATGTGAAAGAGAAAGTCATGAATTATTTTACCAAAATAAATGTGTTGGTGGTAAAAAATGTGATCATTGTGGAAATTTGACTTTATTTCACAAAAAATATTCTATTGATATAAATGATCAATCATTGTCTAACCTAAAAGTGAAACGAAAGAGATATGAATATATCCATACATCGATTAGTTCGAATAATATTACAAGTGTTAAAAGGATTGATTTACAAGAAGAAAAAATTCTCGTGATAAAGTTTTTGAAGAAATTTGAGACATAAATTTATAAGTACACCAAGAATTCACATAGAGCTCGATGGTAGGATCATTGAAGATGGAATTCCATTAGAATTTTTTTAATTGAACTACCCAACAATTTCTTCTACTTGAATTCATCTTTGAGAACTTAGATTTCAAGTACATTGTTAGCATTTCTTTTTATGCACTTTTAAGTTGTACATTCTTAAGAATGTGATGATGTGAAAGCGATACTCATTGGGTCTTGTATTGAGTTACAAAGTTATATGTATACTGGCTATTATGTAGACATGTATTGAGGATTTACTGCTATGTTAATTTGTGATGTATACCGTGCTGTTACTGCTATGTTAATTTGTGATTGTGGTTGGTAGAGCCAAGCACTGTTACTGGTATGTTAATTCGTGATTGTGGTTGGTTGAGCCATTTACTAAGAATCATTTACTAACATTATAAGAATGATTGAATGCAAAATGTACCAACTAAATGCAAACTTACTTTCATTTCTACATATTCATGAACATAAATTACAAGCCAAACATTTAAAAGCATCAAACCATGCATGCATCATGCAAATTTTAGGCCATGTTTTATAATGCAATTTTATCTAACTTATGTTTGTGCATTCAAACAACTTTATATTAAAAGTTAACTATCAACCGACATCCATAGTAGCCTTTCTATACATGAATGAAAAATGTACATACCATATTTTATAATGCAATTTTAAGTTATCATTGTTTTAGACATCTACACCGAATTATAAGATTCATTCAAATGCAAAATTTAGACATCTCATTTTGTAATTTTCAATTTTAATAGATTCATTTTAAATAACTCAAGACAAAACAACTTTAAACAAAACCTAGGAATCATCTACTAACATTATAGGAATGATTGAATGCAAAATGTACCAACTAAATGCAAATATGTAAAACCTTTAAAAGCATCAAACCATGCATGCATCATGCAAATTGTGGGCCATGTTTTATAATGCAATTTTATCTAACTTATGTTTGTGCATTCAAACAACTTTATATTAAAAGTCAACTATCAATCGACATCCATAATAACCTTTCTATACATGAATGAAAAATGTACATACCATATTTTATAATGCAATTTTAAGTTACCATTGTTTTAGACATCTACACCGAATTATATTATTCATTTAAATGCAAAATGTTAATCACATTTTGTGATTTGCAATTTTAATAGATTCATTTTAAATCACTCAAGACAAAACAACTTTAAGCAAAACCTAGGAATCATCTACTAACATTTTTTTCCCACTGGAAAAATCGTAATCTTTCATTGATGGAAAAATTACATGTTGTAGATGCATTTTGCATATGCTATATGTTCTTCCACCACACATGTGGGTAGCTGTAGTTTCTATTACTGTCTATCAAAAAGCAAAAATCATCTCGCAGGATGTTCTATATTGTCATATATACATATTTCCATGCAGGGCTATCAGTTATAATATTTATCAGCTATATACAAAATTGTTCAAAAAATATCTGTTCATATCAGTTTTTCATGGGCTGGTTGCCCTATGATACTATGCATCTATGTATGGGCGGTGGTAGTACTGATATGCATTTGTACCTCGCTGCTCCTGTATCATCCACTCGCCTCTGGGAAGTGTCGTAGCCTCCTTGGATAGTTGGTTGGCACTGTTGTTGTGTTCCCTGTAGATATGAGTGCAAGTGATGTCATTAAACTGTTCCTTCAGTAATTTAATTTCATTCAATATGCTGCTGAGTGTGTGTGAATGACAAGCAGAATTATTATTGAACCAATCTATGACAATCTTTGAATCCCCATATATGTTTAAGTGCAAGCAATTGTGGCTCAATGCAAAATGAAGAAGATGACGGAGGGTGATGAGCTCAGCGAAGTTGTTAGAACCAGCTCCCAAACCCAGCTTTGCTTTATAGAAATGTTGTTCATTTATGAAGAGGAGAAAGCCCCCTCCACATCCCTGCTGTTGGGCAGCACCATCGAAATAAGCCCATGGGCTGTTGTGATTGATTTGTGGAGGGTCACGGGGTCGGCGGACCTTTGGCTGCGGTGGCTCAGGAGTTTCATTGTAGGCTGATATGATCTTAGCAATTAGATGCGGCCAATGAACCGGTTTATCCTCGAAAGTCAAACGGTTTCGGGCCAGCCAGAGGTACCAACAGGTGATGATGGGCAAGCTTTGCAGTTTTGAGTTCCTGTGCTGATGGAACCAAGTCTCCCAAGTTTGATTTATATCAACACCCTCCCATTTACCGGTGTATTGTATATCAGTGGAAATTGCTTGCCAAATGTGCGACAGAACAGAGCATTGAAGAAATAAGTGCGTGCGCGATTCGGCTGACTGTTTACACAGGATGCACCAAGACGGTCCATGGACCGCACGTCTCATGAGGTATTCCCCCGTGGGAACTACACCCTTAAGGATGCACCAAAAGAATAGCTTCTGCCTGGGTGGGGATGTTAGTTTCCAAATGGAGTTCCACCAGAAAGATAATAAATCCGGGACCTTATGTGAAATCAGAGATAGGTACCCAGTTTTAGGGGTGTAAATGCCGTGCTCCGAAGGATACCAAATAAGCTCATCAGGTCCCTGCTTGATTCTAATGTGCGATTCAGATAAGGCACTGATATACGACAGCCAATCTTGGTGCCAAAGAGGTGGGATGTTGATTTGATCTACAATTTTCCATCGCTGTTCGAAAATGGTGGTGCGCTGTGGATCAGCTATATCAGCTATATAAGTGATCCCTTGTGAGTGCAGGTGCCAGATGAGGGCTTCAGGCAATATATGCCTGCCTCCGCTTCCATTCCAAGGATCCAGGCCGATTCTGGCCTGTGTGCCATCATTGATTTTCCATATCAAGTTATCTCTGATAAGAGGTATAGCATGAAGTAGTGCTTTCCAAATTGATGATATTCCAGCTTTTGGCCAGGTCGGGAGACGGATCCAATCCATTAAATGAAGGGGCCAAATATATTTGTGGTATACCATATGAGTCCATAGGTTGTCTCCAGTGATTAAGGTCCATCCCATCTTTGCTGCCAGAGCCTGTGCGAAGGAAGGGAGATCTTTGAGCCCCCAGCCACCCCATTTCTTTGGAATGGCAATCCTCTTCCATCCAATCCATGCAAAAATGCGTTTCTCTTTTGCCCCATTCCATAAGTACCTATTGCAGGTTTGCTGTAATCTGGTCAGGATGCTGCGCGGGATCCAGGCCAAAGCCATCCAGAAGACCGGGGTAGCTTCCAAGACAGATTTAATCAGGACAAGTCTACCTGCTCGAGAGAGGTATCGATGGCTCCAGATATTGAGTCTCTTCTCCAATTTAGCAACTAGCCAGATCCAGTCCGCTATTTTTGGGCTAATAGGCTTGATCCAATATCCCAAGTATTTAAGGCCCTGATCTAGGGGGTGAATGCTGTAAGGAAAAAGCTGAAGTGCCAGTTGAGATTCATGGACAGTGGTTCTGGATAGGATAATAGATGATTTTGAATGGTTGGCCAGCATCCCAGTGGCGGATGAGAAGAGGGAGATAATATTTGAGAAAGAACGGGAGTCCCGGATACTACCATCAAGGAAGATCATAACATCATCCACAAATAAAAGGTGGGTGAGGTAACAGTCCTCTGTTATCTTGAGACCACAAATATCTCCATTTCTCTTGGCTGAGGCAATAAGACGACTGAGGCCATCCATGACAATGAGGAAGAGAAGGGGAGACAGAGGGCACCCCTGTCTGAGGCCACGTTCAGAGTGGAAGAACTGGGATGCAGATCCATTAATCAGCACACTGAAGGAGGGAGTGGTAATGCAAGCCATGATCCAAGTGATAAATCGGTGAGGGAAGCCCAAATGAATAAGGAGCATTTTGATATAGAGCCAGCTGACCCGATCAAATGCTTTAGCTAGGTCAATTTTTAAGATGATGGCTTTATGGTGTTTAGACCAGATAGAGTGAAAAGCCTCATGAGCAACCCCAATAGCTTCATGAATCTGGCGGTGTTCCAGGAAGGCAAATTGTTGAGGGGCGATGTGGCGAGACAGAATGGGGCGAATGCGGTTTGCAATGATTTTTGAGATGATCTTATAGAGTACATTACAGAGTGAGATGGGACGATATTCATCAAAAGAGGAGGGAGAGTCAGTTTTAGGGATCAGAGCAATGAAAGTGGAGTTGATAGCATTATACAGGGATCCCGTCATCCTACATTCCTCTACTACCCGAAGAAGGTCCTGATTGATCGTCTCATAAAATGCAATGTAGAATTCGATGGTCCATCCATCCGGCCCCGGGCTACGCTCCTTCTTAAACCATTTAATGGTGGATTCCAGTTCTTCAGGGGTCACCGGATCGAAAAGATTCTCTGCTTCTTCCTCGTTTACAAACCTGGGAAAGTGTCCAGCAATGTTAATGATATCTGCAATGTTGGAACCCGGAGGTTGCTTGTATAGATTCCTGAAGTGGGATGATCCCATCTGAGAGAGTTTATTGAATGTATCAGCCACTCCACCATCGGGCATAGGGAGATTCCATATAGTATTGCTGACCTTTCTGCCCTTGGCATAATTGTGAAAGAAGCGAGAGTTGTCATCTCCAGCCTTAAGCCAGATTGCTCTACTGCGCAGTCGAGCAGATTCTTCCCTCTCCCTAAGGATTTTTTGCTTCTGATTTTCCAGCTCCACTAAATGAGATTTATCTGCCTCTGATGAGAAACCCAAACCCCTTTCATCTGTGAGAGAGGTAAGCTCAGCTTCAATATGCAAGAGAGCTGAGTTCTCCTGCCTGTGCTTATTTCTGGCCCATTCGATAGTGAGTTCCTTGATCTGCGATAGATTCGTGCAAAAGCCCTTAGCCAGAGAGTCAGCTCTATCTATCGGATTGAGAGGCCAGAAGTCCTTTACAAGTTTGATGTAGGAGGGATCCTGTAACCAGCCATGATTGAACTTGTAAGGTGCTTTAGGTTTTTTATTGGGCCCATTTATTTCCAGATAGATAGGATGGTGATCTGATATGCCGCCAGATCCCACCCATTGCTTGTAGTGATGAAGCCTTTGAAGCAGAGATCCTTTCATCATGAATCTATCTAGTCTACGAGCCAGGGCAACATCGCCGATTCTTCTGTTCCTCCAGGTGGGAAGAGGTTTAATCATGGGGACATCACTCAGGTCATGACATTCCAAAAGGTCAGTCATGTATGCGGTTATAGGGTCAATTTGTGCCGAGGCTCCCCATGATTCACCGTAACCCAATGAAAAGTTTAGATCCCCCCCAATGATTAAGTTCTCTGCTGATAGAATGGATAGGCCCAGGAGGTTGTTCCAGAAAGTTTCACGCTGGTGACACGGCCCATATATGTTGATAACCCTGAGGGTGGTGCCCAAGTCTACAGAGAATAGATCGAGCCCCAGAAAGCCTGGACCCCCCAAGTACCTTGAGCCCTTATGGTTACAGGATTATATCCTATAGCTAAGCCACCCGATCTACCAGAGGCATCCATGGCCGAGAATTGCCAACCGGGGATGATAGATGATAGAGAGGCCGATATGGAGTCCGCAGGTCCAAGAGTTTCTTGGAGAAGAATAATATCGACAGGAGAGGATTCAATCAATCGCTTGAGGGCTAGTTTCTTTGAGGCACTAGCCAGGCCTCTGCAGTTGAAGGAGAGACACTTCATGGGGGAGGATGGCCAGGGGTGTTCTTTGCTCTAAGTACCCCATCAATAGTGGATTGACGCCCAGTGGCTACCTCTGCCCCCGCTCTTCTGATAGCCTTAGTAAGATCCGATTTTCTCCCTCGAGTAGGCAGAGAGGACAGCCCAGGTGTTATGATACCCAAGTCGGTAAAAGTAGGGTGAGATCCCTAAGAGTGAGTGCGCGGGCGCAGGAAGTATGAGTGTTTTGAGCCCCTGGAAGATGAGGGGGAAGATGCTGGTGATAGGAGCTGTTGAGAGGATGTAGCAGCAGGGGCAATGACAGAGGAGGATGGCATCGAACAAAATGCAGCAGACAATGATGAAGTCGATGTGAAATTAGACAATGGAGGGAAGAGAGAATTACCCGGAGGGGCTGCAGATGCGGCTGTTGAGGCTGCCCGAGATCTGGTGACCGGAGCTGTTGCACGACCAAGAGTAACACCCGGTGCCTGAGGAGTAGCACATGTGGGAATGCTCGTGGCCGGAGCGTGTTGAGCAGCCGGAGAGATGGATCTCGGAGTAAAGATGGTGGACTCTGGTGCATCAGCGTGCCTCTGGTTGAGCGGACAATCCTTGAAGACATGCCCTACCCTATGGCAACGTCGGCATCTGAAAGGAATGCCTTCATAATCAAGAATCTGTACTCGAGTGAATCTGCCCCATTGAAGAGTGATCTTTTCCTCCAGGCCTTCGCGGGTATCTAGGTGAACCAGGATCCGAGCGAGCGTTCTATTCCTAGATTCCACGAAGGTGCGATCGTGGTCGAGATATGTCCCCAGAGCATTTCCAATGCGGATGAAGACTTCTTCGTTCCAGTATTGGAGGGGGAGACCAGGCAGTCGCACCCATAATGGCCCAGCTCCAATCTGTTCTCGCTCGGGATCGAACAGAGGACTCCAACGCTTGAGCAGTACCGGCGCCATCTCTATATGCCAGAATTTGGCCAAGACAAGATCCGTATAATTTTCCTTGGCAAAATGTAGAGCAAACCAGCCGCGAGGGAGTACATGAACTTCAGGGAGTTCTTTCAGAACCCCACCCCAGATCTCTTTCACCCACTGAGTTAACCGGGTCGCAGAGTAAGCTCGCCCTCGGACATGACCCACAAGGATAGTATTTTCCATATTTGCTGCCTCTCCTATGGCCGTGGTCTCTCCGAACCGAATAGTGATGTCCTTGGAAGTAGATTTGACACACTTTGTTCTTTTTTTCCCCGTGCGCGGCGCAGAAGGGTGATTTACCAAGGGGTCCGGGGAGCAGTCTTGAGGGTTCGACCTGGAGGAGCTGACTTTGACAACGGGGGTTTCAAAACATCCCGAGGGAGAATGGAGAAGCGCAGAAAAACCAGCCGTCGATGGAAGAGGCGGTCCCGATGAGGGTGGAGCCGGGATGGAGGATGACAGGGGACGTGAATCAAAGGGAGGCGATGGGGGTATGACAGATGATAAGAAGCGGAGGGTCCCCGGAGAAAGAGGGGGAAGATCCAGACCAGCGGATTCAGAGGGAACAGCGCCTTCAGGTAAACAAGAAGGGGGGGGGGACCGGGATAGAGACCACCGGGGAAAGGTGCGACTCGAAATGCAGAGGGCCAGTACCAGCAGATGACGATGCGAAGGATGGGCGATCGAAAATAACCTGAGAGGAGAGCGGGTCTTCGGTAAAATCAATTTCCTCCTCCGTGTCCATAACATCACCGACAGTAACCGGATCCATGTTGAAAACGACATTTGTAACCTGAAAAGTTGTGCCAGGTAAGCAGGACGAAACAATTGCTGAGAGTGGACTGCAGGTTGAAGAGGTAGGGTTTCAGAGTGCCCTAACCGAAGCCCTCGCGGATAGCTACAGAGCGCGCCGGTTCCATCCTCTCCTCATCATCTACTAACATTATATGAATGATTGAATGAAAAATGTACCGACTAAATGAAAATATGTAAAACCTTTAAAAACATCAAACCATGCATGCATCATGCAAATTGTGGGCCATGTTTTATAATGCAATTTGATCTAACTTATGTTTGTGCATTCAAACAACTTTATATTAAAAGTCAACTATCAATCGACATCCATAGCAGCCTTTCTATACATGAATGCAAACTTTACATACAATATTTTATAATGAAATTTTAAGTTATCATTGTTTTAGACATCTACACCAAATTATAAGATTCCTTCAAATGCAAAATGTAAACATCACATTTTGTACTATGCAATTTTAATAGATTCATTTTAAACAACTCAAGACAAAACAACTTTAAACAAAACTTAAGAATCATCTACTAACATTATAAGAATGATTGAATGCAAAATGTACCAACTAAATGCAAATATATAAAACCTTTAAAAACATCAAGCCATGCATGCATCATGCAAATTACGGGCCATGTTTTATAATGCAATTTTATCGAACTTATCTTTGTGCATTCAAACAACTTTATATTAAAAGCCAACTATCAACCGTCATCCATAGTAGCCTTTAAATACATGAATGCAAAATGTACATACCATATTTTATAATACAATTTCAAGTTATCATTGTTTTATACATCTACACCAAATTATAAGATTCATTCAAATGAAAAATGTAAACCTCACATTTTGTAATTTGCAATTTTAATAGATTCATTTTAAATAACTCAAGACAAAACAACTTTAAACAAAACCTAAGAATAATCTACTAACATTATAGGAATGATTGAATACAAAATATACCAACTAAATGCAAATTTACTTTCATTGCTACATATTCATGAACTTAAATATGTAAAACCAAGTTTTAAGCATCAAACCATACATCATGCAAATTGTACCATGCAAAATGTACATAAACTCCAAAATTAGCATGTATTAAATCATAATAAAGAGTTCAAGATTTAAAATATGTCCAAAATTTATATCATTATAAAAGTAAATATATAATAAAAAGTTTTCAAATAATAAGATGCATCAATTCATAATAAAGAGTTTTACTTTAAATATGTCCAAAATTTATATCATGATAAAAGTAAATATAACATTAAAAGACTATCAAATAAAAAGTTGCATCAATTTAGATAATCTCGCTGAAATATACGATCTATCGACCTCCTCGTTGACTCATCTGAATCATGGGTGCCCTGCAAAACATGTGTAATTGCATATATACGTAAGATTATGTACTTTAAAATTAAATGATAATGTAATCATCAAAACAAAATTATAAAAAATTTCAAATTTCATGTAATACCTCGACGTGTTCCCCCTCCATTGTGCCCTTTTGGTGTTCACCATGCATTGTGCCCTCCTGGATGCCCTGTACAATGTACATGTATATATTAAAAATTTTAAATTGCACATGAAAATTATGCATAAACTCGCAATATTAAAACAATTGTTATACACATTTTTCAAATTGTTTAGATGATCCTATCCCCATTGTCAACTCCATCGCTAAAGTCCATAGAGAATGGGAATCATCTCCCCAAACTTAAAATTTCAAAATTTTAAAACTATAAGATAAATTTATAGATCATTTTTAATGAAACTTACACTTCAATTTATAACAAAACATAAGTGAAATATTCAATACTTATGGCACATATCCTAATAGGGAGGAAGAGGGTGGCACTATGTCCAGTACATCGGTTAGAATCGAAATCTATTAACATTTAATTATATATACATAATTATTTCTTTTGAAAATATGTCCTCACAATATACCAATATAATAAAAGTAGAATAATAACTGTATCAACATGAACTCTTCAAAAAAATTAACATCTCTCAAAATATTTTCATTGGAACCTGAACCTGGGACTGTGAAATTATCAAAATTTTTGTTCAACAAATGAGTTAACTGCAAATGGTGAACATATGATACATTTGTGTTATATTATATCTGAAAAAATAACAAAATGTATGTGAATTGACATTAAAACATACATTACAAATTACATTAAAATATCCACCCTAACCATTAACACATACCGATCCCACACCCTATTCTTCATGAACAATTAGATCTTGCAAACCATTACGACAAACTTTTGCATATGATTTAAGCTCCTTATTATTCATATTATCTATCTCCTTATATGTTTTATATACAAAATTAGCACATGCATCAATTGATGCTCTTTGTTGATTTAGATCGATATCAATTCCTGTCAATGCATTCTGTATGTTGTTTATAATGGAATCCCTTCCTTGACTAATTTGAGAAGTGGCATGCACCTTTGACCGCAAAGTTACTAGACGAGGAGGTTGGCGTACCAAAGGTGGCTGAGGGAGAGGCAATTCAATATCACGTAATGCGCCCTATGATCATATAACCGACCTTTCCCAGTACCATAATATTAAGATGGAAGGTCATTATAATCGGGTTTCATACCCAAAAAGAATTCTGCATAAAATAATTTTGAAAAATAATCTGGAACCTCGTCATTCCATGACAAATTTCCATATGCTACAAGGAACCTATCATACAAATGACTGGCTATATCAGGGTGCTTGAAATATTTCACCTTGAGCATCTTTCTTTTCGACCCTTCTTTGAAATTAAACATAGATTTTGCATTTTCTTTTGTAACCATTTTATTAACCTCAGCCCATTTATCGGGACCCATCACTGCTTCCTTTCTATGCCTCATCATATCTATAAATGAATCCGTGGTTGGCCCAAGCTTCTCGTAAATATCAAGAAATGAGCTTAGAGAGTGCACAACTATTTCTAAGCTTTCTCTACTCTCTGCAGGGAGCTCCAAACTCCCAAGATCTTTCCTCAATTTAGAATAATGAGTTTTGCACCTTTGTAATGTGCATTGTTGGAGGTTTGTCTCCCAAGGAAGCTCATTCGGAATATCAGATGGATAAATGGTAGTTGGTGTTTGGCCTTCTTCTTGAATTGTCCGACTTCGCTTACGTCTACTTGGACCAACATTTTCACCCTCTGGATCAATATATAAAATTACATAAATATAAAAACATGTGAACAAATGTATTCATACATGTATGCAAGATAGACATGTATACGCATATGTACATACAATTCATTTACATGTACAAATTTGTTTTAACATAAAAAAATTATATAATTTACCAAAATGATGTTGACCCCTTGGAGAATGTTGACCACCCTGAGATTGATGACCACTCGAAAAATGTTGACCACCCTGAGATTGATGACCACTTGGAGAACGTTGACCTCCCTGAGATTGCTGACCACCCGGAGAATGTTGACCATCCTGAAATTGATGACCACCCAGAGAATGTTGACCATCGTCACGCGACAACATTGTGAATGAAGCATCTAAAAAAAATAGAAAATCAATTCAATATTTATATGCACATACATATGATTCTACTTATTTATAATTTAAGTAAATACAAACACACACACACACACATACCACGATGTGAACGATGGACCTCCCGCGATTCATTTGATATTCTCTTTGGTCCATGACCTAGAACTCCTGCTCTAGTAGATGCATGAGACTTTATTGATGTCTGCCTTGAAGAATCATATGGAAAATTCTCATCCATGATATGGATATCCATAGATATATAGATTTATGATATTTAAAAAGTTACCTCATGCATTTAAAAATCTTGAAATTTCTATTTAAAAAGATTAAGAATTCAGAAAATTGATATAACCTTTAAAGTTACCTCATGCATTTAATTGATATAACCCTTGAAATTACATCATGCATTTTAAGATCTTAAAATTGTTATTTAAAAACATTGAAAGAATTTAGAAAATTAATGTAACAATCCGAAGCTCTTCATTTAAAATATACTCAAGGCTAAAAACACAAATGTTGAAGCACACACATTTTGAAAATTAAATACAAAATTCTCTAAAACATGTCAAGTTCATCAAGTTGTTCTTACATAATGGGGGCACACTTGGTATAGAATTGAAGAAAACACACAGTCATTAAAAATGACACATTTATAACTAAAAAACACACACATATCAAAGATATCTTACAATTTCCATCAATAAATATTTATAGAGAACTTCTTAACACTAATTCATCTTTCACACACAAATCTTGAATTGGCATTTCCCCATACAATAGATCACTAGACATCCTATTAACATTTGCACAATGTCTTATGCTAAATGATTGAAATTGATTGACAATATTTTTTGCTTCTCCATGCAGTTGTTTTAACCTCTCTTTTTTAACTTGGTACATGCCTTTCATCTGGTTGCACACAAGTTTGGAATTGGTGAAGACTACAATTCCATTGGATCCATACTCCCTAGTTGTTCCTAAGCCTTCTATCAATGCAATATAATATGCTTCATTGTTTGTTGTTCTTCCAAGTACATTCCTTTTCTTTTGGAGGACTTTGTTCGTCACAATATTTCATAGCACATAAGTAATCACTACTTTCCCTCGATTGGGATAATAAGAAACTTCTATGCATAATGTCCATTTTTCAACCATGTTTAATGGGTTTTCTGATCCCTGTAAAAAACAAATTCAATAAAATGAATTTAATATATTTATATAGGTATTGTTAAGGTATTGTTAGGTTGTGCAAAAGATCATTGTTTAGAAAAATATATCGGAAGGCTAGGTAGCAAGAAAGGTTGTTTCTACTTGGTTGGATGGTTGGAGAATTGCAAGAAGAAAACAACTAGAGATATCTAATTCAACTCAACTACAAATCTCTAATTCATTCAACTTAGCTTCAACTCAACTGAAGGTTGAAAGTATTTACTAATTTATTTTTATGTTCATTCCACAGATACAAATCTTTCTAATTAGATGACAAAGCAATGCCAACACTCTAATTAGCTTCAATCTCATGCACCCAAAAAAATATAAATGAAAAAGATGTATCTCAAAAAGAAACTACTACTTGAAAAGAGCAAGTACAAGAACCTTCATTTAAGTGTATTTTGCTTCATCTTAGGAAGCTAATAAGACCCATGTTCCAAGAAAATAGGGAAGCTTGAAGTGAATTACACATAATGAAGAAGGAAATGTAAATGCACATATAACAATATAAGCAAGGAAAGTATGTTACCAAGAAGCATCGAGGTTGTTCTATGAGATAAATCAAGGTAAAACAAGTCAACCCAATAATATCAAAATTAAAACACCAAAAGTAGATGACAAATCAATGACAACAATCTAATTAGCAATCCAATAACATTAAAATTAAAACACAAAAAAAGATGACAAAGCAATGCCAATACTCTAATTAGCTTCAATATCATGCACCCAACAAAATAGAAATGAAAAAGATGTATCTCAAAAAGAAACTACTACTTGAAAAGAGAGTACAAGAACCTTCAATTAAGTGTATTATGCCTCATCTTAGGAAGCTAATAAGACCACTGTTCCAAGCAAATAAGGAAGCAAAGCGAATTACACATAATGAAAAAGGAAACATAAATGAACATATAACAACAAAAGCAAGGAAAATATGTTACCAATAAGCATCAAGGTTGTTCAATGGCCATGATATCATCATCTTTTTCATTGGAATCCTCTTCATTGATCAAATTTTTCATTTTGTTGATTATAATGTTATGTGTTGAGAATATGGGGATATGATACTAGCATTAATGATAAATGCATCATTTCTAGTTCTTTGGCACTACATCATATGTCCATATTCTTAGGATAGAAAATTTTGATCGAGTAGAGGCTCCTAATAATCGTAGGGATTTTCTCTTCAGAGCGTTTTGGTGCATTTGGACCATAGTTCTACGAGATAAATCAAGGTATAACAAGTCAACCCAATAACATTAAAATTAAAACACCAAAAATAGATGATAAAGCAATGCCAACACTCTAATTAGCTTCAATCTCATGCACCCAACAAAATAGAAATGAAAAATATGTATCTCAAAAATAAACTACTACTTGAAAAGAAAAAGTACAAGAACCTTCAATTAAGTGTATTCTGCATCATCTTCGAAAGCTAATAAGACCCATGTTCCAAGAAAATATGAAAGCTTGAAGTGAATTACACATAATGAAAAAGGAAACACAAATGAACATATAACAACAAAAACAAGGAAAGTATGTTAGCTAGAAGCATCAAGGTTGTTCTACGAGATAAATCAAGGTAGACCAAGTCAACCCAATAACATTAAAATTAAAACACCAAAAATAGATGACAAAGCAATGCCAAAACTCTAATTAGCTTCAATCTCATGCACCCAACAAAATAGAAATGAAAAAGATGTATCTAAAAAAGAAACTACTATTTGAAAAGAGAAAGTACAAGAACCTTCAATTAAGTGTATTCTGCCTCATCTTAGGAAGATGATAAAACCCATGTTCCAAGAAAATAGGGAAGCTTGAAGTGAATTACACATAATGAAAATAAATAAATAAATGAAGTAGTCATGCTGTAAAGGAAGGCAAAATTAACCTGGAACAAATTGATAATGTGGAGGATTGAAATTGATAATGTGACAACAATGATTTGGGGGAATCTGAGCTAGAGGTAACATTTAGGGAATATGAATTGATAATATTATTGTCGAGTGACCTAGTTAAATGGGTCATTTACAACATTTTTTTAAATACTTACATAGTCTAATTTTATTTAAAAATAACATGTTCTGCAAGCACTCTTTAGCTACTGTATTATATATGCTATTATGTGAACACTAAATTTTCAATGTACAGATTGAAATTTGTTCATTAAATTGATTGAAATTTGTTCTTTATGAAATTGGTTTTAGGAATGGACAATCATAGTTATTTATGGAGAGTTACATTTCCTACTCTTCATTTGTGAAAATTCAAAGAAAAAATTATTACAATTTTAGTTCTGTATTTAAAATTTATAAGCCTATTTACAAAATTTGCTATGATTACAAGGTTAGTTTACTAAGGTGACGAATCTAGATTATGGTGCCCAATATATTAAATCAGTTTTACTATATATATATATATATATATATATATATATATATATATATATATATATATATATATATATATATATATATATATATATATAAAATTGAAACCTAATGTATGCTCAGGAGCATTAAATGATGGTTGCTGCTATTTTAAGTGTCAAATCCTTTTGCACTTTCAAATCGCTTGCAGATTCTTTCCTGTAAACCACATAAAGTTGAGTGGCTTTACTTGACCAATCGTTCTAGAAAGGCATGTTATTGTAAGAATTTGTAATCTATGTTTGGTTGGTTGGGACACATATTTACAAAACCTTCTAATTTCACATTTTCCTTAGTCATGACAGCTTTTTGATGGGTTTGAGGAATTTCCATCATCTGGGCACATAAATGGATTTGATTCTGACTGAAATAACCCTTTTAACACAATGTTTCTCTTTCGGTTAAGTGACAGTATGAACTCCATGGTAAAATGGCCTTGCAATGTTTTATCAAGAACCTTTGTTTAAAAATGTCAATGATTAAATTCATATTTATACTTAAATATTAAATATATATATATAATGTTTATATCTAATAAAATCCAAAAATTGTTTTATGACACAAATAACAAATAATATATCAACCTGATCACTGCTACATGAAGTATTGTGTTTTAATGTAGTAGATTGAAAGACCTCATGGGGTTTCATGTGCTTTCATGACTTTATGACGCAGGAAAAACCCACGATACCCACAGTATGAATATAAAATGAATAATATCGTTTGTCCCAGGAATTTCATTGACCTTCCTGGTCAAACCTTCATTACTTAAGGTTTAAGGCCCCTTAATTGGTCTCATGCAGAACAATTCAACAACTAACCCCAGTTTGACCCTTACATGATCCTTTGATGCAGAACGTTATATCTCAACCCTTCATCCTTTATAACAACTTTGGTTAACTCTTTAACTGTGCATATTAACCTAACTCTGCTACACATGCCAGCTCGTCCTTTATCGCAATCGCGGAGTTCAAATGACTCAATAGAATGTGTATTCAGAACTCATGTCTTGTGACATGCGATTGCCCTTTTCCACGGTTGATTTTGTCCACAAGATCAATGAATGTCGCAATCTCACATCACATCAACCTGTGACTTCATCACCTCTCACATGCGATATGCGATAACACAACCGGACATCAAATAACATAAAAACGCGCCTATGACCTCCTCGGGTCCGCTCCTTTCTAATTTGTTAATTGAATAGAAACTAAACAACACTGAACAACAATTGAATAGCAACTGAACAACACTCAGGATTGAAAAACAATCCGTAATTGAACAACACTTCGCCAATTGAACAACAGTTTCGTCCCAAGTTGAATTTCACTCTCCGCCGTTAATCTTCTCTCTCCAGATTTAGCGGTCATCAATTGTCATGATCACCAAAACAATATGATTTCCATCCTCCACCAATTGATCAAGGCACGCTTGATCTAATCATTCGATCCGACGGTCTGCAGGTCTTCAACAAGCATGCAGGTTATTAAGCTTCCAGCCCTCGTAGTTGACTATGACGTAAGCATTTGGATTTACAATCGACGGTTAATAACAATTGCGGGCCTTCAACCACGATTAAGGCACCCGTACACTCTCTACCCCCACTGCAGTTACTAATCACCGTCGATCTACCAGATCTGTCGATCTGACGGTCCAGATCGATTCCCGCCTTTCACCTTCTGCAAGTACTTAGATTGAATCTCCACCGTTCATTTCTTTCTCTTATGTTGTACGACTTAATCTTGGTCATCCATCACCTTCAGCCTCATTCATTGATATTCAGATCCAACGACTCTTGTGCAACGTTACCTCACTTCTTCGGCCTTCTCTTTACTTTGCTTTTATGTCGTTCTTTCAATGTTCCTCTGTGTTTCCGGTTTTCTTCAGAGTTCTAGTCCTTCGCTGTTCTGCCCCATAACTCTTAACTCTGTGTATTCATTAACCATGGTCACTCTCGAATTGTACTTTGATCCTTCAATCGGTTTCAACGATCCACGGATCCTTCATCCATGTTCTTCTTGTATTCTGTCTAACCCCACCTGCATACAAATACTATGCAGAACCTCTAAATCACACACAATTTATCCTTCAATACTCAAAACACACACAAACTGAGAATTGAGTTGTTTGTATTAATAAGCAAGTATTTACATAGTTTCTTTTCTCAGGCCTGATTTCCAATATCAGTGGCCTCTGTTTCACAATCTACCCGTAGGCTTACAATCAAACTCTTCGCACTCTAACTCCTAACTAACTAGCTAACCAACCCCTGACTATGCCTTTTAGGCTTACATTTATACAAAAGGGATTCTACAACCAATTCCTAGTTTAGATCCATAATCTTCTCAACAAAACTCCAAAATATCTTCCTTATCTCTAAGAATCCTCTCTAATCCACAAAATCATGAATTAGCTCCTAATCTAAGATTTACAATTAATTCTCAAATCTCTCAATCTCTCAACTATCCTGATTCTCTCATGTTCTCCTACATTCGAGAATATTTACTAATATGCCTCACTATCCTTAATTAAACCCCTATTCTAGCTTCTCTCATTAAAATCACTCAAAACCTTAATAATTACATTAATTCAAAACATAGGAAACCAACTTCCTTGAAAACACAAGATCCCCTATGTTTACTAAGATACAATGATATTGTTGAGCTGAATGCTCCTGCATCACTTTATAAGCACATCTGTAATAATAAAACCATAATGTCACATCAAAAGGCTTCCAAACCATGACACTAGTATGACCATTCTTATCTCTATGTTGAGGCAAATGGTAAATCGATAAATAATCCTCTGAGAACAAGGGATGCAAATTTCATCGCATACTCTATATAGTAAACTAACCCAGGAAACAATATTGTCATTTTAAACAAGTGATGCATGAACAACATGTAATAATTAAAGTGCTCGCATAATATATATATACACACGAATCATCTAAATAACCCAGGGTAAAGAAAAATGTTTTTTTTTTTTTTATTCTTAAAGAAAAATAGGGCAGAAACCCTCGTCCTCAAAATAACCACTAGTGATAAACAAGGCCGAAGTACTGAGCTATAATTTCTTAGAGTTCATAAAATAGAAAGAACGAGTATGGAGCAGTAAGAAAAGAAACAAAATTTATATTCACTGTCAAAATAACGACTAGTGATAAACAAGGCCGAAGTACCCAGCTATAATTTCTTAGAGTTCATAAAACAAAAAAGAATTGTTATGGATGTAGGTTTTAACCTCGTACAGAAATTACCTGCATACGAATTCTAAAACAAAGAAAATAAACAATGCGAGAGCATAACACATAAAACACATATACACAGAGATTTTCCCCTGGATCCAAAAACCGGGACTACTAGCTTGATTTTTCATTATATTCCTTTCAATGTTACAATACATAGTTACAAATGTGAAAGCATCCAATACCATGGACCAAAAACCATCGCGTCCAAAACCACGTGTGAAAACCATGCACAAAACCATAGGTAGGTTTGCCCAATCTAATATAGGGTCAAAAAAAAAAAAATCTCGGGGTGCTGCCCCGGACCCCATACAAGGGGACTACTTGCCCCCCTCAAACCCCTTGGATGGGGGGGTTGCCGCACTCCCTGTAACCCCCCCACTATACAATTAGCGCAATGGAGGGGGGGCTCCGACCCCCCAACCCCCCAGTTAACTATGTCGGCTAGTCGTGGAAAGAATATAACACAACCCAACATTATCCCACTTGTTGTTTTCTTTCCACAAGGGGCCACAGGAGAGCTTAGTCATTTATCCAGCCCTACAATGCCCGCTGTTTCTCTAGACCAAGGGAACTTCTCAGAGCTCACAGATTTCGTCAATGCATCTGCAGTATTCTTCAAAGAGTCCACCTTTACTAGCACCACCTTTTTGTCTTCTATCATATCCCTCACAAATTGATATTGAACATCAATGTGCTTTTTCTTTGAATGGTAAGCAGGGTTCTTTGCCAAGAAAATTGCACTTTGGATGTCACAGTCTATCCTTATAGCTCCCTATACTAACCCCATACTTGAACACAATCTCTGCAACGAAACTGCTTCCTTGCTTGCATGAGTGTCTGCCATGTATTTTGCCTCTGTAGTTGATAGTGCCACTACAGATCGTTTCTTACTCATCCATTTGACTGCACATCCAAATAGGTTAAACACATACCCACTTGTAGATCTTCTCTGATCCAGATCTCCAGCCCAGTCTGCATCAACAAAGCCACGAATATCCAACACTCTGTCCAATGCTAGTCTTCCTTGGTAGCACAAGCCATAATCACTAGTGCCACACAAATACCTGAAAACCCATTTCACTTCTGTCCAGTGCTCCTTCCTTGGTTTTGACATAAACTTGCTCAATACTCCCACTGCATGTGCAATGTCTGGTCTAGTGCAGACCATTGCATACATTAGGCTACCCACTGCACTTGCATATGGAACACGGGACATGTCCTCTTCCTCTTCTTGTGTCTTGGGACACTGTTCAACAGATAAATTCACACCTACAGGAATAGGAACCTTCACTGGTTTACTATCCTGCATATTAAATCTCTGTAGTATTGTCTCGACATACTTCCTCTGGTTTAACTAGAGCTTCCTCTTTTCCTGATCTCTTTTAATTCCATGCCCAAAATATAGTTTGCAGCACCAAGATCTTTCATGTAGGAATTTACAAGGTAAGTTCTTTAGATAGAACACCAAAGGACACCGCTCACAAATAGATCACAGATCAATACACCAATATTTTTGACGTGGTTAAAACCCTCAAAGAGGGAAACAGTCCACAACCTGAGCCAACGTGGCCACTTCAGGCAATTTATTAATAAAAGAATGAAAATTTACATAAGCTTCTCTCATGGATAGTTACCCTACAAATGACCCTCCATGCTCTTTAAATAGAGATCATGGACCATTCAGGTGTTAAGCCACGGATCAAGTTTTGGTAATACCGAGGAGAGAATGAACCGTCAGATCACTACATATCGTGACCGTCAGATTGTAAGTTACAAAAAGTACATAGTAAAGAAACACACTTTACCTAACTCTATACTAGACCAAGTTATACTTAACTACTTCCTATGTGTCGGAATATCCTAACATCCCCCCTTAAGAACAACTTGGGATAGGATTGAAGGATGTACAAATATGACACAATAGAAGAAGGAAGGAGGCACTAGAGCCTATTCCCCCTTAGTGACAACTTCCTGAACTCCAACCATAAATCGAAGTTTAGTAAAATTCGCCTCTGTGAGGGCCTTTGTAAAGATGTCTGCAACTTGATCATTTGTTGAAAAATATTGCACTTCAAGAACATGGTCATGAATGAGCTTTCTGATGAAGTGCATGTGCAGTTCAATGTGTTTGCTGCACTGATGTTGTACTGGATCTTTGCATAGTTGAATGGCACTTTGATTATCACACCAAAGTGTAGTCGGATGCTGCTGGTGAAAGCCAAACTCTGACAGGATCTGACGAAGCCACAAGGCTTCCTTACTAGCTTCTACAACACCACGATACTTTGCTTTTGCTGAAGAAAGAGATATGGCACCTTGTTTCTTGCAAGCCCATGTAATAGGTCCTGAACCAAGAGTGAACACATAACTTGCAGTAGACTTCCGATCATCAGGGTCACCAGCGCAATCGGAATCAGTGAAACCAACCAATAGAGGAGCTGCTTCGGCACTGTAATGAATCCCAAACTGAAATGTAACTCGAACATAACGAAGTATTCTTTTAGCTGCTTTCTAATGACTTTCATGTGGGTTTTGCATAAATCGAGCAACAAGGCCAACAACAAAGGAAAGGTCAGGATGAGTATGGGTTAGATACAAAAGTTTTCCTACAAGTTGACAGTATAAGGTAGCATCAACTTCAGGAGAAGTACAAGTGACTGAAAGTTTGACTCCAGACTGAAAGGGAGAAGGGGTTGGCTTACAGTCTTCCATGTGAAAATGGTGTAGAATATCACAGGCATACTTGGACTGGGAAAGGGAAATACCTTCCTTGGATTGCAAGACTTGAAGACCAAGAAAATAATGTAAGTGTCCTAAGTCTGTTATTTCAAACTTCCTTTTAAGGCTAGACTTCACATGGTTTATAAGGTTGGGATCACTACCAGTCAGGATAAGATCATCAACATAAAGAACAAGAATGATAAGGGACTTGCCCACTTTCTTGGTGTAGACAGTATTGTCAGAATGAAACCTAAAAAAGCCAGTTTCTAAAAGAAAGTTATCCATTTTGGCATACCAAGCTCGAGGAGCTTGCTTGAGACCATAAAGGGATTTCTTAAGCCAACATACAAGGCTGGAGTATGTTTGTATAAAGCCAATAGGTTGTTCCATATAGATTTCTTCATGCAAGTCCCCATGCAAGAAGGCAGATTTAACATCCATCTGATGGACTTCCCATTTGAAAGAGGCAACAAGGGAAAGAACAAGGCGGATAGAGTTCATTTTGGAAACAGGGGAGAAGGTTTTAGTGTAGTCAATGCCTTCAACTTGTGAAAAACCCTTAGAAACATGACGAGCTTTATGTTTATCAACTTTCCCATCTGGTCCATACTTGGTTCTGTAAACCCATTTGCATCTAACAAGTTTTCGTCCCTTTGGTAGAGGAACAAGATCCCATGTATCATTTGCCAATAATGAATGATATTCTTCATTCATAGCTGCTTCCCAATCTGGATGGCCAGAAGCTTCTACAAAGGTGTCAGGATCATAATTCACTAAAGCTTGAGCTAGTAAAGAAGAGGCTCTATCAAACTGAGAACGTGTACGTCGCTGATATGTAGGATCACCGACAAGATCACCTGCTGCATACCGAGTAGCACGGACCCATTTTGGAAGCTGAGGAGCTGAAGGAGGATCTTGAGAAGGTGGGGGAGGATTTTCATCCTTGCTTTCATCATCTAAAGAGGAAATATTTTCAAAAGTAGAAGAGATAGGGAGAGGTGGCACATCCACCGAACTAGGCTCGTAGGCTGATATATTTTCAGCAAACTTTACATCTCTTCTAATGATAACATTTTTGGAATTAAGTGGAATAAGTCTATATCCTTTGACATCTTCAGAATATCCAACAAAAATACATTTTCACTCTTAGGTTCTAAAGCTTTATGTTTCTCATCTGGAATATGGGCCCATGCTTCACTTCCAAAAACACGAAAGTGACTTACATATGGTTTAATTGAGCTCCATGCTTCTTTTGGAGTGATATTCTTTAAAACCTTAGTAGGAGTGCGATTTATTATGTAATTTGCACAGTTAATTGCTTCTGCCCAAAAATTAAGACCAAGTACTTTAGATTGAAGCATACAATTATCCATTTCCTTTAAGGTGCGATTCTTCCTTTCAGCTACACCATTTTGTTGTGGAGTATATGGCACAGTATATTGCATTTGAATTCCATTCTCAATGCAAAAGTTGATGAATTTGTTGTTAACATATTCTCCGCCATTATCATATCTTAACTTAAGAATTTGATGTCCAGATTGTTTTTCAACAAAGGCCTTAAAGGCCAAGAACATGTTAAATACTTCACTCTTGAGTTTTAAGAAGTATACCCAAGTGCGTTTGGAGAAATCATCAATGAAAGTTAAGAAATACTTGTAGCCAGAGAATGAAACAACTGGAAGTGGACCACATAAATCACTATGCACAAGCTGTAAAGGGGCTGAGGCATGCCAAGAGGCACGTTTTTCAAAACTATCCATGATGTTTTCCGAGTACACATCTGGAACAAACACCATCTCTGCAAGATACCATTGGAAGACCTGTCACCATATTTTCTTTACATAGATTCTGAAGGGAGCGATAGTTTAAGTGACCAAATCGCTCATGCCAAAGTTTGCTCACTTCATCGTTATGAGCAACAAATACCGAGGGAAGATTTGATGACCCAAAGTTGTGAAACTTATACAACCTTGTAGAATCATCAGCGATGCCAGTAGCTAAAATCTATCTAGGATCTCTTAGGTCCTTAATTACAACATCGTGAGGTGAAAATTCAACGATTTTACCTTCACCTGAATGAGTTATCTGATATACAGATAGAAGGTTGCAGGATAAGGTTGGAACACATAATACATCATTAAATTGACCATTGTCTATATGAACAGTTCCAGTCCCTAAAACACTAAGAGATCTATCATCACCAACATATATATTTTTGGTGTTACAATCATTTAAAGATGAAAACATGGCTTTGTTTTTGGCCATGTGATAAGAAGCTCCAGAATCAATGAGCCACTCATGAGAATGAGAAGAAGAAGATACATTTAGTGCATAGCCAGACCGAGATGCTTGACAACCACATGCAGAAAGTGCTATTCCTGAAGATGAAGTTGAAGTTGAAGAGTGCTTCAAATGGATGTTATGCTTCTTCATTCCTGCTTCCAAGGCTTCGATCTTCTTAAAGCATTTGGATTCTAAGTGGCCATCTCAATTACAAAAGTTGCAATGTCTATCAGTCTTCTTCCCTTTGTTTTTATTTGTCTTATCATTTTGTTGAAATGATTTTTCATTTTGAGGCTGAAATTGTTTAGGACCCTTGTTTGGTTTAGGACCATTCCTTTTAGGATACAACTTCTTAGGATTCTTTGAATTTGGTTGCTGCTGGGCGGCTAACGCTTTCTTAGAAGAGTTTCCAAGATTAAGAAGACCAAGGTGTAAGATTTTTTCTTGTTCTCTTATTAAAGAATCACAAAAGGAATCAAAGGAAGGGAACTGGTAGGCTTGTCCTTGAGAAATGAAGGCTTCTCTTGTAGAATGGAAGGTGGAAACAAACACAGAATAGGCTGGTCCCAACTTAGTAAGAATGGAATAGATAAGTCTACTATCTTCTTTCTTAACCTTAACACCTTCCAAGAGAAGTCTAAGGGTTTTGAACTTGGACAAAAAATCTTCAATGCAATAAAAATTATTGGGGTCCAATGTAAGCAACTCATTTTCGAGTTGATGGGCTTTAAGCTCATTTATAATTCCAAAAACTTTAGTGATCTGTTTCATTGCTTCCTCAGGAGTATAAAGTTCTGCAATATGGAATCTAAGATCTGGAGAAATAGACATCCCTATCAACCCACGTGCTTGATCTTGCCTATTTTCTCATTTAGTTGCCTTATCTTCATCTTTCGGTTTGGTTTCTTGGCTTGAGGCTATTCTGTAGAGACCTTTACTCTTAAGTAAATCCACAATGTAGGACCACCATTGGAAGTAGTTGGTGCTGTCAAGAATAACTTGGCATGAACTTTCCATTTTAACAGAAACTGAAGCTATAGATGCTGAAACTAAGTGTTCCAATGAAAAGATCTCAAAAAATTAGGCTGGTTCAAAAAAAATGGCTTTGAAAACGGCTTCTGGATGAAGAAGTTATGGCTTTTTGAAGAAAAGTTGATGAAGATGCCGACGAAGTGCGGGAATGTGCGGAAATGAATGATAATGTTATATTTAAAAAAAATCCACCCCCTTTCCAAACTTAATCTAATTAGCTCAACAAAAAGAAGACTTGATCTCAAGACCTCTACTCTCACAAAATAGCTTTGGACCAAGTGAGCTAAACTAAAAGTTTAGTAATTTTTGGAAAAGAGGAAGGGGGTTTTTTTTTTTTTAGTCGCTGAAGCTTTGGGCTGTGTGCTTACTTGAGAAAACTCTTTTTCCCTACAAAATAGAAAACACAAAACCCAACACGGACATACAAAAAAAAACAAACCTCATGGCTTGGAGTTAGCTTTACCCAGAAACTAAATATTTTCCTCAATGTTTCTGATTTTCCGAGATCACACTAAGGCGCGGCGGAAAAGAGCATACACATGAGAAAAATCCTTCCTCTCTGTTTCTGATTTTCCCAGATCGCACAGAGTCGCGGGGCAAAGAGCATACGCAAAAATGAAAGGTATAGATCCGGTAATAAAAAAGGAGCTAAATAAACCGAAATAATAAACAGAGAGAAAATAACTAGAAACTGCAAAAAAAACATTGTATACCTCCAGATCTTAAAAATGACGTAGCTAGGGCTACCAGAAACCTTTTCGCGTGAAACGAAAGGGGTTCCTCACTGGAACAGATGCTCCTAACACAACAGAGTAGTCCTCTCGGCCCGAAAGAAGTCAAAATAATAGATCTAGGAAACGATAGTCAGATGCAGTTCTACTGGCTTCAGATTTGGATCACCAACGAACGCGGCCCTCAAATAGCTCTGATACCATGTAGGAATTTACAAGGTAAGTTCCTTGGACATAACACCAAAGGACACCGCTCACAAATAGATCACAGATTAACACACCAGTATTTTTGACGTGGTTAAAACCCTCAAAGAGGGAAACAGTCCACGGCCTGAGCCAACGCGGCCACTTCAAGAAATTTATTAATAAAAGAATGAAAATTTACATAAGCTTCTCTCATGGACGGTTACCCTACAAATGAACCTCCATGCTCTTTAAATAGAGATCATGGACCAATCAGGTGTTAAGCCACGGATCAAGTGTTGGTAATACCGAGGAGAGAATGAACCGTCAGATCACTACATATCGTGACCGTCGGATTGTAAGTTACAAAAAGTACATAGTAAAGAAACACACTTTACCTAAATCTATACTAGACCAAGTTATACTTAACTACTTCCTATGTGTCGGAACTTGGATAATTTCTTGGTCATTTCCAGCCAGCAACATATCATCCACATACAAGACCAAATAAATAACACGGTCACCAATTAATTTAAAATACACACATTGATATGCTTTACTTCTAGTGAAGCCAAGTGCCCATGTAAATGTATCAAATTTTTGATACCACATCCTTGGTGACTGTTTTAACCCATACAGAGACTTCTTTAACTTGCATACCATTTCTTTCTTACCCTTCACCGCAAAGCCTTCAGGTTGCTTCATGTAGATCTCCTCTTCCGGATCCTCGTGAAGAAATGTTGTATTCACATCCATCTGTTCTACCTCAAAATCAAAAGTAGCAGCAACAGATAAAGTAATCTAATAGAAGTTACCTTGGCAACACGAGAAAAAATATCACCAAAATCAATTCCCGACACCTGGGAATAACCTTTTGCTACCAACCGAGCTTTGTATTTCTCCACCTTTCCTTCTGCATTTGTCTTCTTCTTGAACACCCATTTGCTGCCAATGGGTTTCCTTCTAGCTGGAAACTCCACCAGATCCCAAGCCTCATTTTTGTGCAAAGATTCCATTTCATCAACCATGGCCTCTTTCCAGAGTTTGGCATCCTATGAATCTATTGCTTCCTTCACAGTTCTAGGATCATTGTCAGTAATAGATAAAGCAAAATTTGAACAGAAAGTAGATGGACTATACCTTTCTGGCTGCCTTCTTTCTTGAACTGATCTTCTCACACCCAGAGTTTGTGGCTCTTCATCTTTTGATTCCTCCTCTACTGTAGAGTCTAATTCTTCCTCCTTAAGCTCAAACTCTATCTTCTCAGGTTCCTTTGGTTGGATTTCATGCTTAATAACTTCTTTAACCTCTCTGAACACCACATCTCGGTTGTACACAACCTTCCTTGTTACTGGGTTCCAAAGCTTATAACCGTTTAAACCATCCTTATATCCAATAAAGATGCACTTTTCAGATTTACTATCCAACTTGGTTCTTTTCTCCTTTGGAACATGTACATATGCGTCACATCCAAATACCCTCAGATGTGAAAGAAAGGGTTTCTTACTAGTCCATACCTCTTGTGGAGCCTTATTTTCCAACGCTGATGAAGGTGATCTGTTGACCAGGTAACATGTTGTCTCCACCGCCTCTACCCAGAATTCCTGTCCTAACCTGACACTACTGAGCATGCTTCTTGCCCTTTCCATCAACGTCTTGTTCATTCTTTCTGCAACTCCATTTTTCTCAGGTGTGTATGGAGTATACTTTTGCCGTGATCTACCACACTTCTTACAGAATTCTTCAAATTCCTTACTACAAAACTCTCCACCATTATCTGTCCTCAACACCTTTATGTTCTTCTCTGTCTGGTTTTCCACCAGAGCCTTAAATTATTTATACCTGTCAAAGACTTCATATTTCTTCTTCAGGAAATATATCCATGTATTCCTTGAGAAGTCATCTATAAATGATGCATAGTACACATACTTACCCAGTGATGGAACCTTCACAGGTCCAAACACATCACTGTGCACAAGCTCTAATATCTGTTTCGTCGTCTTACCACTAGAGGGGAAACTCACCTGATTCTGCTTCCCATATACACAATTTTCACAGAAATCAAAATCCAGAGAGCTATTACTCATACCTTCTACCATACCTTTACCATGGAGTATTCGAAGGCCCTTCTCTCCAATATGTCCAAGCCTTTGATGCCACAACATGGTCTTCTCTCTAGAGACCACTAGATTTTCTGCTCCACTTTCAGGAACCACAGAACTATTACACCCATCAACAACAGTGCTACCTTGTAGCTTGTATAGAGTTCCAATTCAAACTCCCTGCATCAATACCAATGCTCCCCGAACCATCTTGCAGGTATCCTTCTCGAACACTGTTTTTACACTTGCATCATCTAGCTTTCTTACAAAAATCAGATTTCTCGCTAATGCAAGAATATGCAGAAAACCCAGAAGTGTTTTAACCCTTCCACCTTGCAACTTCAACTTTACTTTTCCGTGACCAACGATTCTAGCCTTCCTGTCATCCCCCAAGAAGACATCACCACCATCTTATTTCTCATACTCGCAGAACCACTCTCTATGGGGAGTGAAGTGAAAGGATGCACATGAGTCAATCATCCATGCCTCATGATCTACATGTGTACTTGAAGAAGCCAAGTACACATCCCCACCTTCATTTGAGGTGGTTTTTTCCTCTACAGAAGGAGCATCATCAGATCCCTTTCCTTTGTCAGGAGCTTTAGATTTACAGTCCCTTTTGTAGTGTCCTTCCTTTCCACATTTCCAGCAAACCACCTTTGCAGGTTTTCCTGGAGATTTAGATCTCCCTCTGGATTTAGATCTCCCACTTGATAACTTATTTTTGTTTCTGTCCTGGGACAGTCCTCGTACAGACAAGGCATCACCATTCTGGCTCTCCATATTTTTCTGTCTCATCTCCTCCATTAGCAAGGATGAGACTATTTCATCAAACTACAAGGCAGTTGCATTGCTACCTATTGCAATAACCAGACTATCCCACAAATCTGGTAGAGAACACAACAAACTGATGCACTTATCTTCATCTAAAATTTTAATATCAACAGATAATAATTGACTTACCATAATATTAAATGTGTTCAGATGCTCTGTCACCGAGTCTACATCTTTCATCCTCAGGTTATACAACTTTTTCCATAGGAACAGTTTATTCACCAGAGACTTAGATTGGTACAAAGTCCCTAACTTGTCCCACAAAGCCTTAGTCGTAGCTTCCCCTGATACATTCAGTAGTACTAAATCTGAGACAAATAATCGTATTGTACTCTTTGCCTTCCGATCCAACTTCTTCCATTCTTTATCGGACACTCTCGTTGGTTTAGTACTTGGATCTATCGCGATCCATTGAGCTTTATCCACAAACAGATCCTCCATCTTGAGTTTCCACAACTCAAAACTCTGACCATTAAATTTCTCGATCTCTATCTTTCAATTGCTCGCCATATTCTTTCACCACCAGAATTGATCCTGCAGATCTCCCAATGAACAGGGTCTACCACAGCTTGAGCGAAACCCCTCAGCAACAAAGGCGTCCCCTTGAAGCCAAAACTGCTTTGATACCAAATGTAGGTTTTAAACCCGTATAGAAATTACCTGCATACGAATTCTAAAACAAAGAAAATAAACAATGCGAGAGCATAACACATATGTCAGGCCATGAGTAACTCCAGTTTGGTAGAAAATTGATACGATTTATTTCATTAGGTAGCTATTGTTATATACAAAGAATGTGACTGCTCAGTTCATCTTCTGATGACTGTTCACATTCTAAATTCACCCAATCGCAGAGGATTAGGTGTCAACATTCCCCCCCTTAATCTGAAGGGATTTTGGTGAGTCCAAGCATCGTTCTGAATCTTTCAAGCTTTTCTCTTCCAAGCGCTTTGGTGAAGATGTCTGCAATTTGCTCATTTGTGGAACAATGATGGAGATGGATTATTTTGGCCTCAACATGATGTCGGATCAGATGATATTTAGTATTGATGTGCTTTGTACGATCATGGAACTTTGGGTATTTGGCCAACTTTATTGCAGAGGTGTTGTCAATCATGAGTGGAGTTGATTGTACTTGTTTTACCTGCAAATCTTCAAGAATTTTCCTGAGCCACACAATTTCTTTCGTTGCTTCAGCTGCTGCCACGTATTCTGCTTCTGTTGTGGATTCTGCTGGAACTAATTGTTTGCGTGATCTCCAAGAGACAACTCCTGATCCAAGACTCATAGCATATCCTAAAGTAGATACCCCAGTTTCTTTGTCTCCATCGAAGTCTGAATCATAGTATCCAATCAAGCTGAAGTCGTCCACCTGTGTATACTTGATTCCAAGGTCTTGAGTTCCCTTCAAGTACCTTAGAACTCTTTTTGCAGCAGACCAATGTCCCTCACAAGGCTTTTGCATAAACCTGGAGAGGATTCCAACAACAAATGAAATGTCTGGTCTGGTAGTAGTGAGGTAGATGAGACTTCCTACAAGCTGTCTATACTTTGTTGCATCCTCAAATTCTTTTCCTTCAATAGATGTGAGCTTTAAGTTTTTTTCCATTGGAGTAGAAAGAGGATTGCAATCTGTCATGCCAAATCTATTTAACAAATCTCCAATGTATTTCTTTTGAGAAAGAAATATGGATTTTGGATGTTGGGTTACTTCAATGCCAAGATAGTAATGAACATAGCCCAAATCAATCATTTCAAAACTTTCCCCCAATTCTTTCTTTATGGATGCAATGTAGCTTTCATTGTTCCCTGTCATTAAATGATCATCTACATATACCACAAGATATACAACTGTTTTGCCAACTTTCTTGACAAATAAAGTTGCATCATCAAGATCAAAATGATTGAAGTTGAGTTTCAGAAGATGCTCAGTTAGTTTTTCATACCAGGCTCACGGTGCTTGTTTGAGGCCATACAAGGACTTCAAAAGTTTGCATACTTTTTGTTCATGTCCTTTAATAGCAAATCCTTCAGGCTGGGACATAAAAAAATTCTCTTTTAGATCTCCATTCAAGAAGGCAGTTTTTACATCCATTTGATGGACTTTCCAACCGTTCTGAGCTGCTAGTGCAAAGAGTGTCCGGATGGTGGCCCATTTTGCTGTGGGGGCAAAAGTTTCCTCATAATCAACCCCTTCCTTCTGTGCAAAACCTTTTGCCACAAGCCTAGCTTTGTGCTTGTCAAGTGAGCCGTCAACTTTGTACTTGTTCTTGTAGACCCACTTGCAGCCAATTGGTTTGGTTCCAAATGGAGGATCAACCAGCTTCCAAGTGCCGTTCTTTATGAGGGCATCATACTCCTTTTGCATCGCTTCTTTCCATTCATCATGAGAAGCAGCGTATTTGAAGGAAGTTGGTTCAAAATCTGTAGACAAGTTCAATTCACAATCATAAGAAACATCCATATCAACAGGTGAATTAGAGTCATCTACATCACCTCCATTTTGTCGGTTTGAATTTCTGGTTCCTGTTTTTCCAATTTCATCAGATGAACACTTTCAAGTGTCTTTGTCATCCACTTTGGGGGACCTTTTTGAGATGGTCCAGGCTGCTCTGTTGATTGAGTTGGGACTGAATCAAGATTTAGTCTCCCAATTCTATCAATTACATCACTTAAAGCATCATCCGTTATTGGAGTTTCATTCGGGGGAGAGTGTTCTTCAGAAGAAGATTCCACATGTTGATCTAGTATAAGAATCCCCCCTTCAAGATGTGGAATCTGATTATCAAATTCTTGAAATGATTTTGTTTTTGTGAATCTATCCAAGCGATCAAGTTGCCGCTCAACAACATTGTCAGATTTGGATGATTCAAGAAAATTACATCTCTAGATACAACAAACTTTTATTTACTTCATCATAGAGGTGGTATGCTTTGGAGGTTGTTGAATACCACAGGAAGATACACTTACGACTTCTAGCACCAAGTTTGTTTCTATGTACCTTTGGTATCAGAGCATAACAGGTGGAACCAAAGACCCTGAAATGTTTTACCAAAGGAACATGTCCATACCACAATTCATAAGGAGTCTTGTTTCTTATAGCATTAGATGGACATCTATTCTTTATATATCCAGCACATAGAACAACATCATCCCAAAACGTTATCTTTACATTTTTGAAGAAAAGCATGGATCGTACAATATTCAAGATTGTTCTATTCATTCTTTCAGCTACACCATTCTGTTGGGGATTATAAGGCACAATTGTTTGATGTTTAATCCCATGTTGGCGAAGATAGTTTTCAAATTCATTTGATGTATATTCTTTTCCATTATCAGTGCGAATAGACCCAATATGATATTGTGCATCATTTTCAATCCATTTATGAAAATTCTTGAATGTTTGAAAAGCATCAGATTTGTTCTTCAATAAATAAACCCAACAAATTCTGGTGTAATCATAAATAAATGTCATGATATATTTATTTCCATTTGCAGAAGGAACAGGCATTGGACCACATAAATCTGAATGAATGAGTTCAAGCTTCCTATGTGCTCTTGAATGTGAATCATGAAAAGACTGTTTGCTATGCTTTCCTAGAATGCAAGCATCACATTGCTTATGTTTCCTAGGAATTGTAGGCAAACCAGAAACACCATTTTTCTTCAATAAGCGGAGACTGTCATAGTTTAAATGTCCAAATCTAGCATGCCATAATAAACTTGATGGAAGTGTACCTTCTTCATGATGAGAAATATATGAGAAATGTTGTGCATGAGCAGAGGTTCCCTGCAGTTTGAGAAGCCTTTATTCTTCTATTCCCCTCATGACAAGTGAGTGGTCAGAAGCTTTTCTTACCTCAAGCTTGCCATCAAACATATGAATGAAGTGACCTTGCTGGCGGATGTGGACCAAGGACAACAAGTTTCTCTTGAGCTTTGGGAGATATAGAACATGATCCAGAAGAAAGTCTGGAAGACCAGGCAGTTTAAGCCTGATTGTGCCAAGCCCTGATGGCTTGATTTTTGACTGATCTGCAAAGTATACTGCTCCATCAACATTATTAGTGAAATCTTCAAAAAAATCTTTTCTATGAGTCATATGACAGGTTGCTCCTGAATCAAGCAACCAATCATTTTTCGAAGAAGCAAGTGAAGCATTAAACAAATCTTCATTTACTCCAATGTTACATTGTGCCTCAATATAGTGAGCGGATTCAGGTGCTTTACCTTTGTCTGTATCATCAGTTTTACCTTTCTGTTGGTTTCTTTTCTGCTCAATTTTGTCCCATGGTAGCTTGCATGTAGAGGCATCATGTGATCCATTTCTTTTGCAGCGAATGCAGTGTAAGTCTGCCTTTTCTCCTTGAGAATGTCTGCCCCCCCTGCCTCTGAAATATCTTCCTCTTCCTCTTTGTCCACCTCTTCCTCTTGTAGGATCTTGAGCAAGATGCTTTTCTTTATGAGCAAGGCACATAGTCTCTTCAGAAGATTTAGGGGCTGTCTTCTTTCCAAAGGCTTTCTCTCTTTCAGCAAACTTTTTCACAAGAGAGTCAAAGGTTATATCTTTAAGATTTCCATTTGCTTGTAAAGACTCAAGATAATTGGAGTAAGTAGGATAGAGTGCCTTGAGAAAAGCAATAAGAGGGATATCCAGCTCAACCTTAGTGGATTTGATATCACGCATTATGGATTTTACTTCAGATGCAAGAGCAAGAGGATCATTATTTTTCAGTTCAAGAGTGAAGAGTTTAACCGTGAGCTGAACAACTTCAAGTGCAGAATGTGAGTCATAGAGTTCTTTCAACTTTTGTAAAGCTTCAAAGGTAGTTGAATATGATGAAATATGGCGACTCACCTCTTCATTCACAGATGCTGCGATTAATGCATAGGCTTTGCTGTTCTTGTTTTCCCAAATGACGAGCTCTTTGTTTGAGGTATGCTGTACTGGGTCATTGTCTCCTTCTCCGACACACACTCCTTTCCACAACTCATTGAAGATGAGGGTGTGTTTTATCATCCGGGACCATTCAGGATAGTTCTCCTTGCCAGTGAGAACTATTCCTACCATAGAGATGATTGAATGCATTTTGTAAAAAGAAACTTCTGCTGATAGAAAAAATACTTCTGCTGATATACAGTGAAATTGTACTCAAAAGGGCAAAAAGATTTCAAATACTTTTATGTACTATGTTTCTTCAAATCCCTCCAATTTTTATAAAAGGATCCTCATATAATACATCCACTATATTCCATTCTACAAACTTCGTTCATATTCCATTCAATGCATATCTACAAACTATTCAATATATATATGCTGGTCAATATATATCATTCAATATATATGCTGGTTAATATATACCATTCTACGCATAAACCCACAGCGCATAGCACATTCAACGCAGTTCAATATACCATACTGGCGTTTCAAATACCATATAAACAACGTTAATACCATGTCAGCACATTCAACGCAATTCAATATACCATACCAGCGTTTCAAATACCATATAAACAACGTTAGTATTCCAGATTAAAAGAGCCGTGGAATAGTGAGTAAACCCACAGCGTTAATACGCATTCAACGCAGTTAAACAGTAAAACTGGACAGCGTTAAAACCACTGGATTATTAGACAACGCATACCATGAGACAGCACATTCAAACGTCCCACTCGTATATCCTGGAATCATATGAAATGAGCAACTTGTAGAGAGAAGGAACGTTGTGTTAAAAATGGCTTGAACGCTGTGTTAAAATCCATTCAGCGCAGTTTAATGGGACAGTTCAATATACCATTCCTCAACGTTATACCATTCAGCAACGCAGATACCACAGTCATTTTAACTGATGTGTTATTTGTTAAAAAAATTGGACAGCGTTAAAACAATACAGGTATCTCATTCGCATACCATTCAACAACGCATACAGGAGCTGGTGGCGTATCTCTGCAGTGGCACCGTCAGGTCTCAGTATGGACAGATGTGCAGTGCGGCAGAGGCAGATTATTTCAGAACAGAAGGGAATAAAGCAGAGGCAGAGGCAGAGGCCAGGACAGAGGAGTTACAAGGAGCATAATAGCTAAAACAAGGAGCTGGCTCTGATACCATGTCAGGCCAGGAGTAACTCCAGTTTGGCAGAAAACTGATACGATTTATTTTCCCCTGGATCCCAAAACCGGGACTACTAGCTTGATTTTTCATTATATTCCTTTCAATGTTACAATACATATTTATACATACCAAAGCATCCAATACCATGGACCGAAAACCATCGCGTCCAAGACCATGGACCGAAAACCATTGCGTCCAAAACCATGTGCGAAAACCATAGGTAGGTCCGCCCAACCTAATATAGGGTCCAAAAAAAAAAATTTTCCCAGGGTGCTGTCCCGAACCTTGTAGAGAAGCTACCCACCCCCCTCAAACCCCTCAGATAGGGGGGGCTACCAGCCCTCCTGTGACCCCCCCGCTGTGTAATCGCCACAACAAAGGGGGGTCTCCACCCCCCCTCTAACCCCCCAGTCAACTACATCGGCTAGTCGTGGAAAGAATATAACACAACCCAACAATGGAGCAGTAAAGAAAGAGCAGGTATGGAGTAGTAAGAAAAGATACAGAGGAAGAAACCAAATTTATATTCACCGAAAATAAACGAGACTGACATGAAACACTAGATGTCGAGAGCAGTAAGAAAAGACTACTCAAACAGATATAACTTGACCGGGAAATGAACATAACACATACTACAACAAGGATCTGAATGCTCCTATACCCTTGAAATTTTATATTTCACTACACCTCGATCAGATATTGGGACATTACCAAAATCCAGGGATACTCGGGGATACTACAGACTACACTCGCCACCTACTGGCTATAGCAAAATGCCAGGGGTTCGCTCATCTTTGTTTCCCTTTGATTTAGGTTACCCTTTATACTTAAGATGGGCAGATCCATTTCAATACTTTGACGAGTAATAACCCAAAGATAGATTTACATGTATGTATGGTATGGTCTGGTACAGTGGTATTTCCCAGTGAGGTCAGTTTTTAGTTAAGGTCTTGTCTTCTGGTATGGGCCATCATAGCAGGTGAGTCAAGACGATAGTGAAACCTTCAAGTCACAATCTGGGAACATGTAATAAGGGTAGGGGCCATAAAATATCATGTACAGATTTGATATAAATATTATCATGGCTTTTATAGTGAGGTTAGTTAGGACTAGAGTAATCGAGGCCAGTAAGAAAAGATACATAGGAAGAAACAAAATTTATATTCACCATCAAAATAACGACTAGTGACAAATAAGGTCGAAATACCCAGCTATAATTTCTTAGAGTTCATAAAATATAAAGAACAGGTATGGACCAGTAAAGAAAGTATGGGTATGGAGCAGTAAGAAAAGATACAGAGGAAGAAACGAAATTTATATTCACCGACAATAAACGAGACTGGCATGAAACACTAGGTGTCGATATGATATTGAATAAATTTACTCGCATGCAATAAACTAATTTTTTTTTGTTAATTTAGATAAAATGAATTCATTGCTCGGTATTCTTTTCATATTATAGCCAAGAAGAAAAAAATAAAAATTCAACAAAGTAGAGGAGTAAGCTTTTATTTTTTATAATTTTAACAACATATATTTTTCAATATTTTCCCTCTACTGTTTTTTTTGTTCAAATGTTTTAACACTAGGGGGCATTTGTCGAGCAGATTAACCTGGTCTGGATGAGGAGGCTGAAAAAGTTGTCAGCGATGAGTGCAACCAACCAATTCCTCTGGTGCCAAGATGCAAAAAAATAAAAACATCATCAGAAATTCCAATTTAACCTGTAAACAAAAAATATAAATTATAAAAAAATTGAATTTCAAATGTACCTTACAGTGCTCGGTAGGGCTTCGGCTCAAACCAACCTCACAACGCTTGGCAGGGTTTCGGTTCAAATCAACAGAGTAGTAAATTTCACTAATGAACCTCATAGCGCTCAACAACACAGAGTGAAAAATCAACAGAGCCAAAAACTTCATGGCAGGGTCTGGCCCGTCATATATATAAAAAAATTTCAACTGCATAAATAACTCGACTGAACCAATAGTTTGGTCGAACAAATAGCTTGGTCAAATCATTTATTTGGCTGAATTAGTTATTCGGTCGAACAATTTTTTTCCCGATTTTTGCAACTCCGACAAAAATTCCATTTGACGGTCAACGTTAGTCTAAATGGCCAAAAGTTCGGCTGAACATTAGTAAAATAGTTTGGTCGATTTTATTTATTCATTTTTTGGCCGAAAAATTGAGAATGTGAATTTTTCGGAGGCGTTTCTCACAAAAGTGTAACCCAGATTCATGTTTTCACCGTCAAGCAATTGTTTCTAATGAGGCTCCACCCAAGGAGAACAAGACTGAAGAATCAAAAGTCAAGGACTTATACTACTAAGACCTCTCTCTCACATATCCATCTTAGTATTCTATTTTAAGTTTTGAATTATTTTCCTTTATGTTTTTATTTCAAGAGTTTGTAGGTCTAACATGTCTTGTTAGAACAATTTTGAATTTTTGATGTAGGCATCCCTCAAAGAATGGATTAAGAGGGAGCCTCCACCATTTTACCAAAATATACGTATTATGTTCGTTGTTTCATCTTTTCATTTTTGGTTTCCCCCTCACATCAAGATTTGTTTGTATTGTGTGATAATAACATTTTACTTATATTTTCCTTGGTTAGGAAAGCTTACTAAATGCTCAAGATTATTGAGGAGACTTAAAAGGTTAGACTTGAAGTATGGAAGAAGTTATGTTGAAGCCTATCAAGATCTAATGTCTTACAAGGTTTTTAAAAGAACAATTCAAGGCATGTCTTAATCTACAAAGTTTTGTTGCAAGGTCCTCTTCATAGAAAATGTATGTTCATCCTATTTTGAAATTTGCTTTACATTACTGACATCGTTATGTCTAGAGTTTTGAATATTAAATATTCTTGTTAGGGTGATTAGTAATTAGATTGACTACCCTCATTATACTATTATTTTGATCATTCTTGTGAAACTCTAACCTCTAAGGGTTCACTATAAACCATATCCTCTTAGGGTATGCCAATGTTGATTATGAAACCCTAGTCTTCTTAGGGTTGTTGATATAGTCTAGAAATCCTATGTTTAGGGTTTTGGTATTGTTATGATAGAAACCCTAGTCCTTTAGGGTTTGCTGTTAATGTCTAAGTTATGTATTGAAACCCTAGATATTTACAGTTTGGTGAATTAGGGTTTATGAAAAAAACCTTTATAATAGTCATAGTAAGATTCTAGGAATCAAATCCTTGGTGTATATTTGTCTGTCTGATTGAAACCCTAGTTTGGTCAAAAAATTGTTGTATGTCCAACTTTGATGTATTGATGTTTGTGTCTTGGGTTTACCTAATAGATATTGATGTGAAATGCATCTTACATATGTATATGTGAGTATGCTGACCTATTTATTGGTGCTCATAGTTTGTGAATTCTCAGGTTTGTAACAAAGCCCTAGTAGAAGATTGATATTCTAGGATATGATGATATTGTTTTCCGATATGGTTTAGTTTTGATGATAAAAATCTAGGGTTTACAACAAACCCTAGTAGATTATGTCATGTAATTATAAAAGTATAATGTTGAAACCTTAGATGTATAGTAGAATTGTTATTTGAGTGAATTGCTGATATCTAAGAATTTTTGTCTCGAAGATGAAGTCTAGGGTTTATGACAAAACCCTAGCAAGAAGTCGAAATCTAGTATGTAAAAAGATGTGTCTCTTATCGATTATGAACCTAACTAGGTTTAGTTATTTGGTGTCTAAAGTTTGAATGCTTCCATTATAGTATATGATTTAGTTAACTTCATGCTTCTGTATACTTCTACTTTGTCGTACGTGCTATTAAAGTTTTACAGGTACATGATCTTCAAGATGTTGAAGATGTTCATGATTGAAGATGTTTATAATAATTAGCATGATGAAAGGAAGCTATAAGAATGATGATTATCAAGATGACCTTAATTCCATAATAAAGATTAAGCCTTGAAAGAATGAAGTTGTTGATCTCTCCAAGTTGAGAGGGAGCCTAGATAGAAGTAAGGGTATATCTCCCTAGTTAAGAGGGAGGACATATTATGACAATGAATACCTTGAAATAATAAAAAGTACTATAGACAAAATACTTGAGAAATATCTAAAAATGTATTTGGTGCTGCTAAAGAAATGAAATATTTTTATGAAACCAACTCACAAAAAGATAGAAAAGATAGATCAACGACTTAAAAATCAGCCTCTTCGAGGGGGAAACCTCTTTTACATTACACAAATGAACAATTCTTGGATGATACAAATGAAAAGACTTCCTTTCTATATATAGGAGTCTAAGGGGTCCCAGTACAATTAGAGCCTACATAACAATAATATTGTAGGGGCAAAACAATAACAATAGTGGGCTTCTATGGGGCATAATAATAAAAACATGGGGACTATATGGGCACAATAATACAATAAGGGGGTTGCACTAATAACAATAAGGGGTTACACTAATAATATAGGGAACTAACATGCCCCTCTCCTTCAAAATTGTTTTCCTCAATTCTTAAGTAGTTCTGGATGCTTCTGTATAAAATTCTCATCCTCCAATGTGGAATCTTCAACAGGTAAGTTCTTCCACTTGATGAGATACTCTAAAATTGATCGATTACGTAGCTATTGATTTCTTGTTTTTGTGACTGCTTCTGGTTCCAATATGATTTTTCCTTCCTCGTTAAGTACTAGAAATATTATTTGAACTGGGATCTTCTCACCTATAACCTTCTTTAAGCATGAAACATGGAAAACTGGGTGCACTCGAGAAGATGTAGGAAGCTCCAATTTGTATGCCATAGTACCAATCTTTTGTAACACCTTGTACAGACCATAATACTTTGGTGATAATGTTTTATCCTTCTTAGCTTTCTTGAAGGACATTTGTTTGTATGGTTGTAGTCGTATAAATACCCAGTGACCTACATCAAAACTTCTTTTGCTGCGATGTTGATCTGCTTGTTGTTTCATTCTATTTTGCACCAAAGTGAGGTTATCCTTTAAGAGTTTCAGAACTTGTTGTTGATGCTCGATGTGATATTCCACTGCTTGAACCTTAGAATTTTCTTTTAAAGATGATGTGATGGATGGTGGATGACATCCATAAAGTTCCATAAATGGGGTCATTTTTGCCGCAGTATGGAAGGAAGTGTTATAACGCCATTCAACTAGAGGCAACCACTTGACCCATTGTGTTTGTTTATTAGATACAAAGCAACGAAGATATCCTTCCAAATATTTGTTCACAATCTCAGTTTTCCCATCAGATTGAGAATGATAAGATGAGCTATTTGCTAACTGAGTACCGAAAAATTCATAATGACCCTCATGATTTCTAAATGTTGTTTTTGGAATGTCTTCAGTCTTCATTCTGATTTGATGATATCCTGAATGAATATCCAACTTGGTGAAGTAAATTTCTCCATGTAATTCATCAATGACATGAATGAGAAATTTATCTTTAATAGTAAGCTTGTTGAGCTCCCTATAATCCAGACACATGCACCATGATCCATCCTTCTTGTGTACCAATACCACTGGAGCAGAGAAAGAACTTTAACTAGGTTGAATTATACCAACCTCTAGCATTTATGCAACCATACGTTCAATTTCACTCTTTCGGGCATATGGATATCTGTAAGGCCTAATGTTTGGGGGAACACTTCCTGGAATCAAATTAATAGCATGATCATGATCAAGAATAGGTGAGAGGCCTTCGGTAGTCTCAAATACCTTGGAATTATTATCCAAAATGTTTTGGAGATCTGGAGAAATAGATGATTTCGATGTGGGAACCTCTAGTGAACATAATTGTGCAATTAAACCCCGTTGTTCTTTCCTTAGAAGATTTTTCATGATGTTAGAGCTGATTATATATCTTGGTTTCCCTTCCATACCCCTTAATTCAACTTCCTTTTCTTCCCAAAAAAATTCCAAGAAAATTTCTTGAAAATAAAAAGCTATCATACCCAAAGATTGCAACCATTGGAATCCTAGTACAACATATACACCACCCGTTGAAATGGAAAGAATTGGACTATTAAAGACATATTCTCCCATGGATAGCTTGATATTATGGAACTCTCTAGAGCAATTTATGGTTCCTCCATTTGCAACCATTACTTAACATTCTAGTTCTCGATATAAGAAGCAATTCAATTCCTTGGTTATCTTACAATGAATAAAATTATGGGTATTACCCGAATTGATCAACACTATTACCTTTTTCTTCTTGATATGCCCTTCTATATTGAGAGTTTGAGGAGTGGTAATTCCTGTCAGTGCATTACAAGATATGGTCAGATTCATTTCTTATTTCTATGGGATTGGTTCTTGGTGTATATCCTCTTCTTTTAACGCTTCTTGTTCCTTTTCTTGCTCTTCTTCCCCATCTATGTAAAATAATTTCTTCTCAACACACTTATGACCTTTAGTGTATTTTCTATCACAATTGTAACAAAGCCCTTTTTCTCTTTTCTCTTCCAATTGTTGTGGTGTCAACCTTGTAGGTGGTGAAAGGCTAAGAGAAACAACACTTGCATCTTTATAGTTGTGAGTGGTAGGCTTCCTTGTTGCCATAATTTTGCTTTCCATTTTTCTTGCCAAACTGAATGCCTTCTCCAATTAATCAGGTTCCCAAAGGTGAGCCTCATGTTGGATGTTATCCTTTAAAGTCCTTATGAACACATCAATCCTATGCTCCTCTGGAATATATTTTACCCTTATATTCAATTTTTGGAAGTCCTCAATGTGCTCCATCATTGAACCCTTTTGTTTGAGATTTATCAATTGGCTAAAAAAGGTGTTGCTCTTTGTATCCTCATAATGTGCTATCATTTCCTCCATGAAAATTGACCAGGTGACAAGTTTTTTACGAGAACAAATCCCTCTATTCCATACAAACTGATTTGGTTCTAAATATAAGGATGTAATATGTACCTTTTGTGTGTTTTTCACATTATATAGATCAAAATATTTCTCCATCTGTAGTATCCATATTGCGGGATCCTCGCCATAAAAACTCCTCATATCTATCTTTGGAATATGTTGGGTCTTCAATCCAACATTATATTCTATGAAATCATGATTAACATTAATTTTATTCTCATCATGAGTTTCCTCTACTATCTTTTCGCCATTAGAAGGCATTTCTTGTAGCAGCTTTGTCCCACCTTCCTTCAAAACTTCCATGTATTTCTTCAAATATTCCATGCATTTATTCCAATATGCTTCCATACCATCGATATCAGCTTCCATGGCATAGATAAAACTATTTATCTTAGCTTCAATTGCATTCTTCAAATTATCCATCCAATTTTGATTACTAGGTGTTTCTATTTTCTTGATTCGAGTCTTTCTTTTTCTTTCTTTTAGGATCTCGATCTTGAATATGTTGTATCTCTGAAATTTCGGATCTCCAAGGTCTAGAATTTTGACATGCAGTAACCCTATGCGTCCTCCTTCTAATGCCACAAGTCTGATCAAAATTGGATTCTCCAAGAAAGAGTTATGCCCAATATCCCAAGATGACTTGATTATATTCTTTTTCAGTAGAGAAAACTTGTACGAAGTTCCACATGTCACTGTTTTGACCTTTGGACCTAAAAACGATACACAGAGAAGTACATTTCGTCCTATTTATGTGACTTCTTACGAAATTTCAATTTGATGCTCAGAGAGAAAGTTATGACGATTTTCCCAAGGTCACCTGTTTGTTATGTAATTTTGGAGCCTGCAAAACCCTAAATGTCTTGGACCATATATCCAAAAATATAACAAAACAAGCTCTGACATTAGGGCCAGAGCTTCATCAAGATTTCAGCTCAAATGAGTTTTAATTTTAGAATCTTATCCTTCGTAGAAACGAAATTATAACAAAAATTCGACAATGGCATGTTTGAGATGGAATTCCAGAGCTTGCAAAAACCCTAACTTCCTCAAATCATATCTCCGAAAATATAATGAGACAAGATTTGAAATTTGTACCTGTAGTTTAGAATGATTTCGGCTCAAATGGTTTTTTTTTAGCTTCTGAAAATTCTTATAGAAAAGGTTATAGCGAAAATGCCACGATGGGATATTTGGAGTAGCGAAACCCTAGAATCCAAACCTCTGATATCAAATGTTATGAAACCAACTCACAAAAAGATAGAAAAGATAGATCAACGACTTAAAAATCAGCTTATTCGATGGGGCAACCTCCTTTACATGACACAAATGAACAATTCTTGGATGATACAAATGACAAGACCTTCTTTCTATATATAGGAGTCTAAGAGGTCCGAATAAAATTAGAGCCTACATAACAATAATACTGTAGGGGCACAAGAATAACAATAGTGGGCTTCTATGGGGCATAATAATAACAACATGGGGACTATATGGGCACAATAATATAATAAGGGGGTTGCACTAATAACAATAAGGGGTTACACTAGTAGTATAGGGACCTAACAAAGAAGAAGAAAGCTTCCAACAAATTATATATAACTTGATGATGAAAGTAGCATAAGAACAATTGAAGACCCCAAAGGATTGTATCTAATTGTATGTATATTTGAAACTTTATTATTGATTGGGGTTTGTGTTTATACAGGTAAATTTCTCCATAAAAATGTTGAACACTCTGGAAGCATGCTTGGACAAATGGATACATCCAGTTTGATAGGGAGAGTTGAAGCATCTAATGGTGGATGCTTGGGAGGACATCTACTCGGCCTATGTGTTGATGTGTTGATCCCAAAGAGGGAGGATGGCGTTGGTAATGGAGCTCTGACCTTGGATACACACCTAGATCCCTGGGTTGAAGGTTAGAAAGTAAGCCTGATGGTACCTAGACTGGCTGAAATCTTGAGTCCATCTTAGTCCCACCCAGATAAATTAACCTAGTCAGGTATCTAGTCTATAACACTAAGTGTGCTAGAACTCTTCATAGTTCATTTTGAGATCTTCCATGTACCTCTATATATATGTAATTATGAATACCTTCCTAGTTAATAGGGAGTGTTGAAGAATGTAACTATTGTCAGTCTTCATAATTGTACTTGAGTCTTGATGTAATGTATTTGTCAAAAGAAAGAAAAAGAAATTTTATTATTAAAGAAATTGACTTATTAAAGCATGAGTTTCATGCTTGGGTCAATTATTTTTAGGTCAAATCTCCATTGAAGGCTTTTAGGGTTTATGTCAAGTGTCCTTCTCCATGTCATAATGTAAAAGACCCTTCTTGGGCTCTATTTGTAAAGAAATAAATTTAATTTATTGTAAAGTAGGTCAATTAAGCCTCCTCCAACAATTCGACCTGAAACTAGACAAGTCGTCCTAATCTAAGGGATAAAAACCACAATAAAAGAGCAAAAACTCGACCTAATTTGGAGCAAATCGATCTTACACACAAGAAGTTTGATCTACTATAGCTTGAAGTTGGAAAAGGGTACGAAATCCAAAGAAGAGAGAAGAAATCCTAGTGAAGCTGGAGGAGGACTTTATCAAGCAATAAAATTTGAGTTTTGCCTCTCTTATTCCACATGTTTGAAGTTATGGAAGTTTTGCAGGGAGTCAAAATTTTATAATAGCTGGGGGACAAAATTCTAGAGAAGTTGGGGTCGAAATTTCTGGGTTGTTGATGGGCTGTACCTGTTGGACAAGAAGAGACTACTGGAAGTTTCTAAATCATCTTGGAAGGCATAATTGGTGGAGGAGGAAGGTCTATTGGTATAGGGTCTTAGTCTATCTCATTTGAATCTACTTAAGGAAGATTTTTTGACTGGGTTTTCCCCTAAATAGGGTTTTAGCCTTGGTTGAGTGCCTACATTTGGTGTCCATGATCTTCATGATTTTGCCTAGATAATTGCTTGATGAGAAGAAGATAAAGGAAGAACATAAAGAAGTCAATAAGAACATAATAATATCACAAGTAATTATCAAGACAAGAAAATCTTTCCACCTTTCTGATTTTCTAATAGTATGATCATTTTGTAAGACATTTTGGAAACTAGGGTATCTCTAGGCATGAGATTTATAGAAAAATCTATGTCCCTTTTAGGTGGTAAACTTAATATTTCTCCAAACACATCCTCAAATTACCAAAGTACTATAAAATATCCAAACTCTCCTCTACATGGGTTACAAATAATTGACACCCCTTTTGGAAGCATATTTTTAGCTATAAGGCTAAAATCTCTCTAATAGAAATGGGTTTTGGAATTTCATTCACTAAGCTTTGTTTCTCTCTTTTATCATGACATGTAAATATATTATTATGACAATATAGGACATCATGATGATTTTCTAACCAATCCATCCCAATTAATATGTCATAAGAACCCAAAGGAATGATATTTAAATCAATAGTGGTGTACACTCATTAAGATTTATGGGACAATCCTTAATGATTTCACTTAACATTTCTTTTAGTTCAGGTGGCTAGTTCGCCAACCATGCTCTCCCAAGCTTGCTCCTTTTTATATAAAATCTATCTGCTACCTTAGGATCAACATATATATGAGTTTCTCCAGAATCAATTAACAAGAGGATTTGAAATCTTACCTTATACTTTAATTATATGTGGTTAATTATTAACTTGATATACAAAGGCCACATATATCGTTGGAATGTTTCTCCCCATATATTTGAAAAAAGTGACTTCCTAAAGGTTGTGGATAGTTCTCATTTTGTCTTATCTAAGAGGAAATTCCTTGAGCGAATGCTCTCCTCTACAACCCTAACATCTAATTGGCGGTCTTGGTGTTTCCTTGAAGACAAAACCATCTTGGATTCATCTTGATCCACTTGGATTGGATGATGTACATTAGGACTAATCCTAAGAGATGAAGTTGGTTTGAATTTTTTTGTCCCTTGCTCCCCTTTGTTAGATGATCCAAAAATAATTTATTATCATAGGTTATAAAATTGAAATAAAATAATTATTAATTTAAGATATTAAATTAATAATTATTCTAGAATGATTAATTATTTAGAGACAATTAGAATTAGTATATTGTTGTAACAAGATATGACTCTCCAAATGAGTCATATCTTAGGCTCTATTATAGGAGATTAGTTAGCTAGTTGGTTTGAATAGCATTTATTGTAAATGGACACTTGTAAGTGATCCATAATTAGAGGTAGTTAGGACATGGAGCTTATAAATAGCTCATTGCAAGAGTGTTTGGTTGTTCGGGTGTAAACTCTTGCAAATCAATTATGTAATTGTTTTTTTCTGATTAATAAAATTACGTGTCTGAGGACACTTCTGCCATTACTTTTCTCCTCTCCTTGTCTTCCCAATATCTCTAGAATGTTTCTCTACTTTTGCTCTATTCATACAAATACTTATCCTCCCTCATTGTTTCCTCCAATGTCTTAGGTTCATCAAACTATATCTTTTCCTTGTAGAAGGTGGGTAACCCACTCAAAAAAAACATTGAATCTTTACCTTTTCATCATCTATGAAGTCGAAATACCTCGAAAAATCTAAAACCTTCCTCTCATATTTGTCCACTATCATATTTCCCAACCTAAGTTCAAAGAAATCTTGTATATTTTTTTCATAATAATGCTCAAGCAATAACTTATTTTGAAAGTACCTTTTGAATTGCTTCACGGAATCTTGTTCTCATTCAGATGCTTGAATTGTCTTAGTTGATCCCACAATGTAGAAGCCTTTCCTTGCAAGTGGTAAATGGAAATCCTAGTTTCCAAGTTGGAGGAATAGTTATGTAAAAGATAGTACTTTGTGATTCCAAGTAACCATGCTTTAACCTCTAGCCCTTTCTTATTTTCTCCATCAATATTGGTGGCTTAAGCTTCTTGAGTTCTCCTTTTAAATTTCCAAATTCATGCCTTCTCCTATGATGCTTGACAGGTGATATATTTGGATTGCCTTGTGATTCCTTAGGTGAATCTACCATTTTGACTAAGAGATCATGTGAGTGATGTGGTCTCTATGTCCTTCTAACACTTCTTGAATGTCTTCTTGTCATATAATTCTCTCTTCTTGCATGAGATTTCACTTCTTCTCCTTGCCTTGAACATGGTCACAATATAAATTGCCTTTGTAGTTGGTTCAAACTATGTAGTGGTTGATATTGATGTGATTTTCCTCCCCATGAGCTCTATTTTTTTTCTCATTATCTTCCCCTTCGCCTTATACCTCCATTCTTAGACTTCCCTATCAACTAAATTACTTCTACTCTATCCCTATGCCCATTGGAATCTGTATCCACATTTCCCATATTGATATTCATGCTTCTCACTTATTCCTCATGACTATGATTTCCTTGGGAATATTTCATGCTTCTGATCCTCGTGGTCTTACGAAATGTGCACGATACAAGTTCTATTTAGATAGAAATAATTTAACAAAATTGTAATGACACATTCTTCCATTATTTAAGGTCACTATTTTCCTTATTAATTTTCTAAGAAAATTTGATCTAGAATGGATCATTGTATTATTTTTCATCTACCTCGACGCTTTTAGAGTGGAAAAAATTGAAGGAATCAACTTGCAAGGTCATTTTAAAAGTGGGTTTGAGTTTGGAGAATTAGGGTCTGAAACCTTCCAGAGACATTTTGAGGCAACAAATATAATTTTTTGGGGTCAAAACTTTCCTCCTCAAGTTTAGGACTCTAGGACACCAATCCACACTTAGATACCTTTTCAATGTTGCAAGAAGATTGCCAATTGGAATTGATAAGCAAATGTCCTATCTTTCACAAGTTGACTTACAATGTTGACCACTATGGTAAGCTCCCATTACCCATGCAAATGGGGATAGCCACATGTCGAGTTTCAATAAGACTCTAGAAGGCACAAAACCATAACTCTAGTTAAGGGTTAAGGGAGTAAAACCTTACCTGTAGTTGGCTATCAGTCTATGTTAAACATCAGACCACTAGGAGGAGTAAGGGTTCCATTCTATGCTATTGTATTTTGTTCCATAGAGAGAATAATAGAGGGGGTTAAGGTTTGTAGGAACCTTATAGGCCACATGTCTCAGGTAACTCTACAGAGAGTATTACTTCCTTTTTACTTGCATATTTCCATACCAAAGGAAAGAGAGCAGAGGAACACGGCCTTCTAGTTGGGTTATCTCACATAAGGGTTTCCCATTGTCAAACTTATCTGTTATGGATGAGATGTGTGTGTGTGTATTTATTTTGGTTTCTCTATTTCTCACATTTTAGTTATTTCATTCATTTAAGAGTAAAATTGATGATTGAATAATCTCATATCTAAAGGAAAATTAACCTTCATAGTATAAATTTCAGTTATTTTACCAAATTTGTTATGATGAATTGTTCTAGTGGAATATCATGAAAATTTATAGAGAAAAATATACTAACCAATTAAAAATATTGGGTAGATAGTTGTTTTCTTCTCTTCAATAGATTTCCTTTGACTCCTCATATGCCCCATTCTCAGCTTCAAGTAAAGATATATGACCCTTTAAAGTTTGGCCAATTTGCCTAATTTGTTCTTATAATGCCACATGCAACTTTCTGCTAGTTTTTCGAAAATTTGGATGCCAAGCTTCTAATTCTAGTTCCATGGATGTATTATTTTTTCTAATATCTCTCTAGTGATTCCTTATGTGCCCCAATCTGAGCTTTAAGTAAGGAGTTATGCCTCTTGGAAGTAAACTAGTGTCTTATTTATCTCCTACAGAGGTGTAAATTTCACACCCAAACTCCATTTGGCACTTAGAATATCTTATTGGAATGCTCTCACTAAAATGTTTTATTTCAGTGAAAAATATTATGTGTACAATAGAATGCATGGTTCTCTATGTTTTTAGCTTTAAAAACCATTGTTTAGAACCTCGAAAACTCTCTTGAAGTTTATGACTTGAAAAACATAAGAAAATTATATGCTACTTTGCTGATGTGGAATGTTGATGATCCTAATGTTGCATTGATTCTACTTGGCACCTCGGTATTGTGTCGTGTAACTACCTAGGCCCACTTGTCCTGGCTCATCACCGTTTGACCACCCTACTCCTTCACTTTCTTTCCCTATCCTTCTCCTCTCAATTTCCTTTTATTTCCTTTTTCTTATTTTTCTTTATCTTTCTCTCATCTCCACTTGGGCCTACTAGTCCCCTTGACACCTTATTATGGTTGATGGAATAGGGGGGTTACATCCCCTTTAGTTCCTAGTCCACATGGTGCATCATCATATGTTGTGAGGATGGGTGAGTACCATCCCACCACCATATTACCTTTGGGTGCACAAGTTGTACCCTTGCTAGATCTAATGATGGGGATCGACTGATGATAGACGATTGAGATCACACTTGGGTGTTTGGGTTTGGGTGAGATTAATTTTCCCCACACATCCTAAAGAACTAATACCATCTACCTGATACATGGAAATTTATGATTAGCCTCGGGCAATTTGGTATATTCCCTAAACCTACTTCCAAAACACTCAAAAACCACTTCCAATATTAGTCAAAATAACATGGGCGACATGATATCCACATCAATCTCCAACCTTTCCATGATGTGACACAAACCCCTACCTTTTCAATCATGGCCTTGCCACCTACCATAGTGGTACTATCACATCACCTAACATGTGGCACTACATCACCTCGCCACATCACCAAGTACAAAAAAAATTTAAAAATTTAGAATTTTCCTATTTTTTTTGAAGTTCCAAAATTCACCCATTTTTCCAATTTTTGGTTTGGGCCACCCTTGAGGCCTCAATTTGAGCTTACCATGCCTACTTGGCCTTGTGCACCAAATCTCAACCTTAGTGCACTAAACGTAAACCCTTGGCCTCAATTCTCGACATATTTGTCCTCAAAACTTAGGGATTTTTCCCAATTCACCCATAGCTACACATGCAACCTTTGAATTTCGCTATTACAAGCTTTCACCCTCTCAATTAAGAGATAAAAATTGGGGCTTTTGAGCCCTTACACTTCATTTTCTAGAAATTCCATTTACCCTTGAATTCACTTTGGGAAACATGTCAAACAATTTGCAAACCACATTTGCAACATTTTCCTCTATATTTTTTTTTGCTTAGTGGTTGCATCTATCCCATGCAAGCAAGGCGTTGTAGATCACTTTTAAACCACCTTGAAATGTCCTCTGCCATCCCAAGCTAGGACATGCTACCATCATCATTGTCTTTGATACCAAAAAATCTAAATTCTCTAGAGCTAGGACATGCTACCATCATCATTGTCTTTGATGCCAAAAAATCTAAATTCTCTAGACCTAGCTAATATGATTCATCTGATACCATAATTTTCCTTACCCAACAAATAAACCAATGCATATGAAAAAATAATATATGATGTAATTCAACATTACGCACTATTACATCATATATTATTTTTTCATATGCATTGATTTATTTACCCAACAAATAAACTAATGCATATGAAAAAATAATATATGATGTAATTCAACATTATGCACTAAAACATATAATTAAGCATGTATAAAGATGTATTAAGATAACCAATACAATCCTACACTTACCTTACCTTTATAAAATGTCCACTAATTGTCTATTAACATAAGACATTACTCTTAGTGTTAGGGTTGCTATTCCAGGTTTCTCATAATAAGGCACCCTCGAGATGGGGCTGACACCATAAAAACTGACGAGAACACTTCATCACTCACCTCAATTCCCTATGGTTCATAACTTACTTAATCAACACCCATCCCAATAACCGGCATCCTTTCCAGAGAGAGGATCCCCTTCTTTGCAACCATAGTCCCTCCATTAAAGCTATAGTGTACGTTGCCTAGAAAATCTCTATATTGAGATAAGAGGAATGCTTTTGGGATAGTTTTACACTATTTTTTCATGTAATTCTATTGTAATGTCCTGCATGATACTCAGCTTGGCTAGCCATACAATTCTGAGCCTCATGTTATCAAAAGATTGTTACTGTCAACACACACATAATGCGTGGTACTCTTTCGACAGATTTAATTTTGTTGAATCCGGGCATTTGGCTAAATCAGAATCACTAACGTTAGTTGTCGGCTTCGAAGTAGTATCAGCATCTGCCAAAGCCGCCGAAGTAGGCGGACTTCCTGTTACAAAGAATGGATCAGCCTCTGAACATATAGAAACTGGTGAGCTCCAGTATTGTAGCAATAATGCTACAACTCCTGGGGCTTCCTGTCTCTTAATTTTATCAACCCGGTAGTTCGTACAAACTTGGAAGCGACGGTGCTGTATGCACAAGTACTAGCTCTTGTCGCAGCTGTCACTTGGTCAGCTGGCACAAGTCCGCTAGGGCTCAAGCCAACTTCTATATGCTCTCAGAAGAAGCTTTTTAACTGATGGACGAAATCTAACTCAAAGGAAGTTAATCTACTTGCGAAAAGAAATTGAAAGCCAAAAGGAAACACAAACCCTAGCAAACCCTAGCAAACCCTAATTCTACCAGCTAGTCCTACTGATGCAAAGGAAAGAATGCAAACAACGAAACGAGATGCCATTACTTCTAGGAAGGTAAAATGCATGTGTCTAAGTTATCACTATCTGAAGAAAACATCTTTTTGTATTTTTGATTAAGTTATTGAAATTATCATGCATGTGCTTCTAACTAGTTTTCCACTGTGCAGGGATGGATCAAGGGACGAAATGCTTTGGGAAAGGTTGGGATGGTACAGAGAGGGTCTAAGGGATACCTGACATTCTCTCTGAGAGTTTCACAAAGTTTGGATGACATGCAACCGTGTTTATGAACCTCTACAGGAAGTCTGCAGGGGTTTCTACAGGATAGTCCTGTAAGTCTTCTACAAGATGTTCTGTAATTCTTCTACAGGATGTTTACGAATTGGATTTTTGAGGATGGATGGTTGATGGAAGATGCATGGATGGTTGTGGAGGTAGGATGGGGGTCTGAAGTGACCTAGGAGCTGATGGATGGAGTGATGAGATGATATGTGGAAGGCTGATTTGGCTTTAAGGTAGTTGAGGCAACAATGGAGAAGAAGGTAGGGTAACGTGGCAAAAGAGCAGATGGGAGATGAAGAAACAGACTTGGTGATGGAGGAGCTGACCTGAACGAGGCTCAGATGAACGAGGAGGTGATGAAGGTGATAGAGATGCCCTACACAATGCTTATTCAAACAAATCAATGAATTCTTGCAAACAAACCAAGTCCTAGCTAACTCAATCCAACGGTTAATGAATGAATAAACAACAGCCTTGTTTGAAAAGAGAACCATATACATCACATGAGAAAGAACATGCCAAAAGATCTAAATGCATACAAACTCCTACCAATCTATTATAAACATGAGAAGCTACTTGAACCCTCAAAAGAAACCTAAGTAACAAAGCACGAATTAAATCTAAAGAGCAGATTTTATTATGAGAATGCAGCAAAGACACATAGATATAAACAAGGGAGGTACTGGGCGCTTGAGATGGGCCCAACCCCAAGAACTACAGCCTCCCAAGAGAGATTTAGAGTTGGTGCAAAGCTGGATCCATCTTTATTAATCAAGAAATGAAAAGTACATCAAAACTGTCCATAAGGAGAGCTTGAGCATGAGCTGAAAGCAAAGCTAGTCTATTGCATAAAAATCGAATTACAAAATGGCTAACTAATGGCTAAAACAAAATGACTAACTAGCTAAACGAATTGACTACCAACTAGCTAACCAAAATGAGGCCCCAAGCCCTCTTATTTATACAATTTGAGGACCCAACAGTCCTCCTAAAAGTTAGGGACTTGGCTGCCCAAGGCTTGGAGTTAACAGCAGTCCAACTTGACTTGCTTGGCTGCCCTTGTGCTCATTGATTTGGTGGCCTTTGAACTCCGAGCTGATGGTGGAGAATTCGAGGTAAGGGCCCATAAATGAGGGGGACACCTTCCTACAAATCCTCTAGCTTGTTCTCCCACGAATTTGGCTGCCAAGTGCTCATTAAGACCTTCAATTTTGTCTCCAAGTTGACCAAAAAGGCTACACAAAGCACCCATTAGACTTGTTGGCATAATGACTCACCAAATTCACTCTATTAACATAAAAATAATCAAAAACATGCAATAAAAAAATGAGAATGGTGGACTAAGCCAAATTAGGAAGTTGAATGAGCCCAAATAATTGTACATTTTTGGGGCTCATCATCACCCCCCTACTGAAAGTGTTGCTCATCCTCTGAGCAACCAATCTCTCTCCTCATCTGATGGCCCTGATGGACTCCTTGTCATGCCAAGCTTCTGATGTGATGTCCTCTTCTCTGTCATGAAACCATGCTTCTTTGCTTCTTCCCACTACTTGCTCCTTTTCCTAGTGAATTCTCAGCCTTGGTATGAGTGTGCAAGCATATTCAATCTGATGGTAGCAAGGGTGGCGAAAGGAGATGAAACCAGTGGAGGATGGAAGAAAAGAGTGGTTGCATGCCTCCTCAACAGACTTCATGCTTCGAATCCCTCTCCAAAATTGACTATGGCCTGCCAAAAGGCTTCTACAGGAAAGTCCTGTAGCTTCCTGTAGAAGGTTGAACCATGACTAAATTGTGCTCGAACCTTGAAAGAAATGAATGTTCATAGAGGGGATGGATGTGCTTGGTGTGGCCAACACAGGTGCTACCTCCTTAGCTAAAGTCTCGGCCGATTTCTCCTTTTGCTGCCCTTTTTTCAAACTTTCCTGTAGAAACTGTTCGCTGGCTTCTACAGGAAAGTCTTGTAGTGGCTTTTTCTGTCTTCCTGTAGAAACGGGAGTCACCACGGGTGTCACCATCATTTAAATAATAATTTGCCATCATTCCAAATAACCAGCATGTCCTTGGAACATAAATAAGTCTGAGATGCAGAACAGAACAACCCTTTTTCTAATCAGAAAGACAGCCACCAATACATGTAATCAGTATGTTCTTTGATGCACAAAAACTGAGATGAACCCTGGAAGTTTAGGCTGAGTGAATGAGAGTGCAGAGATCAATCCGGCCTCTGTGGAATGTGGACATTTAAACCTCTTAAAATTACCCAAGGGAACAATCTTCGGTCTTGGGTTTAAGTGCTGGAGGACATATTTGATTTCTGAAAGGAAATTTCAGGCTTCTATATGAGTGAAGCTGGATCCTTTTTCTGAGCATGAAATTCAGCTACAAACGATGACAGGTATATATGAAATCAGTCTCCTCTTAATGCATAAGAAATCTGAAATGGATCTCAGCGAATGGCATTGGAGAAATTCAACTCAGTCCTCTTGACTTGAAGGAAATTCGATCAACAGTGCGACAAGCGGGAATTGTTTAAGGAACTGAAGAGATCTTGAGAATAAAAGGTGGAAATCGGTAGAGCACCATTGTTTAACTGATCTGGATGGTGGACATGCGCTTCAGTTGACCGCAGTTGAACAAAGAGTGGTGAGAGTTTCAGCCGAGCGTCCCTTGAATTACTGCGTGACTTGTGGTGAGGTGGCAAAACGTGTGCTGGCGCATATGAACTGCTGTGCTATCATGAACCCTTCTGTTTGTTAATTAATTGATGCCCTGCGCACTGAAGTTCAACAAATATACCACTAACTGTGTTTTTCAAATTTTCCATGAACGACCATACACGTGGGCTACGTGATTTTTCCTTGAGCGCTAGAGAACTGGGTGTCTTGCTACATTCATGGCTTAATCACCATTCCATTCGTTCATGCAATGCTTAGACTAGATTCATGCAATAGATGAATAGGTTTTGTCACGTACCTGAAGTCAAACCGTTGCTTGTGAAGCTTTTTTGCTGCTACCTGCTCTGATTTTGCTGCTGCATGCTTAGTTTTTCTGGTTGCATGTGGCTTGATTGATGATTCATGGTTTTTTTTTTCTTGTGCAGGCGTCCTTTGGCCGGATCCAAGCTCCAGACAATTGTTTCCACGTTCAAATCTGCACGTCCAAGCTGTTGTTGCTGCATCTTCACCAAACCAGAACTTGTTTTCGACATTTCTCCCAAACGCCAAAGCGGATCGAGCTGAAACTTGCTGATCATGTTTCTATCACCATTATGCATCTCCCATAGCAAATTCGTGATCAATGGATGCACGGATTTTGAAAAAAATGGAAAATGGCTGAAGAATTCAGAGGTCGATTTCTCGGAAACCATGCATCGGAATTGGCTGAAACTACTTGGGTAGGCTACTATCACCCACATGCATCTCCCCATGAAACAGGTTTTGAAACAGATGCACGGTTATGGAGGAAATGCAAAAATGGCTGATGGTGATGGAGGCTGATTTCTTGGAAACCGTGCACCGGAATTACATGAAACTGCTCAGGCATGTTGTCATCGACCTTGTACAATCCCCCATAGAAAGGTTTGTCAAATGGATGCATGGTTCTCAAGTTATGGCAAAAACAAATTCTGCTCTATGTGTTTTTGGCTTCAAGGCATTTTGCATGTGTTTGCATGGTATGACAAAATGAATTTTGGCTGTGATGCAGGTATGGAGATGGTGGAGGAGGAGTTGGAAGATTGCATGAGGACTTCTGAACCTTTGAGGAAGCTATCATGCTCGCCAAACCACATTTTGAAATGCATGCCTAGTTTCCCACAATTTCTACAGGAAGATCCTGTAGAAGCACAATGAGAAGCACAAGGAGGTGAAGAAACGATGGATGAAGGCAAGGGATGGACACACAAGTGCTTGCAGGCCTAACCAATAGATTCCCACCATTAGATTCACTTTTGAGATTGAATTTGGCTCGTCCAAAGGTTCTACAGGATGTTTCCTGTAGAAATTCAGAGCATCCTGTAGAAAACACAGTTTTGAGGAAAGAAGCATAATGACATGAAAAGAATGATGGAAAAGGGGTGAGGAGTGGAAACATAGATGAGTGTAGGCCTCATGGACATATTCCAAGCCTTCAGGTCCTCTTTGGAGATCAATTTGGATTTTTTGTAAGCTTCCTGTAGAAGATACGAAACTTCCTGTAGAAGGCACAAAAACTCCTTTGTCTTTGATCTGAGTGCTCCTCCTGTCATGACACGTCCTCCTTTAACCTGCAATGTCATTGCTGCAACATGAACTTATTCAATGGAGATTAGCTTTATTTTTCTTTTTTTCTTTTTCTCTCTTTTTTTTTTTGAAAAACAACTAGGGCGCCTCATGGAGGTTTTCACCCTAATTGCCTGCCTTGGGCGCCTCCAAGGGAGGTTTTCACCCAAAGATCTTTTTCTCTTTTCTTTTTTTTTTTCAACCCATTGACTGCCTCATGGAGGTTTTCAATCAATGAGCCAACCTAAGGCGCCTCCGAGGAGGTTTTCACCTTAGATTTCTATTTTCTTTTTTCATTTTTTTTTTTTCTTCCTACCCTACCCTACTTGAAAAACAAAAACATTTTCAAGTATAAGAATACTTCCAATGGAGCCATGTGCACATCGAGATTAGAGAAAAAATGATGTGAAGGCTCAAGATGCATGCTTTGACAGGTATCCAGATCTCAGAGACCACATGATCTGGCTTTGAGAGTACAAAACATAGCTGAGGAGGAGAGTACTGCTGCAACTTAGTGACTGTCTGGAACCATGTCTCAATATAGCTTTGATATCCTTGGTCCTTTTTCTGATCTGAATCATGTTTCATGTCACCTTCTAACATGACTTTCTCTTCTTCCTCTTTTTGCTGATCTTTCTCTTGACTACATGGAGGGTTTGATGGTAACCATGAGGAAGCTTTCTTGATCTCTGATTCTGATCTCTTCTCTTTATCAAGTGCAGCCCATGGTTCTTTGATCTCCTCTTTTGAACCTTCTTTTACTGGATGTGATCCTTCAATGCTTTCAAGATGATCTCTTTTTTGCAATGCTTTTCCTGAGCTTTGGTGAACATCATTGAGCTCATGAGGAATCATTTGCACATGTTGTGCCTCAGATTTGCAATTGGGTTGAGCTGCTCCATTGCATGGTTTTGGAAATGGTGGTACGGGTGGTTGAGTGGAGGTGTGAAATTGAGATGGAGATGGATGGCATTGTGGTTGGGTAGGCATTTGGGGTTGCCTTGGTGGAGGAGGAGGCGATGGTTGTGGATGAGCAGGTGGTGGAGGAAAATGAGCGGGATGAGAGTTGTACTGAGGCCTCCACTCTTGATAAGGTGCATTCCACTAAGGCTGTGGCTGAGCATAAGAGTGAAATGAATGAGAAACTGGTTGGGCATAATATGGATCTGTGAAGGAACAAGGAGAATATGACCAAGGAGGAGGTGTAGACCAGGAAGGATGAGCAGGGGGATCCCAAGAAGGCACGAAAGTGGCTTGATAAGGGTCATAATAGGTCTCGGGTATCCCTTGCAGTTCCTGCTGGTAAGATCTAGGTCCATGTGGTCTCCTTTGGTTCATATAATAGAGTGATTCAGTGGCTCCCTTGGCTCTTTGATATGCAGCTTTGATTCTGGGCAAGGAAGGGCACTGATCTGTAGGATGGTATTCTTCACATACAAAACACACTTCTAGGGAGTGCATTGGACATTCGTTCCTAGGATGCTTTTTAAGGCACCTAGGACAAAAAATTACCAAAGCCCTCTTGGCTTCTTCTTGCTTCTTTTGGATCCGCAAGGTATCCAGTTGCATGGCAAGAAACTGCCTCATATCTCTCTTGAAATCTTTGATCTGATTTTCAAATTCATCCTTGGACAAGATGTTGCTCTCGACATTTCTGCTTGTAGCCATTTGCTTCAGAGGAATGTTTCTTCTTCTTCTCCCCTAGAGGTTCTTCAGATATGTCTTGATGTCCACCCAGGGGTTCTTTCATCACAGCCATCGAAGAAGAACGTTGGTTGTGTGAAGCAGTGGGGGTGTTGTGCAATCATTTTTCTAACTTATCTCTACTCCTACAAAGCATGAAATGAAATCTTTTTGGTTGTTTTTTTCTATTTTTCTACTTCTACTTGCAAAACTGAAATAGATTGAACTGCAACTAACTATCTTGCGGAAATGAAAATGCGGAATTGAAATGAAAGCAGGAAAGGACTAATCTATTTTGCTCAAATGAAATTGCAGGGATGGAAAGGCTAGTCTACGCTTGCAAAATTGAAATTGCGGAATTGAAAGGCTAATCTAGGAAAGCAGGAAATGCTAATCTATGAAAGCAGGAAATACTAATCTATGAAAGCAAGAAATGTCTATGCTACTTTTGCAGAATGAAAATGAAATAAACTACTGAGCAGAAGGTTGTAGTAGAAAGTAGAAGAATAGCAACAATCACCAATACTCTGCCGCTTCCCCGACAACGGCGCCAAAAAGATGGTGAGCTCCAGTATTGTAGCAATAATGCTACAACTCCTGGGGCTTCCTGTCTCTTAATTTTATCAACCCGGTAGTTCGTACAAACTTGGAAGCGACGGTGCTGTATGCACAAGTACTAGCTCTTGTCGCAGCTGTCACTTGGTCAGCTGGCACAAGTCCGCTAGGGCTCAAGCCAACTTCTATATGCTCTCAGAAGAAGCTTTTTAACTGATGGACGAAAGCTAACTCAAAGGAAGTTAATCTACTTGCGAAAAGAAACTGAAAGCCAAAAGGAAACACAAACCCTAGCAAACCCTAGCAAACCCTAATTCTACCAGCTAGTCCTACTGATGCAAAGGAAAGAATGCAAACAACGAAACGAGATGCCATTACTTCTAGGAAGGTAAAATGCATGTGTCTAAGTTATCACTATCTGAAGAAAACATCTTTTTGTATTTTTGATTAAGTTATTGAAATTATCATGCATGTGCTTCTAACTAGTTTTCCACTGTGCAGGGATGGATCAAGGGACGAAATGATTTGGGAAAGGTTGGGATGGTACAGAGAGGGTCTAAGGGATACCTGACATTCTCTCTGAGAGTTTCACAAAGTTTGGATGACATGCAACCGTGTTTATGAACCTCTACAGGAAGTCTGCAGGGGTTTCTACAGGATAGTCCTGTAAGTCTTCTACAAGATGTTCTGTAATTCTTCTACAGGATGTTTACGAATTGGATTTTTGAGGATGGATGGTTGATGGAAGATGCATGGATGGTTGTGGAGGTAGGATGGGGGTCTGAAGTGACCTAGGAGCTGATGGATGGAGTGATGAGATGATATGTGGAAGGCTGATTTGGCTTTAAGGTAGTTGAGGCAACAATGGAGAAGAAGGTAGGGTAACGTGGCAAAAGAGCAGATGGGAGATGAAGAAACAGACTTGGTGATGGAGGAGCTGACCTGAACGAGGCTCAGATGAACGAGGAGGTGATGAAGGTGATAGAGATGCCCTGCACAATGCTTATTCAAACAAATCAATGAATTCTTGCAAACAAACCAAGTCCTAGCTAACTCAATCCAACTGTTAATGAATGAGTAAACAACAACCTTGTTTGAAAAGAGAACCATATACATCACATGAGAAAGAACATGCCAAAAGATCTAAATGCATACAAACTCCTACCAATCTATTATAAACATGAGAAGCTACTTGAACCATCAAAAGAAACCTAAGTAACAAAGCACGAATTAAATCTAAAGAGCAGATTTTATTATGAGAATGCAGCAAAGACACATAAATATAAACAAGGGAGGTACTGGGCGCTTGAGATGGGCCCAACCCCAAGAACTACAGCCTCCCAAGAGAGATTTAGAGCTGGTGCAAAGCTGGATCCATCTTTATTAATCAAGAAATGAAAAGTACATCAAAACTGTCCATAAGGAGAGCTTGAGCATGAGCTGAAAGCAAAGCTAGTCTATTGCATAAAAATCGAATTACAAAATGGCTAACTAATGGCTAAAACAAAATGACTAACTAGCTAAACGAATTGACTACCAACTAGCTAACCAAAATGAGGCCCCAAGCCCTCTTATTTATACAATTTGAGGACCCAACAATCCTCCTAAAAGTTAGGGACTTGGCTGCCCAAGGCTTGGAGTTAACAACAGTCCAACTTGACTTGCTTGGCTGCCCTTGTGCTCATTGATTTGGTGGCCTTTGAACTCCGAGCTGATGGTGGAGAATTCGAGGTAAGGGCCCATAAATGAGGGGGACACCTTCCTACAAATCCTCTAGCTTGTTCTCCCACGAATTTGGCTGCCAAGTGCTCATTAAGACCTTCAATTTTGTCTCCAAGTTGACCAAAAAGGCTACACAAAGCACCCATTAGACTTGTTGGCATAATGACTCACCAAATTCACTCTATTAACATAAAAATAATCAAAAACATGCAATAAACAAATGAGAATGGTGGACTAAGCCAAATTAGGAAGTTGAATGAGCCCAAATAATTGTACATTTTTGGGGCTCATCAGAAACCTGAACTGTAGATGGTCGATTAGCTGGAGCCATGATATCAATAACTGGAACTTCCTTCTCGTTCCGTAAACTACAGCCGAAATCTAAAAAATCTCACTACAGTAATCCATGATTCTGGGTTGGAGAGCAAATAAACATCTCTTACGTCACATCCTATCGAGTCAACTTTGGGGAGGAGGTCGAGCCGCGAGCAAAAATTGCGCTCTGGGATAGTATCCCCGAGAAAGAACACGTAGATTCAAAGGGGCGAAGTTATCACTAACATTGATAACGCATAGATTTAATGATGACAACGTAGACAGTCATTGGAACTGTTCAAAGGTCAAAATTTTTGAAAGCGTCATTACTACCTCGAGGGATGGTGAGAAAGGATCAATTTTTTCAACTGGTCAACAAACTTTTTTGTAGCTGTCAAGATCAATGAGAGTTATGTGCGAGGGTAATTGACTATTTTAAAGTGGGTTCAGGTTTAATTAAGTTTTATAGCATTGTGTTGATAGTATTACAATGATGGAGAACTTTAATTTGATTAAATCTAAAAGAGAGTGATAACCGATGGCCCAGTCAATGGTTGCCTTCGAATCTCCATCAATTAAAATCTCATTTACAACAAGCCACCATGCACAACGCATCACCCCTATAATGCCAACACCTCTATTGTCACATTGGTGCCAAAGCCCTTAGACTACAAGAAATGGAAGGCTTGAGAAGGCTTGAGAAGGACGAAGGATCCCAATAGCGCCACATCCACACACACCACTCGCGCACACACCACTCGCAAAGGCACCGTAAAAAAACCAATAAGGTAAATGTTATCGAGGTTCTTATATGTCCCTTTGCATTTATGACAAATAGGTCTCCAAGGACCAATTTCCATGAAAAGAGCCACGATTCTCAGTGAAGTGGATCTCAAATCTGGAGCTATATTCTCAAATATACATTCATTCCTGCAGTGCTAGATACCCCATAAGATGTATAGTGGAATTTCCCTGAAAGCTTGATGGTAATTGGACCAGCTAAGGAGACATGAAGTAATGGAGGATCTGTCCACATTCATAGAAAACTTGAGAGAATAAGAGACCTCCTACTAGATGGAGATTGAGAAGGTACAGTTCAGAAATAAATGTATAACCTCCTTACATGTCGCTCTACACAGTAGACAAAACCCCGGACCTTGAAATCCTCTCTTTGCAAGGTTATTTGAGGTAAGAATTAGATTATGAACTACCAGCCATATAAAACATTTAAGTTTTGTTGGAACCTCCCACCTCCATAAATGGGCAAACCTATGGTGCAAAGATCCTGCTGATTTTGATTGTTAATGTAAGAGTATACTTCTTTAGTTGTGATGTTGCCACCATGGGAGCAACCGCCCCATGTGAGCCTGTTCGCCTTGTCTGAAAGAACAATCCCTGCTTGGCTTAAGTAAGCTTGGTAGGTTTCCCATTCAACTATCAGGTCTGGAGGTAGATCCAACTCCTCTGCATGCATCCTTATTTCTCTCACATTTTGATTCTCACTCACTCTCTCCCCTCACTCACCAACTCATTCTTCTGCACCCCCTCCCTCTCTCTCTTTATCTTCCTTAGACACTTTATCCCTCCCTCTCTCACCCTCCACACCCCACCTAAACCCACCTTAACCATTTTCCACCAACTCATTCTTCCTCACTTTCTGGTCTCCCTACCCCTTCTATCCTTCTGCCCCCCTCCTCCCTTTCTCTTTCTCTCTTTATCTCCCTTGTCCCCTATTCCTCCCTCCCTCACCCTCCTCACCCCCCTAAGCTCACCTCAACAATTTCTCATGTGTTAAAGTAAATTGTAGAAATGCACAAGCACCCTCCCCATCCCACTTAAACCCACCTCAACCATTTTCCATTAGCTCATGCCCTCCTCCTCTCTTCCCTCCCACTCCCCCCTTCTCTTTCTTTATCTTTTAATCTCTCGTGGCCCTTCTATTCCTCCCTCTATCATCCTCCCCATGCCCCCCCCCCCCCCCTTCTTTCTTTATATTTTAATCTCCTGTGGCTCTTCTATTCCTCTATCTCTCACCCTCCCCATGCCCCTACACCCACTTCAACAAATTTCCATGTGTTAAAATCACTTGCCGAAACAATCAAGCACTAGGAATGTGCACATCTGTTTTTGAATTTAGCATGAGCTCAACATGTTACTTGCAATAATTGATCCTGGCTACCTCCCAACCACTTGAGATAAACCAAATTGACAACTTTCTTTCTCAACCTAAACATCTATTACATCTGCTAAATATTTTCAAAATGAAACCCTATAAACCATATGCTGCACCATACAACCCATAATAAATCTAATTAAAGAGTGTGATTCTCTAGAATACTCCTCTCTCCAACGAGTTTGTTATATATATATCTATATATATATATATATATATATATATATATATATTACTCATAATAAATTTGATATTTTCTTTGATGTTAGTGAGGGTTCCCACTTCATGCAAGATCTTGATATATATAATCTAATTCATAGTTAATTTGATATTTTTCTTGATGTTAGTGAGGTTTACACTTTATGTAAGATCTATAAAACAACCATTTCAATATTGCAAAGAAATTTTTTCATTATATCAGAAATAATTATTTTTTTTCTTTTCAAAATTATTATTATTATTTATAAAAAAATAAATTTTGTAGATGCAACAAATTCATACCAACCTCACATAAACAGAGTAGCAAAAAAATACAGTAAAATCCGTCAAAAAAATACAGTAAAATCCGTCCTCATGTTATATATAGCCATGGGGTCGGATATCATCGCTACATAAATAATAAAGTGTTCAAGATCATAGCTGTCAAAAAAACTAAGAAGATAATCATATCAAGAGCGGATATTTGTCGGTATATGAAGATCCCTCTATATCAAAAATAGTTATCAATTTAGTATAAAATTCTTAAAAAAATATTAACCAGCTAATTAGTTACACAAACCTAAATTGAGTTGAAAGCAAAAATAACATCTTTTTATAAATTTTATAAATTTTCATTCATCATCTCTTAATCTCACACTCTTTCCATGTCAAAATGGGCTTCTATGCTGGATCCAACAACTACATGGAGGAAATCCTAACCGGTAGAAACGTCCTCAATTTTGCCTTAGCAAAGGGTTGCTCTCAAATTCAAATCCATAGTGACTCCATACTTTGTTGAAATATTAATTTCAACCGCATTTACTGCAGCGTGGTTTGGCAAAACCACCCAGACTTCCCCGCACCACCATTCGCAAAAGGTTGTTTTCGTGAGAGGGCCTTCGACAATCCCTTAGTGCCACGCGTCCAGTGTACAACTCCGAAACCACCAACTCGCCGGACGTTAAAAGTCGTTTGGCTTGTGTGAGGTTGGTGTGCTAATTGCGTCCAATCAGGTCAACGGACAAAGATCTTATTCAACCTGCCAGAACATTAGTTTTGTTTTTACCATCGTTTTTTTTATTTAATGTATTTAATGCACTGTCATAGTCATAGGTAAAAGTTGGTAAACGTTTTTAATTTTATTGTTTTTTAAATTTACGAAAGTATAGGTAAGGTATCGTAAGTGATATGTTTTGGTTTTGAAGTGTTGATTTTGTAACTTGGAAAAAGCACACGGGGATGAAGGTGAGTTTCAGCTGCAGCAAATAACAAACCAGGAGAGCACAGCGAACAAAAATTGTAAAGCATATGCATTGAAATGAAATGTATGGTGCTAGCGCAAATGTATTTTTCTTTAATTGAATATGTAATGTGAATGATCAGGCGCTTCAATGTAATGAAAATTTCACACAGGGGTGAATGTGAAGGATTTCTTTTACAGCAGTAAATCCATGTAAATTTATTCTACAGCAGTAAATGTAAAAGCTCCTTTTACAGCAGTAAAAGTGTATGAAGATTTTACACAGCAGTGTAAAAATCATTTGTAAAAGAGGCAGAGTATTTATTTTTGGTGAATCCTTCTGAGAGAGAGGAAGAAAATTGTATTAAGCAGTTTATAAATTAATACAAGTTTGTTTTGGCTTAGAAACTCTGTCTTGCTCAAATTTTTTTTTTTGGGGCTTCCCTGTGCAAAAGATCCTGAGGAGAAAAACAGAGCATTGCCTCTGTGTGTTTAGTTTTGTTTGTTTTTGGGATTTTACCAGAAAAATCCCCAACATACTTATCGTAACTAGCTCAATAACACTTAAACATGGAGAAACAACATGAGAAACAGCATACTTTTACCATTAGGCTAAATAATTTTCTTAATTTTTTCACATGCTTACATTTATAGGGAAAGAAACTTATAGAGATATCGACTCTCTAAAGCAGGGCTGATAATGGAGGAAGGCCCATGGGAGATTCTGGAACTTGGTGATGGCATTTCCAGCTTCGCCTTTTATCACAAGCCATACAAGGACCTACACCCAGGGGCTACAAGCACATAATTTCATGCATCAACACAACATTTTGGATTGAGCATCAGTTTTCATATCTATCCACATTCATATATATATGAATTAATAATAAATTGGAAATTAATAATATTATACGTAAGAATAAATATTTAATATTTAATATAAAATAAAAATTTAATATATAGATGCTAAAAATGTAACCAATTATCCTATATTTAAAGACTGTCAAACAATCCTGAGCCTCATGTTATCAAAAGATTGTTACTATCAACACTCATGTATAATGCGTAGAACTTTTCTGACAGATTTAATTAGCAGTTATTTGTTCGTTCTTTCAAAACGGTCTGAAATTCAAGATTACAGGGAAACACAAGCCAGTATGATGGGGTGCATCGATCATAAGCAAACAAATCAAGGAAAATGCAAACTGCAACATATTCCCTACAATACATAATCATATCCTTTGAAGAAAATATTTTTCAGTAGCGCAGAGAAAACTGGAAATTTTCAAAGGCAATTGGGCCACAGCTTGTGCTGATCTCCATAATAATATATTCTGAGGAAAATAAAAATATCTTCTTTTCAGAATGAAACTTCTAACAAATAATAGCAGGAGGCTATGCAAGCAGCACAGCCATTTGTGAATTTCATAGAGTTACAGTATTCTTAGGGACCAATACTCATTGTTCACGTCTCTAACCATGCAAATAATTGGTCTCAACATTGTATTCTTCATCAGATCTACCCTTCCCCTGTTTTCCAGACATTTTGGGAAGACCTCCTGTTCTAAGTTTTTTCCTCAAATGCTGATGATTGATATTTGCAAGATCTGAACCGAACAGTGATGGTAGATCGAATTCAGAAATAATGTAAAATCCTTGGAGAGGACTTGCAGGTATCTTTCTCTTTACCGGAATCCTTTTGGGTTTGCGCAGTGCGGGAGGACAGGAGAGCACTGGAGGGATCTTCTGCTCCTCCGACTTGGGAGTCTGGCATGTTTCTTCTGCATTGTCGACCAAAGAATCCAGGCATTTTCCTGAATTAGAATCAGGAATGTTAGTTGTCGGATTTGAAGTAGTATCAGCAGCTGCCATAGTCACCAAAGCAAGCGGATTTCCCGTTACAAAGAATGAATCAGCCTCTGGACATACAGAAACCCGAAGTGTAGATGGTCGATTAGCTGGAGCCATGCTATCAATAACAGGAACTTCCTTCTCCTTCTATTGACTGCAGCTGAAATCTAAAAAATGTCAGCACAATAATCCAGTATTTTGGGTCGGAGAGCAAATAAACATCTCTTATGTCACTTCCTATCGAGCCAACACTGAGGAGGACGTCGAGTTGAGAGCAAATATTGCGCTCCGAGATAGTGTCCCCGAGAAAAAACACACAGATTCAACGCGTCAAAGTTATCAGTGGCATTGATAACGCGCAGATTCAATGATGGCTAAGTAGACAGTCATAGGAACTGGTCAAAGGTCAAACTTTTTGAAAATGTCATTACGTCATCAGGACCTCGAGTGATGGTGGCAAAGGTGCAGTATTTTCATCCGGTCAACAAACTTAGATGTAGCTGCCAAGAAGATCTAGGGTCAAGATCAACTTCAATGTAGCTGTCAAAATCATTTAGGGTTGTCAAATATAGTTAAATTTAATTATAATTATATAAAATAGCGATGTTGTCGGGTTGAGTTATTCCAAGTTTAATTTTAGGTTTAAATTTTAATAAGGAGTTTGAGGATGGCCCTCGTGTGAGGGAAAATATTTTTTTTTAAAGTGTTTTTATATAATTTTGTTGATAGTATTTCATATATAGTTTTTTTTTCTAATGAAATTTAATTTAAATTTGATTTAGTTTGAAAAATTTTGTTTTTTTTTTCTCTCCGTGTTAATTACAAATATTTTTTTTCTTCTCTTGTCTTTACTCTTTTTATTTATCTCTTTCACTTTTTGACTCTCGCTCATTGTCCTTTTTACTCATCAATTCATTCTTCTCTATCATAGACTCTCTCTCTTTTTCTTTCTCTCTTTATCTTCTTTAGCCCCTCTATCCCTCCCTCTCTCTGGCCTTCCCAACCCCCTAAACTTACTTCAACCATTTACCACCAACACATTCTTCCTCTCTCACTTCCTCTCTATCTTACTTAAACTCTCTATCCCTCCCTTTCTCGCCCTCCCCAAGCCACCTAAACCCACTTCGAACCATTTTCCTCAAACTCATTCTTTCCCACCCACCCTAACAATTTCCCATGTATTAAAGTCACTCATTCTTCCCCACCCTAACAATTTCCCATGTATTGTATTAAAGTCACTAACTATAGAAACACACAAACATTAGAAATCCACACCTTTTTAAATTTAATCTCCCTTTCCACCTCAACAAATGGAACCCACCGCACCAGTTTCCATGTGTTGAAGTCATGGCTATAGAAACACACAAGCATTACGAATGCACACTCTTTTTGAATTTATTTTTTTCCAAAAAAAAAAATTAATAGCTTCATAGCTTCCCTTGTTTATTTCCGCTAGACCAATCGTAGAGAATGAAGATCAACACTGTGCATGACCTTCAAAACTCTTCCGCCATTCTTCAAGCTTTAATTGTTTGATATTATCTTCATGTTTAACTAGTTGCTCGGCTCAGTGTTCTGCAAAACGAATCAGAGGCAAAGGTTGGATTTTGTGCAATATGGTCTACGAAGAAGGTGTTCATGGAATATGAATATGTGTGACAGTGGCATTGCCAAGAACAGTTTTTAATTAATGAATCGACCACAAGGACAGAGGAGAATGGTAGGGAATAGCATGAGTTACATGTTAAATTGGGACAAGAGAATGGTAGGGAATAGCAGGAGTTACATGTTAAATTGGGACATGTTGCTCTGATACCATGTCAGTCTAGGTTTGTGTAACTCTGAATTTATATTGCATTAAGAGAAAATCATGAATATATATGAGGTTACGAAGAAAGCGTTGTATTTTGTGTTAAATGTGAAGCCAAATTCATGTAGGATTCTAGATCCTTCTACACTGCCATTGGCTTCTAGATCTCCATCTAAATCACATGCAGGATTCTAGATCCTTCTTCAGCCTCTATAAATTTGTAATTTCTCTGGCCAAGGAAAGCAAGCCAAGGTCCAGGCCTGTTACGTAATGCAAAGTGATTTATGTTCTCTAGTGATTGTTTTATCTATTCCGCTGTTTTTGATTGAGTAATCTTGTTGTTTCTCCATTTGTTTGTCTCTGAAATTATTCTTTGCTATTGCCATCTAAGTCTCTGAGTATAAATCTGCTGTGTGTGATGTATGCTTTGAACTAACAACTGGTATCAGAGCTAGGGTCGAATATCCACTGTGCAAGCCTCTTAGTGACATCGCCTTACTCTGGCAGCGTTCATTAAAATGTTTGATCCGGATTTAAACAGGAACGCAATAAAATATAGAGATAACCATAAACAAAAATATGCAGTGGAAATAATACTTCATTTCATTACTGTAAAATGCTGAAATATGCTTACAAATAGAAATGGAAATAACCTAGCTAGGGCGATGGTAGCTTATCTCTGAGAAGAGATGTGTCGGCTACATGCCGCTGAACTGTTCTCCAAAAACTGTGTTACAATGAGGCTCGAGGGCCTATTTATTGTTGAGAAACAATGGAAAACCCTTCACATTCCAAAACCTAACCCTAGAAGATGAAACGCCAAATTGTGGGCCCCGTTTTTGGGTAAGTTGGTACATCAACTTCCCGGGGTCGCGAATTGGTCGTACTATCTCCGTTTGACGCGCATGATAGCCCGTTGGAAAGATCTCTCCGAGGACTACGATGGAAAAGACGATTTTTAGATAAAAAAATTGCTGGGGGTGGATTTCCCAAAAAACGTCGTTTAGGGCCTTAAAACGGCTCTAGAAGTTTAGTACCCGAAAAACTGCTAAAAATAGTAAACTGTGCTATAATTAAGGAAACAAAAAAACTGAAAGAGACAGTTGTGGGGGTCCAAATGGGATAGGTGGGTGGCCACCAATATCCACCTGGATCATTCCTCCCCCCTTAGGAAGCAATGGTCCCCATTGCGTTGAGTTCCTCTTTGAGATGAGGAAGCTTCTGCTGAGCTGGGTCTCTGGTTAGCTGTTCTGCAATCTCTGATGTGTCCAGAAATGGTGGGGAGCATGGTCGGCGACAGTCCACATTGAACACTCGGTGCAAGCGAAGGAATGGAGGAATGCTGTGCTTCAAAGCATTGTTTCCCATAGCCTTGTTACTGGTGTAAGGACCATGTCGAAGTGGTCTGAGTTTCTGATGGGTTCTGGTAAGGCGCTCCCTCTGCAAATGTAACCAAACTTTGTCGCCCACCCAAAACTTGTGTGGTACCCCTCCGGGTAAGGAGAAGTTGTTCCTGTGTTCTGTCACAACTGTATCCCTCTGTTGCTGCTGCTGTGTGGAGGAACCCTTCGCGGGGGTCATGGATGTAGCAACGATCTTCCCCTTACTTTGGGAGCGAACCAGACAGAAAATAAATTTCCTAGTCTGTGAGATGAGCTTGCTGCCTTTCTTAGCAGTGATCAAAGAGGTGGCGGTAGGTGGGGCTACCTCCGGTATCCTGTATAATGAATTATCCAAAGAAATGATGACAGCGCGAGGCCTTGGCTCATACACAGCATGTCGCCTCCACAAGTGTGGCTGGCCTAATAGTACATCACAAACATCCAGAGGTGTAACATCACACAATACCTCGTCTGTGAAGGGCTTGATGTTGTAGGGAAGGCGGCACTACTGGCGAACTTTGAGATCTCGTCCTTCGTGAAGCCAACCGATACTGTATGGCTGTGGGTGTGGTGTAGTTGGTAGGCCCAACCACTTCACGACCTCTGCTGAAATGAGGTTCTTTTGGCTGCCACTGTTGACAATGAATTGCAGCGGCGAACCCTTCACCCACATCTGTGAGTGGAAAAGACGTTCCCCCTCCTCTAGATCTTCGGGCTCATTTTTCTGGATCTTGGCAGTAGCAAAAGTGGCGCTGGGATCCGCATCAACGATTTGCTTCCCTTTGTCATTCCCCTTATCGGGTTCTGACTCAGAGTCAGAACATGCATCTGATTTGGAATCCTTCAACTCGGCCACCAGCGACTGCTTGGTCCGACACTCACTTGTGTTATGAGTGGGACTCTTGTGGAACTCACACCACTTTCTTGTGTCCTTCTTCGGCTTCGTGGTGTTGTTCTTTTCTTGCGGCTTCGACGGGTTGTCTTGGGTTACCCCACCTTGGCTTTGTCCTTTGGGCTTTGGATTTGCAGATCCAAAGTCTTGCTTCTTCTGTTTGAACTTTTGCTCGATTTTGACAGCGTATCGGTATGCTGTGCCGAGTGAGGAGATGTTCAAGAACTCTATCTCTTCCTGGATGTATCTGTGTAGGCAGCCGCGGTATTTGAGTACCAGATGCAGCTCAGAATCTTTGATACCCTATTGTGTGCGAAGGGTATGAAAAATGTTTGTGAACTCTGGCACATCTTGGTCTCGTCCCTACCGCAGTGTGGTCCATTTGATGTATTTGTCCTCATAGCTTTTGACAGGGTAGTACTGCTCCTTGATGGCATCCCAGAAGTCATTCCAAGTGGGTGCGGCTGAAAACAGTGAGCCTGTACTTTCATCCTTCTGTTCGCAATAGGTTTCCCACCAGTCCTTGACGTGGGGGGCTGCTATGAGAAGAGCGAAAACAATCTTTTCCCGACTTGAAAATTCATGAACAGAAAAATACCCATCGAGCAGATTTAACCATTTATCTACGGCATCTGCATCTCTTTGACCCTCGAAGATGGGGATTTCAAAATTAACTTGTACCTTAAACGATGTGGCATTTCCAGAGTAGCTGTTGGAAGCCGATGCGTCGCCTCTAGGTAGTCGCTGAAGGATTTGGGTAAAGCTGTCCATCATCGCGTTCCTTTGTCGCTCGAGGGCTTCTTCGAGCAAGATTTTGATAGGATCTCATGCCCCCTCGTTTTTCTTCTCATCCGCCATGGGAGGTCATCGAGATTTGCAAGGCTGGTCTTGCAAAGGTTCGACCAGTTCCAGACCTAACTCCTTATATCCCGACCTCGTTGGGGACATGCAAAGAAAAACAGAGAAAAAGTAGACCGCTCTGATACCACTGATCCGGATTTAAACAGGAACGCAATAAAATACAGAGATAACCATAAAGACAAATATGCAGCGGAAATAATACTTCATTTCATTACTGTAAAATAATGAAATATGCTTACAAATAGAAATGGAAATAACCCAGCTAGGGCGATGGTAGCTTATATCTGAGAAGAGATGTGTCGGCTACATGCCTCTGAACTGTTCTCTAAAAACTGTGTTACAATGAGGCTCAAGGGCCTATTTATTGTTGAGAAACAATGGAAAACCCTTCACATTCCAAAACCTAACCCTAGAAGATGAAACGCCAAATTGTGGGCCCCGTTTTTGGGTAAGTTGGTACATCAACTTCCCGGGGTCGCGAATTGGTCGTACTATCTCCGTTTGACGCGCATGATAGCCCATTGGAAAGATATCTCTGAGGACTACGATGGAAAAGGCGATTTTTAAATAGAAAAATCGCTGGGGGTGGATTTCCCAAAAAACGTCGTTTAGGGCCTCAAAACGGCTCCGGAAGTTTAGGACCCGAAAAACTGCTAAAAATAGTAAACTATGCTATAATTAAGGAAACAGAAAAATTGAAAGAGACAGTTGTGGGAGTCCAAATGGGATAGGTGGGTGGCCACCAACATCCACCTGGATCAACGTTGGTTGTTACCTCTGGAGCTGTTGAAGGATCTGTCCAGGAAATCAGAAATTGTTGCAAAGAAGAGAGTCCAGGAAAAGTATCTGTTTAGGAAATAGCTGAGGAACGTTAAGACAGTTGTTGCAAGAAATAAAAAGGCATGGGCATATGGTGAAACGTGCCATGAAGCCTAAAACGTGGAGTGCATAAGTGCTTTACGTGGAGTTCGTAATTTATTTTTTTTATCAAGCTTGCACATATACAAACCAACATATGTATGTGTGAAATGTGAAAAGGTTAAAACATTATATATGTTTTTTATATTTATATAATTATATGTTGGAATTTTGAAAAGTATATTTTAAAAAGGAGCAAGAGTTTTGAAAATGGTATTTTAAAAGGAGGAAGGTCATTATTACTAAATTTTAAAGAGTAATAATTAAAGTTTTATTTTTAAGTGGAGTTTTTTGTTTTTGGGCATCAATATATTGAAAATGAAGACAACAGTTACAGATATGGAGAAGTTGAGCGAGGCTAATTTTTCCCTATGGAAATCACAGATGGAGGATATACTGATTTTGAAGTATCAATATTTGTTAATTGAGGGCACAACAAAGAAACCCTCATCGATGACAAATGAAGAATGGAATAAGCTAGATAGAAAGGTGATTGCAACAATCCGCCAATATCTAGCAAAGAATGTGTATTTCAATAGGTCAGGAGAAAATACGGTTGAAGGATTATGGAAGAAGCTCCATGATCTATATGAGAAGAACACGGCATCAAACAAAGTGTTCTTGATGAAGAAGCTTTATAATCTCAAAATGAAGGAGGGTGCTTTAGTTGCTGAGCACTTGAATGCATTTAATATTATTACTAATCAGCTTGCCTCTGTTAAAATCATTTTAGATGATGAAATTAGAGCTATTTTTCTAATGTGTTCTATGCCAGACAACTAGGAAAATTTAATTGTAGCTATGAGCACTTCAACAATTGCAGGCGCCCTGAAGTTTGATGATGTCAATAGCAGTTTAATGAATGAGGAACTGCGACGCAAGTCAATTGCGGAAAACCAAGGAGGAGAAGCTCTAGCTCTAGCTGATTGTGGTAGGAGAATGGATCGAGGCTGGCAAGGGCGATCAAGATTGAGAGGCCGATCAAAATCAAGGAGAGGAAGGATCATCTGCTTTCATTGTGGCAAACCTAGGCACATGAAGAAAGAATGTCGATTTTGGAAGAAAGGACAAAAGGATCAGAGACCATCTAATACAAATCACAAGTCATCCAGCACAAATGAAGGTGAGACTACTGCTGTAGCCACAGATGGTGATGTGTTGTTTACTGTTTCAGTAGAGGATGCATGTGTATATACATCTAGTAGTAGCTTTGATTGGATTCTTGACTCTGGGGCATCTCACCATGTAACCCCATGCAAAGATAGTTTTGTTTCATATAATCTTGGTGATTATGGTAGAGTGCATTTGGGGAATAACCATTTTTGCAATATTGTTGGATTGGGATATGTCCAGATCAAGATGAAATATGGACAAGATATATTGTTGAAACATGTCAGGCATGTACCAGAAATGCGCATGAGTTTAATCTCTATGGGACGACTGGATGATGAAGGCTATTCCACAAGCTTTGAAAAAGGAGGCTGGAAAATTAGCAAAGGGGCATTGGTTGTGGCCAAAGGACCCAAGATAGGAACATTATACACATTGAATACATTGATAGGAAAATCAGATTTGGCTACTGTCACAAAAGAAGGAAATTCAGCAGATCTGTGGCATAAGCGTTTGGGTCACATGAGAGAGAAGGGCTTAAAAATCCTTGTTGGTAAAAATTTATTGCCAGGTTTGAAATCCTATAATCTTGATCTTTGTGAGCATTGTATATATGGTAGACAAAGAAGTGTTTCATTCCTTAGAGGTGGCCATGATAAAAAGAAAAATGTGTTAGAATTGGTACACTCAGATGTGTTTGGACCTGTTAACATCAAATCATTAGGAGGAGCATCATATTTTGTAACATTTATAGATGATGCATCCAGGAAGGTTTGGTCATATCCTATGAAAAATAAAAGTGAAGTGTTTGGAATATTTCAAAAATTCCATGTTGTTGTTGAAAGAGAGACTAACAAATTGCTGAAGTGTTTAAGAACAGATAATGGTGGAGAATATTGCTCAAATGCATTTAAGGAATATTGTAACAGGTTCGGCATAAAGCATGAGAAGATTGTGCCTAGTACTCAATAGAATGGTGTCGCAGAAAGGATGAATTGCACCATTATGGAAAAGGTACGAAGTATGTTGTCCAATTCCGGTTTGGAGAAGAATTTTTGGGCTGAAGCAGTCAGGACCGCTTGCTACCTTATAAATAGATCTCTAACTACAACCTTGGATGGCGGTATCCCTGAAGAAGTTTGGACTGGTAAGAAGTTGAATTATTCTCATTTGAAAATCTTTGGATGTGAAGAATTCGTACATATTACCAAAGAAAATAGAACTAAGCTAGATGATAAATATATGAAATGCATTTTTTTGGGATATGCAGATGAAGATTTTGGTTATCGTCTATGGGATCCAGTCAAACATAAAATTATTAGAAGCAGGGATGTTATATTTAATGAGTCAGAAATGTTCAAAAGGACTGTAGGTGAGTTGGAGATCAAGAAGGTTATTGACAGGTTTGAAGAGCAGTAGGAAAACATACCACAAATACAAGAAAATGAACAACAAATTCAGGAGCATAAAGAATAACAAGTGCAAAATGATGAACAACAAGAAGAAGGAATCTTGCAGGAACCTTTATAGGAGATTCAACCTGATAATGCACCACCACAGTTGGTTCGCAGATCTTCTAGGCCTCATAAGCCTTCACAAAGGTATCCTCCTTTAAACTATATTTTGTTGACTGATGAAGGTGAGCCTAATTATTTTCAAGAAGCCTGTAAAGTTGAGCACAATGAAGAATGGAAGAAGAAATGAACTCTTTGCTAGAAAATAAAACTTGGGAGTTGGTAAACCTCCCAAAAGGTAGAAAGGCTCTACAAAACAAATGGGTTTGCAGGATTAAGCATGAAGGTGACAAAAAGAAGGAGAGGTATAAAGCAAGGTTGGTGGTGAAAAGTTTTGCCCAAAAAGAAGGTATTGACTTCACTGAAATTTTCTCACCTGTTGTTAAAATGTCATCCATTAGAGTCATTCTTGGTCTAGTTTCTACTTTAGACTTAGAATGTGGAGCGGCCAGAAGGCTTCATAGAAAAAGGCAAAGAAGGCCTTGTTTGTAGGTTGAAGAAGAGTCTCTATGGGTTGAAACAGGCACCTCGACAATGGTACAAGAAATTTGATTCATTCATGTTGGAACATGGTTTTCAGAGGTTGGAAGCTGACCATTGTGTCTATATCAAGAGGTATGATCAAGGAAAGTATATCATATTATTGTTATATGTGGATGACATGTTGATTGTTGGGCATGATAAGAATAAGATCAATAGATTGAAGAAAGATTTGGGTAGCAAATTTGCAATGAAGGATTTGGCACCAACGCAATAGATATTGGGCATGCAGATTATGCGTGACAGGAAAAACAAAAGGTTGTGGCTGTCACAAAAAAAATATATCAAGAAGGTGCTTGACAGGTTTAATATGAAGGATGCCAAGCTATTTGGTACACCCCTTGTAGCCCACTTCAAGCTGAGTACTGAATTATGTCCTAGTGATGACAAAGAGAAAGAAGAGATGAGCAAGTTTCCTTAAGCTTCAATAGTTGGCAGCTTGATGTATGCCATGGTATGCACATGGCCAGACATTTCATATTCAGTGGGAGTAGTGAGTAGGTTCCTTGCCAATCCAGGAAAACAACATTAGCAAGCAGTAAAATGGATTTTGAGGTATCTCAAGGGTACTAGTCATTATTGTTTATGTTTTGATCATGATGAGACTGTGCTTGAAGGATTTACAGATGCGGATATGGCTGGAGATATGGAAACCATAAAGTCCACTATAGGTTATTTGTATACATTTTTAGGTGCAACAATATCTTGGGTGTCAAGGCTACAAAGAATAGTAGCCCTCTCTACAACAGAAGCAGAGTACATAGCTGCAACAGAAGCTTGTAAAGAGATGTTGTGGATGCAGCAATTCCTAGGAGAGATAAGAATAAAGTAGGACAAGTATGTGTTATATTGTGATAGTCAGAGTGCTATTCACTTGGCGAAAAACCCATCATTTCATTCAAAAACCAAGCACATTGACTTAAGGTACCATTGGATCCGGCATGTGTTGGAGGAAGAACAATTATCCTTGGAAAAGATCCATACAGATAGGAACCCTGCTGATATGCTCACTAAGATTCTACCACGAAATAAACATGAGTTATGTAGAGGCATGGTAGGACTCGGTGTGACTTGATTCATGATGCTTATGTGGCTTCAAGTGGGAGAATGTTAAGTGTGAAACCAAATTCATGTAGGATTCTAGATCCTTCTACAACGCCATTAGCTTCTAGATCTCCATCTAAATCACATGCAGGATTCTAGATCCTTCTTCAGCCTCTATAAATTTTTAATTTCTCTGGCCAAGGAAAGCAAGCCAAGTTCCAGGCCTGTTACGTAATGCAAAGTGATTTCTATTCTCCAATGATTGTTTTATCTATTCCGCTGTTTCTGATTGAGTAATCTTGTTGTTTCTCCATTTGTCTGTCTCTGAAATTATTCTTTGCTATTGTTGTCTAAGTCTCTGAGTATAAATCTACTGTGTGTGATGTATGCTCTGAACTAACATTTTGTGGCATGATTTTATATTGTTCTTATTATGTATTATGGTAATAGCTAGTAATTATGGTTGTGGTATTATGCCCTGATGTACTAGATTGAGCATTATGCTCTGTGCGTTTGATGTATTAGACTGAGCATTATGCTTTGTGCGTTTGTTGCTCTTGTGTTTATGTGAAATTTCAGTATTTTGGTACGTTTTATTATTTAGAATTTGTAAATAAAGTTTTGTAATTTTATTTCTTTTATGAAATACAAAGTGATTTAATTTGTTAAAAAAAATAACAATTATTTCTTTCAATTTCTTGAAATAAACCTAATTAACAGCTATATATTATATTTATTAAATATGTTCAAAATAGAATGCTATAAACTATATGCAACACCATACCACTAAGTAATAAATCTAATTTTTTTTTTTTTTTTCTAAAGTAAATACTCCTCTCTCCAAGGAGTTTATATATATATATATATATATATATATATATATATAACTCATAGCCAATTTGATATTTTCCTTAAAATTAGTGAGGTTTTTTATTTTATTCAAAATACATAGAAGCACTATTTAAAAGTTGTAAAGATATTTTTTCATTATATTAAATATAGTTATCAACTTGATATAAATTTTTGAAGAATTAAATATATATAAACTAATTAATTAGTTACACTAACTTGAATTGAAAATGGAAATATATATTTTCTATAAACTCATAAATAACACATATAAGACCATCCTAGATCCATCTTAACTCTGGATCTACAAAGTGCCAAGAGGTATCAAATCTCTTTTCACTCTAAAAGAGGTTTGCATCTCAAGAGATTTGATCCCTTTGGGTGCTTGGTAGATCTTGAGTTAAGATGGATCTAAGATGGTTTAATTTCCTCCTTTAAATAGACTATATTCCACAAGAATACCATGGATCAATACCACATGTTTTCATCTATATATATATATATATCCAATTTGATATTTTTCTTAGTGTTAGTGATGTTTCTCACTTTATTCAAGACGCATAAAAGAGCTATTTAAAAAATCCAAAAAGAAATTTTCATTACATGAAACATAGTTATTAACTTGATATAATAACTTAAATTGAATTGAGAATGGAAATAAAATATTTTCTATAAACTTAGAAATAAAATATATAAGACTAACCTAGATCCATTTTAACTCACGACAAGAACCAAGAGGTATCAAATCTCTTTTCACTCTCTAAAAGAGGTTTGCAACTGAAGATATTTGTTGACACTTAATCTTTGGGATTAGGAAATTCTTGTAAATAATGTAAATATGAAAATAAAGAAGACAAATAGACATTGGAATACAAATTCCAATAGTCTCCCTCTCCTTGTATATATTCATGATTTTCTCTTAATGTAATATACATTCGGAATTACACAAACTTGGCGTGACATGGTATTAGAGCATGTCCCAATTTAGCCTGTAACTCCTGCTATTCCCTACCATTATCCTCTCTCCCCGTGGTCGATTCGTTGATTAAAAACTATGTCTCTTGAACCTGTGGCAATGCCACTATCCCACAGATGCATGTTCCATGAATGCCATCTTCTTGACCTTGCAACTCACATCGTAGACCATATTGCTCAAAATCCAACCTTTTCCTTTGATTCGCTTTGCAGAACGCTGAGCCAAGCAACTGGTTAACCATGAAGATAATATCAAATAGTTAACGTGTGAAGAATGGTAGAAGAGTTTGGAAGGCCATGCAGAGTGTTGATGTATGGTATTATCCGTTTGTAATGGTTGGTGAATTCTTTTCTATATGTCCACCCAAATGGTTCATATATATGGTTTGGTGATGGTTGATATATATGGTGTGGCTGCTACAATGTGATGTATGACATGCAATTTTTGTTGAGAGGAATTATTTTGAACCATTTATATATATTTAAACCATTTATATAGTTGAGATGGATTACATACACCTGGATATTTAAATGTTTCTATTTGAGATAAAGTCAAATTCCAACATCATTTTGAAGACAATTGCAAAGAAATATCAAATTTTTTGTTGTTGCAACTATTGTGATTATTTTGGGCCTACTTCAGAATTTTATGATGCATTCACTCATCTCCATAGTAGGAGTAATTATCTTTGGCAAAGAGAACTACCATGAATGGTCCAGGAAGATAAAACATGCCCTTATTTTTAATTAACTTTGGAAAGGACAAGCTGGCAATCCTCCTGAAAATCCCACTTAAGACAATAACTCGCCCTATGGGAGAACATGAATAAAAAGGCCTATGCCTTGATTGCAACACCAATTAATGAATAGGTGAGTCATCATATTACGCCATTTACAAATTCCTTTGAATCTTTAAGAAGGTAAAAGACTTATATGGTTCACACTCTGATCTTGAAATAGTCCAATTAATAATCAAATTGTTTAATCTTGAAGTGAAAGACAATAATCCCTACCTTTGAAATAAGAGCAATTATGCATGATATAGAAGATACTAGAGTTAAAATAGATGTTCCTCTCATAGCTTTTGTCAAGGCACTGTATCCCAATTATTTGTTAAAAAATATAGCAAGAACAATTTGACTTTAGTCTTAGTCACATTGAGTAAATTGAATTTCCACATCAATAAGACAACTTGGAGGCAGTTAACTAGTGTGACATAGCCCTTGTCACTCAATTATCTTAGTAAATTCAAGTTAGAGGCTCGGAGTTCAGTTATGCATGTGTTGATTACTAAATTTTAGCAATCTAGTTCAGTTATTTTCAATTGTATTCAGTTAACTGACCTCTAACTATTGATAGAGTTAGTTGAAGGTCAGTTGTGTAGTGGGACAACAATCTAACTTAGAGATCTGTTAGTTAACTGATTAATTAACCTAAAATAGTTAATGCATGCATGGAAGAGTCAAGACCAATGTAACATCATTTGTATACTATTTTGAGTGTATAGTTGTTGCATGAGTTAGGAGATAAATCCTTGGGAATTGCGCAAGAAAATAGGAGGGAATTCCTATCTTTTAAGAGCTAATTTACTCAAGAATTGCATAAGGAAATAGGAGGCTAGATGATAAAATAATTGGCTAAGTGTTGGTCAGAGTTTCTCATTCAGCAGAGAAAATAATTATTCTTTTGCAAGTTGTGCTCAGAGCTAGAGCAAGCAATTGTAATAGTTTCTCTATTCAACTGATTAATGCAAAGAGGCTTGAGAGGTTTTTCCTAGTTGGGTTACCCTAGAAATCACTGTGTGCTTATAGTTTTTCTTGTTGCATGTCTATGCATGTTGTTCTAGATTGTGATTTCCAATCCGCAGATCAATATGGTAGAATTGTGCCTCTTGTTTTTCAATTTGAAATCTTGAGCAATTGCAATTTATATCAAATTTATACATGGTATCAGAGCCTTGAAATCACATTAGAACTAGTATTTTAGACTTGTTTCTTAGGAATTTCAAATTTGCAACTTCAATGCAATACTTTTTCTTTAGGATTGGGAGAATGTATTTCAACACATTGAGATTAGAGTATGCCCTGGAGGGTAGCTCAAATTTCATAGCTTGGAAGGATAGAATGGAAGCAGTGCTCGATGAAAATGGTGTACTAGAATATGTTAAAACTGACATTGGAAAACCCCATCAATTTGATGCACAACAATTAGCTTAATGGAAGAAGGATGTTGCAAAGGTCAGGAGAATTCTTATGGAAGGTATGCGATACCACGTGGTCTCAAATTTCCATGGCAAAGAGACATAAATTACTATGTGGAAGACATTGACTAAGCTATTTGAAAATAACAGTGATCATAGAAAAATGGTCCTGAAAGACAAACTTTAAAACATTAGAATGCAAAAGAATGATACTATTCCACAATATCTCTCCAGGTTCACATAGGTTCGAGATGAGCTTGGAGGGGTTGGGATAAATGATGCAGAAGATGACCTGGTGACCCTATCTCTTCTAAACCTTCCAAAATCCCGGCACAACTACTAGGACTCTATGAATGGAAGGGAAAAATTACCGAATTGGGAAAGGTTGTGGCCCGATTTGGTTCAAGAAGAGTTTAGGAGAAATACTAGAGACGAAATCTCATCTAGAGTGGATGATGAAGAGAATTTTGCATTGGTTGAAAAGGGGAAGAAGGCAAAAGGAAAGAAGACCCAAAGAAAACCTGAATCCAACAAAAATAATGGTAAGAAGAAAGAATTGAACAACATAAAATGCTTCCACTGCCACGAATACAGGCACTATGAAACCAAATGTATGCAGAAGGAGTCTACCAAGAAGCCTCTAGGAGTAGCAGGAGGTGAAACGCAAGCTTCACATTTTGGATTAGACTTCAGCCTGATAGTATGCATGAACAACACTGTTATGGGGAGTGCGTGGTACATTAATTCCAGTGCCTCGTTCTATATGACAGGGTGCAAGGAGTACAATGCTACTCGAATAAGAGGTACAATTCTACTGGAATTGGTACTATCACCTTTGAGAGGGAGAAAGAATCTCCTCTTTGCCTCAAAGATGTTATGTTTATACTTGGGCTGAAGAAGAACTTGATATTTGTAGTAGTATTGGAGGATATAGGCTATGATTTTATTTTCAATAAAGGGAAAGCCTTTTTGAGACACATAGCTACCAGGAAAGTGAAGCAGATCAAGGTTCGAGTGAAACTTGAGGTTGGAATTTGCACTGCATTGAGCAGTAACAATGACAAAGTGAAAAGTCGAGATGTTAGATAACTCTAGCACAAGATATTGGGTCATCTACACCATGGTGCCTTAAAACCATGTAGAAAATTACCAGTGGTCTCCCTAAAGGCTCCCTTGACTAGTAGGACGTCTGCAAGGGTTGCACATTAGGGAAATATGTCAAATCCAATTTCCATGACCGAGAGAGCAGAGAAGATGCAATCTTGGATAGATTCTTCTCTGATGTTTGTGGACCCTTTTCTACAACCTCCATGGAGAAACATAAGCACTATGTTAATTTATTGATGATTTCTCTAGAAAGATGGATATTCTTCATGTGGAAGAAGGATGAAATTTTCTAAAAATTTGTTGAATTCAAGGAATTGGTTGAGAAGGAGACTGGGAAGAAGGTGAAGGCTCTTAGGAGCAATAATGGACGCGAATTTATTTCTCATGCCTTCAATGATTTTTGTGCAAAAAAGGTATTTGAAGAAAATTGATAGAACCCCGTAACCCACATCAGAATAGGGTAGCCGAAAGGAAGAACAAAAGCATAGTGGGAGCAGTAAGATCCATGTTACATGATCAAGGGTTTCCATTACATCTATGGGAAAAAGCATGCAACACTGTAGTCTACTTGTAGAACCAGAGTTCTCATGGAATACTTGGTATGATCACATCGAAGGAAGATTTCTCTAGGAGAAAGCTTGATGTGTCTCATTTTAGAATTTTTGGAGCTTCAGTTTATTGTCATGTCTCTAAGGATTCAAGGAATAAACTTGATCCTACAATAGAGTTAGGAGTTTTTGTAGGATACATTGAAACTCCACACAATTATTGGGTGTATTTACCTTCACTGAGGATGACAGTTGTGAGGACAGATGCCAAGTTCGATGAGGAGAAGGCTATGAGATTCTCTCTGGAACGAGAGATGCATATTCCATCAGAGTAGGAGCTTCTTTCTCTAAATGAGGAGCCTCAGGATGAGCTTTAGGAGGTTGTCGAGCAGCCACATGTAGCAGAGCAGACAAGAGGCAGAGTGGAGGCACCCACTCAACTAGAATATTCCAGAGAGGGGATAAATATAACTATAGAAGTTGATAGATTGTTGCAGGATGCTAGGGAGAATGTGGGAGCCCTTACATCCCAACGTAGGTAGAGGAGTTCACCTAATAGGTGCAATGGGTACATGGCTCTCATGACACAACTCATTGAGACAAAGCCTTCTTCATTTGAGGAAGTAGTTTCTCAACCTATTTGGGTTGATGCCATGGTGGAAGAATATGTATCCATCACGAAGAACAATGTATGGGAGGTGGTGTCGAGACCAGAAGGGAAATCAGTGGTTGGGTCTAGATGGATCTACAAAGTGAAGCATGGAACTAATGTAGATTGGGCAGGGATTCCATTAGATAGGAAAAGTACTTCGAGTGCTATCTTCATTGTTGGCTCTGTAGCTATTTCCTAGTACAACAGGAAGCAAAGGTCTGTGGTGCTCAACTCAACAAAGGCTAAATACATCACTACAAGTCAAGAAACATGTGAGGTTATATGAATGAGGAAAATACTTGTGGGTATTTGTAGTCAAGATATGGATTTGACAGTGATATATTGTGATAATCAGAGTTGCAATAAGCTCTCCGAGAATCCATTATTTCATGTCAGGTCCAAGCAAATTGATATCTAGTATCATCATTTGCGGGACTGTGGGTAGAGGAGAATTATGTTGCTACAATACATTCCAACTGAGGAGTAAGATGATGACATCTTGACAAAGGCATTGTCAAAAGGTAAATTTGAATTCCATAAGTGCATAATAGGGGTGGTGAAAAATCACTTTCTTTCTAAGAGGGAGCGTTAAAAAATGTAGCAAGAAAGGTTCAATTTGACTTTAGCCTTAGTCAAATTGAGTAAAGTGAATTTCCACATCAACTGGACAACTTGGAGGCAATTAGCTAGTATGGCATGGCTATTTTCACTCAGTTATCTCAGTAAATTTGAGTTAGAGGCTTGGAGTTTAGTTATGCATGTGTTGATTGCTAAAGTTTAGCAATCTACTTCAATTATTTTCTGTTGTATTCAGTTAACTGACCTCTAAATATTGATAGAGTCAGTTGAAGTTTAGTTGTGCAGTGGGACAACCATTTAACTCAGAGATCTATTAGTTAACTAATCAATCAACCCAAAATAGCTAATGCATGCATGAAATTCGAATTCCTCAACTGAAGTGGAAGAGTCAAGGCCAATGTAACATCAATTGTATACTAGTTTAAGTGTATAGTTTTTGCATGAATCAAGATATCAATCCTTGGGAATTATGTAAGAAAATAGGAGGAAATTTCTATCTTTTAGGAGATAATTTACTTAGAAATTACACAATGAAATAGGAGGATAGATGAGAAAATAATTGGCTTAGTTTTGGACATAGTTTCTCATTCAATAGAGAGAAAATTTATTCTTTTGTAGGTTGTGCCTAAAGCTGAAGCAAGAAATTGTAATAGTTTCTCTATTCAACTGATTAATGCAAAGAGGCTTGAAGGGTTTTTCCCAGTTGGGTTCCCCTAGAAATCACTATGTACTTGTGGTTTTTCTTGTTGCATTTCTATTCCACAGATCACTAGAGTAGAATCGTGTCTCTTATTTTTTAGTTTGAAATATGGAGCAATTGTAATTTCTATAAAATTTCTACATTATTCTCATTATCTTGAGTCATTACAAGCTAGTGGAAAACTTAAGGAGATTTCATTTGACTCTCTTGTGGAGAAGTTTGAAAGAGAGAAAGCCTTTGGGTAGAAGAATATAGTTGCTCGGTTTTTTGAAGAATTTGTGTGCCTTAAACAGAAAGAGAAGAATCTGGCACATGATTCTTCTAGAGGAAGAGGTGGCAGAAGAGGACATGGAAGGAAGGATAATAGAGGAGGGGGATAGACATTACCAAGAAGGAAGACTATATCTTCATTATATATGGTGCAATAGAAATGGACATGATGCTTCCACATGTAAACTCTCTTGGGACAAAATTGGATAGGAAGGGAATGAAGAGAAAGGAAAATCACCAAATTAAGGGAAAGGTAAAGCACCCGAATCCACTCATTATGTTGTGGCACACTGCAATATTGGAGTAACTAAAGACTTGTTTAATGCTTCACTTGCTTCATGGAAATATGCATGGTTGCTTGATTAAGGAGCAACCTGCCACATGACCTTTATAAGAGATTTCTTTGAAGAACTCAGTGACAATGTTGACTAAGCATTCTACTTTGCAGGAAGGGGTTGATTATGAGGAGAAATTCCCCCCCACAACAAAATGGGATACCATCCATAATATCTTTTCTTTGGAAGCTTAGAATAGTTGGAAAGTCCATCAAATGGATGCAAAAACTACTTTATTGAATGGAGATTTGAAAGATAATGTTTTTATGTCCCAACCGAAAGGATTTGTTGTGAAGGCACAAGAAAAAAAAGTATGCAAGATTGTCAAACCCTTGTATGGCCTCAAATAAGCACTGCAATATTGGTACAAGAAATTGACTGAGCATCTTCTAAAACTAAATTTAAAACAGTATCATCTTGATGATGCAGCTTTGTTTGTCAAGAAAGTTTGAAAAATAGTTTTATATCTTGTGGTGTATGTAGATGATCTACTGATGACAGGGAACAATGAAAATTATATGCATTCATAAAGAAAGGATTGAGAAAATGTTTTGAAATGAAAAATTTGGGATCTATTCACTACTATATTGGTATTGAAGTAACCCAACATTTGAAGTTTATATACCTCTGTCAAAAGAAGTACATTGGAGATCTATTGAACAAATTTGGCATGGTTGAGTGCAATCTTTTGACCACTCCAATGGAATATAATTAAAATCTGACATCCACTAAAGGAAGTGAATTTGAGGATGCAACAAAGTACAAACAACTCGTAGAAAGTATCATCTACCTGACTACTACCATACCAGACATTTCGTTTGTAGTTGGAATCCTCTCCAGGTTTATAAAATAGCCTTGTGAGGGTCATTGATTTGCTACATAAAGAGTTCTAAGGTAATTGAAGAGAATTCAAGACTTTGGACTCAAGTATACAAAGGTGGATGACTTCAACTTGATCGAATACTCTGATTCATATTTTGATGGTGATAAAGAAAATGGAGTATCTACTTTAGGTTATGCGATGAGTCTTGGATCAAAAGTTATCTCTTGGAGGTCACGCAAACAATTAGTTCTGACATATTCCACAATATAGGAAAAATATGTGGCAGCTGTAGAAACAATTAAGGAAATTGTGTGGCTCAAGAAAATTCTGGAAGATTTGCCGGAGAAACAAGTGCACTCTATTTCTCTTTTGATTGAAAATTTTTTTGCAATAAAATTGGTGCAGAACGTAAAGCTGCATGACGAAACCAAGCATATCAATACAAAGTGTCATCTAATTCAACATTATGTTGCGACCAAGACTATTCACCTATGCCATTGTTCCATAAATGAGTAGATTGTAGACAACTTCACCAAAGCGCTTGGTGTAGGAATTTATAGGGTAAGTTCCTCAGATAGAACACCAAAGGACATCGCTCTCAAACAGATCATAGATCAATATGCTAGTATTCTTGACGTGGTTAAAACCCTCAAAGAGGGAAACAATCCACGACCTAAGCCAACGTGGTCACTTCAGGCAATTTATTAATAAAAGAAAGAAAATTTACATAAGATTCTCTTGTAAATGGTCACCTTACAAATGACCCTCCATGCTCTTTAAATAGATCATCAGTTGAACAATATTGTACTTCAAGAGCATGGTCATGAATGAGCTTTCTGCTGAAGTGTGTGTGTAGTTCAATGTGTTTTTTGCGCTGATGTTGCACTGGATCTTTGCATAGTTGAACGACACTTTGATTATCACACCAAAGTGTAGTCGGATGCTGCTGCTGAAAGCCAAACTCTGACAGGATCTGACGAAGCCACATGGCTTCCTTACTAGCTTCTACAACGCCACGATACTCTGCTTCTACTGAAGAAAGAGAAATGGAACTTTGTTTCTTGCAAGCCCATGTAATAGGTCCAGAACCAAGAGTGAATACATGACCTGCAGTAGACTTCCGATCATCAGGGTCACCAGCCCAATTGGAATCAGTGAAACCAACCAATAGAGGAGATGCTTCTGCACTATAATGAATCCCAAACTGAAATGTACCTCGAACATAACGAAGTATTCTTTTAGCTGCTTTCCAATGAATTTCATGTGGTTTTTGCATAAACCGAGAAATAAGGCGAACAACAAAGGAAAGGTTAGGATGGGTATTGGTTAGATACAAAATTTTTCCTACAAGTTGATGATATAAGGTAGCATAAAATTCAGGGGAAGTACAAGTGACTGAAATTTTTGGCTCTAGACTGAAAGGGAGAAGGGGCTGGCTTACAGTCTTCCATGTGAAAGTGGCGTAGAAGATCACATGCATACTTGGACTGGGAAATGGAAATACCTTCCTTGGATTGCAAGACTTGAAGACCAATAAAATAATGCAAGTGTCCTAAGTTTGTTATTTCAAACTTCTTTTTAAGGTTGGACTTCACATGGTTTATAAGGTTGGGATCACCACCAGTAAGGATAATATCATCAACATAAAGAACAATAATGATAAGAGACTTACCCACTTTCTTGGTATAGACAGTATTATCAGAATGACACCTAGAAAAGCCAGTATCTAAAAGAAAGCTATCCATTTTGGTATTCCAAGCCCGAGGAGCTTGCTTGAGACCATAAAGGGATTTCTTAAGCTGACATACAAGGTTGGAGTCTGTTTGTATAAAGCTAGGAGGTTGTTCCATATAGATTTCTTCATGCAAGAAGGTAGATTTAACATCCATCTGATGGACTTCCCATTTGAAAGAGGCGTCAAGGGAAAGAACAAGGTGGATAGAGTTGATTTTGGCAACAGGGGGGAAGGTTTCAGTATAGTCAATGCCTTCAACTTGTGAAAAACCCTTAACAACAACACGAGCTTTATGTTTATCAAATTTTCCATCTAGTCCAAACTTGGTTATGTAAACCTATTTGCATCTAACAAGTTTTCGTCCCTTTGGAAGAGGAACAAGATCCCATGTATCATTTGCCAATAATGAACAATATTCTTCATTCATAGCTATGTCCCAATCTGGATGGCCTGAATCTTCTGCAAAGGTGTCAGGATCATAATTCGTTGAAGTCTGAGTCAGTAAAGAAGAGGCTCTATCGAACTGAGAACGTGTATGTCGTTGATCTGTAGGATCACCTGCAAGAGCACCTGCTACATCCCGAGTAGCACAGACCCATTTTGGAAGCTAAGGAGCAGAAGGAGGATCTTGATAAGGCGTGGGAGGATTGTCATCCTCGTTGTCATCATCTAAAGAAGAAATATTTTCAGAAGTAGAAGGGATAGAGAGAGGTGGCACACCCGCCGAACTAGGCTCATTGGCCGATATATTTTCAAAAAACTTTACATCTCTTCTAATGATAACATTTTTGGACTTAGGTGAAATAAGTATATATCCTTTGACATCTTTAGAATATCCAACAAAAATACATTTTTCACTCTTAGGTCTAAGGCTTTATGTTTCTTATCTGGAATATGGGTCCATGCTTCACTTCCAAAAACAGAAAGTGACTTACATCTTGTTTAATTGAGCTCCATGCTTCTTCTGGAGCGATACTCTTTAAAACCTTAGTAGGAGTGTGATTTACTATATAATTTTCATAGTTAATTTCTTCTGCCTAAAAATTAAGACCAAGTCCTTTAGGTTGAAACATACAATTATCCATTTCCTTTAAGGTGCGATTCTTCCTTTTAGCTATACCATTTTGTTGTGGAGTATATGGAATAATATGTTGCATTTGAATTCCATGCTCAGTGCAAAAGATGATGAATTTGTTGTTAACATATTCTCTACCATTATCAGATCTTAGCTGAAGAATTTGATGTCCAGATGTTTTCTCAACAAAGGCCTTAAAGGCTAAGAACATGTTAAAGACTTCACTCTTGATTTTTAAGAAGTGTACCCAAGTGCGTCTGGAGAAATCATCAATGAAAGTTAAGAAATACTTGTAGCCAGAGAATGAAACAACTGGAAGTGGAGCACATAAATCACTATGCACAAGATGTAAAGGGGCTGAGGCGTGCCAAGAGGCACATTTTTCAAAAATATCATGATGATGTTTTTCGAGTACACATCTGGAACAAACACCATCTCTGCAAGATACTATAGGAAGACCTGTCACCATATTTTCTTTACATATATTTTGCAGGGAGCGATAGTTTAAGTGACCAAATTTCTCATGCCAAAGTTTGCTCACTTCATCATTATGAGCAACAAATACCGAGGGAAGGGTTGATGACCCAAAGTTTTTAAACTTATACAACCTTATAGAATCATCAGAAATACCATTAACTAAAATCTGTATAGGATCTCTTAGGTCCTTAATTACAACATTATGAGATGAAAATTCAACGATTTTACCTTCACTTGAATGAGTTATCTGATATACAGATAGAAGGTTGCAGGATAAGGTTGGAACACATAATACATCATTAAATTGACCATTGTCTGGATGAATAGTTCCAGTCCCTACAACACTAAGAGATCTATCATCACCAACATATATATTTTTGGTGTTACAATCATTTAAATAAGAAAACATGGTTTTGTTTTTGGCCATGTGATAAGAAGCTCCAGAATCAATGAGCCACTCATGAGAATGAGAAGAAGAAGAAGATACATTTAGTGCATAACCAGACCGAGATGCTTGACACCCACATGCAGAAAGCGTTATTCTTGAAGATGAAGTTGAAGTTGAAGAGTGCTCCAAATGGATGTTATGCTTCTTCATTGCTGCTTCCAAGGCTTCCATCTTCTTAAAGCATTTGGATTCTAAGTGGCCATCTCAATTACAAAAGTTGCAATGTCTATCAATATTCTTCCCTTTGTTTTTATTTGCCTTATCATTTTGTTGAATTGATTTTTCATTTTGAGACTAAAAGTGCTTAGGACCCTTAGTTGGTGTAGGACAATTCTTTTTAGGATGTTACTTCTTAGGATTCTTTGAACTTGGTTGTTGTTGGGCGGCTAAGGCTTTCTTAGAAGAGTTTCCAAGATTAAGAAGACCAAGATGTAAGAGTTTTTCTTGTTCTCTTATTAAATAATCACAAAAGACATCAAAAGAGGGGGGCTTGTAGTCTTGTCCTTGAGAAATAAAGGCTTTTCTAGTAGAATGGAAGGTGGAAACAAACACAGAGTAGGCTGGTCCCAACTTAGTAAGAATGGAATAAATAAGGTTACCATCTTCTTTCTTAACCTTAACACCTTCCAAGAGAAGTCTAAGAGTCTTGAATTTGGACAAAAAATCTTCAATGGAAGAAAAATTATTGGGGTCCAACGTAAGCAACTCATTTTCGAGTTGATGGGCTCTAATTCCATTTTTAATTCCAAAAACTTTATTGAGTTGTTTCGTTGCTTCATCAAGGGTATCAAGTTATGCGATATGGAATCTAAGGTGTGGAGAAATAGACATCCCTATCAACCCACGTGCTTGATCTTGCCTATTTTCCCCTTTGGCTTGCTTATCTTCATCTTTAGGGTTAGACTCTTGGCCTAAGACTATTCTATGAAGATCTTTACTTCTAAGTAAATCCTCCATGTAGGACATCCATTGAAGGTAGTTGGTGTTGTCAAGAATAACTTGGCATGAACTTTCCATTTTAACAGGAGCTAAAGCTGTATATGCTAAAACTAAGTGTTCCAATGGAAAGATCTTGAAAAATTAGGCTGATTAAAAAAAATGGCTATGAAAACAGCTTCCGGATGAAGAAGTTATGACTTTTTGAAGAAAAGTTGTTGAAGATGTCGACGAAGTGCGTGAATGTGCGGAAGTGAATGATAATGTTATATTTAAAAAAATCCTCCCATTTCCAAACTTAATCTAATTAGCTCACTTTAAAAAAAAAATTGTGTGACCCATTTTTATAAATAAATGAAAGTCACTTTTACAATGTACTTTATGAGCTACCCACTAAATTGTAACTTAAATAAAAAATAAAGAGACTTTAGAATTATAAGTGACTTACTTTTTATAATGGGTGAGAACACTTTTACGTAAAGTAACTTTAAAACATAAGTTAGATGTGACTTTTGAAAAAGTAACTCAACAAAAGAAAGACTTGAACTCAAGACCTCTATTCTCATAAAGTAACTTTGGACCAAGTGAGCTAGTTTAAAAGATTAGTAATTTTTGGAAAAGATGAAGGTTTTTTTTTTTAGTCACTGAAGCTTTGGGTTGTGTGCTTACTTGAAAAAGCCATTTTTTCCTACAAAATGAAAAAACGCACAACCCAACACGGACATGCAAACAAAAAACCTTCTGGCTTGAAGTTATCTTTTGTCGGAAAATAAATATTTTCCTCAATGTTTCTGATTTTTCGAGATCACGCTAAGGCACGACAAAAAAGAGCATACGCATGATAAAAATCCTTGATTTTTGTTTCTGATTTTCCCAGATCGCACAGATTCGCGAGGTAAAGAGCATACGCAGAAATGAAAATTATGGATCCGGTAATAAAATAGCAGAGAGCTAAATAAACTGAAATAAATAGAGAGATAAATAACTAAAACTACAAATAAAAACTGTATACCTCTAGATCTTAAAAATGACATAGCTAGGCCTACCAAAAACCTTTTCACATGAAACCAAAGAGGTTCCTCACTGGAACAAATGCTCCTAACACAATAGAGCAGTCCTCTTGGCCCAAAAGCGGTTAGAAACAATAGATCTAGGAAATGACAGTCGGATGCAGTTGTACCGGCTTCAGATTTGGATCACCAATGGATGCGACCCTCAAATAGATCTGATACTGTGTAGGAATTTACAAGGTAAGTTCCTCAAATAGAACACCAAAGTACATCACTCACAAAAAGATCACAGATCAATACACCAGTATTCTTGATGTGGTTAAAACCCTTAAAGAGGGAAACAATCCACGACCTGAGCCAACGTGACTACTTCAGGACATTTATTAATAAAAGAAAGAAAATTTACATAAGCTTCTCTCGTGAACAGTCACCTTACAAATGACCCTCCATTCTCTTTAAATAGAGATCATGGACCAATCAAGTGTTAAGCCATGGATCAAGTGTCGTAATACCAAGGAGAGAATGAACCATCAGATCACTTCATGTCTAGAACATATTGTGACCGTCAGATTGTAAGTTACAAAAGTACATAGTAAAGAAACACACTTTACTTAACTCTACACTAGACCAAGTTATACTTAACTATTTCCTATGTGTCGAAATATCCTAACACTTGGAAGATAAAAATTTGAAAGATTCAGAATGATGCTTGGATTCACCAACATCCCTTCAGATTATGGGGGAGAATGTTCACATCTAATCTTTGGGCTTAGGAAAATATTGTAAATAACGTAAATAGGAAAATAAAGAAGACGAAGAGACATTGGAATACAAATTCCAATAGTTTCCCTCTCCTTGTATATATTTATGATTTTCTCTTAACACAATATACATTCAGAGTTACACAAACCTATCCTGACAAGACGCATGATTTTCTCTTAATTCAATATACATTCAGAGTTACACAAATGTGGCTTGACAAGATTTGATCCCTCTTGGTGTTTGGTAGATCCAGAGTTAAGATGGATCTATGCTAGTTTAATTTCCTCCTTTAAATAGACTATATTCCAAATGAATACCATGGGTCAATACCACAGGTTCTCGTAAACCTAGAACTCAAAAACCAAACTCAACCAAGTCAAGTTTACCTTATTATTTTAGTTTAAAGTTATTTTTATTTTAAATTTATTTTGATTGTGATCTGAATTAGATAATTATATTGTTTTTAATTCATCTCGATTCATTTGGAGTGGAAAAAGTGGAGGAATAAACTCTCGGGACCATTTTTACTGGCAGGACCTAGTTTGGTGAAACAAGGTCTAAAACTTTCCGGGAGCTTTTTGAGACATCAAATGATGTTTTTGGGGGTAAAAATTTGCCACTCAATTGCAACATATTTTCATGTTATTCTACACACAGATACCTTTCCAACATCGCAAGAAGCGTGTCAATTAGAGTCTGTATGCAAAAGTTATGTCACTTAGAAGTTGTCCTTCCAGTTTTCACACCTATAGTTCGGGAGGATGTCACTTCATCCCCCATTATTCATGGAAAAAGGGGCTAGCCAAGTGTTTGTGATGTAAAAGACTCTAGAAGAGTCTATTTTGTAACTATAGTTAAGAGTTGATGTAGTCAAAATTAACCACTAGTAATTTATCAGGTTGTGTTATAACCAGATCACTAAGAGGAAGAGACATTCCATTCTTTTGAGAGCATTTTGTTCCATAGCTAAACAAAGATAGCTAGGAGAGATAGGAGGTAAGGAACATAGATAGGATCTGTGCACTATAGCAGCCCATGGGCCACATACATTATATCTTTGTACCTACACCCATATTTCCAGACAAAGAAAGAAAGCGGAGCGATCTCACCTTCCAGTTGGGTTTTCTCCTGAAAGGGTTTCGTAGAGAACATATCTTGTGTCTTATGTGTGTGTGAGCTTATTTTGTTGTTCTCTACTTTTCTGCATAATTTCCATTCACATGCATGCATTATTTACAGTAAAATCTACAGATCTAGACTTTAAATAAAGTTGTAATAGTGTAAAAATACGATATTTTAATATATTATTACCAGATACGTTGTGATGAATTGTCCAATGGAATATCCACGATAGTTTATAGATCAGACTGTGTAAAAACATTTATCATAGGGTTATTTTTTTTCCCAAGTAAAAATGTTTACATGACCGTTACAACATTTCTATCACAATGGACTAGAGCGAGGACAATTACAACATCTCTATCATACTAGACTAGAGCCATGACAGTTACAACATCTCTGTCATATTGAACCAGAGCACCTCTTAACCTAATAATCCATTTTTTAAACTACATAAATATTAATATTTTTGAGTCGAGAGGCTCATTCTACAACCAGTATGAGAGAGATGTGTAAGTATGTCCATGCTCAACTTGGAGTTAACACATGCCCCTTTTAAAATAAAATAAAAAATATTTAAAAAAACTTCAGATACAATAAAAAACAAAATGAATATACCTGTTTGGTTTGTTTAATTAAAAGTGTTATAAAACATCAATAATCTCACTCTGAATGGCCATACTAAGGAAAGGTATAAATATTCCACTCACTCTCAACCATAAATAAATTATTTCAAGTCCGATATAATAAAAAATAAAATAAAAAATTAAGTGTTTGATTTGTTTAATTAAAAGTATAATAAAACATCAATAATCTCAATCTCATTTCCATACTAAGGAGATGCGGAAAAAATATTTCACTCTCACTCAACCATTATATATATATATATATATATATATATATATATATATATATATATATATATATATATATATATATATATATATATATATAACATTTGAAGTAGTCTCACTATCCCTCTGGGCTCTTACTAGATCTGTGGTTAGGATGGATCTATACTAGGAATTTTGAAGTTTGGATGGTGAGACATGTCTAGGGGATTGAATTTACGATCACTTGGCTACCCAAGGGCTTTCCAAAATGCTTTTCCGTTTGTACTACCACCTGCAGACACATAAATATTATTAGCAATTACCTCAAAAGGTGCAAAGACATGCCGATAGGTTTTTTAAATTGGAAAAATGGTATGAGGAACACATTTGTAGATATGTATGCCATATGCCATATGTATTGGCAAATTTATATAAAATATGACAAATTTAAATTTTATATAGATATTCTAAAAGATGATATTTTAGTTTTATGGATCTTTATTATATATAATAAGTTGCGCACACACACACACACACATATATATGTAACTTCTAGGGCTCAAACTAAAAACACTAATTTGATATACCTCTAACATAATACTAAAAATAATAACAACTGTTGGGAACCACCATTTAAATTCAATTAAAATGATTGGATTATAAAATCTACGGTCTAAATTATATTATTAATTAATACTATTTGTTTTTAAAATTAATTAAAATATATTTACAGTGTATTTTAATTTACATATGAATGATAAGTGGTGCTATTTTAATTTCATATATAATCCATATTAAAATATAGAATAATTAAATTTTGTAATGAAGATTATGCCTTGGATGAGCAAAGGACAATAAAAGGCTTTTCAAAAGGCAATTCTTTGTACATTTCCTCCAATAAAAACACATAGATTATCTTAAATCCTATGCAAAGAGAAGATCTTAGAAGACCAATAAGAAGGCTTGGTCCTATTGTAGCTCCATCTACTACCATTATTGTTGTAGGAACCCATATTTATATTGTTCTCTGTTGTAGATTCAAGGGAGAGCCCAGTTGCAGGATGGTAGATTATTTGATACAAAGGGTCCGATGAGTGCAAGACTCGCCTCCCACATCAAATAAAATAGATAGAAGTGGCCAAGACTATAAATGATATCTCATCAAAGGTTTGGAAAAGGAAGAATTGAGAAGGTGATTCTGAATTAGGAAGGGGCCAAACTTCTGGTTTCACACTGTCTTTCGTAGGTACGGGAACTTCCAAAAGAAACAACAAAGATGATTTTGAATTAAGAAGAGGTTAAATCATCTATTTTACTTTCAATTCTACACAACTATAAGAGGTTTGGAAAAGGAAAAACAAAGAGGAAGTTTGGAAAAAGGAAACAAGGAGAGGTGATTTGGAATTGGTAATAAACTACACTATTGATTTCACGTTCATTCTTACCCAACAATATTACTTGGGAAGAAGGCAAGAAGAACATATAAAGGAGGATAAATTTAATCATTTTATATAATATATTAATTTAAATAAAAAATTATTTAAATATGAAGATTCATCAATGATAAAACTTAAATTTCTCTTGACAACATTACAGGTGGGAATCCAAAAGAGTTAAACAATTTCTGACTCTGCTCCTCTCTATATAATTCTCATAAGCCTAACCTTGATCTATCGGAATAGTTTATAATTCTCATGAGCTCGACTTTAAACTATAAATAAAAAGAAATTCAAACATAAAGAATCATCAAAGATAAAATTGAAATATAAAGATTCATCAAAGATGAAATTGAATTTTCTCTTCCACAACATTACAGGTGAAAATGCAGAAGAATTAAACAATTTCTGACTCCACTCTTCTTTCTATATAATTCTCATGAGATCGAATTTAATATGTGGGAATATATTATATAATTCTTATGAGCTTGGAGCTAAAATATAAATAAAAAAAATTCAAACATGAAGATTTGTGATGACCTGTTTGTGATGGAATTCTGAAGCTTGCAAAAACCCTAACTTCCTCAGATCATATCTACGAAAATATAGAGAGACAAGATCTAAAATTTGGATCCAAGGTTTAGAACGATTTCAGCTCAAATGGGTTTTTTGTTTAGCGTTTGAAACTTCGTAGAGAAAAAGTTATAGCGAAAATGCCACGATGACCTGTTTTGAGAAGTGAAACCCTATAATCCAAAGCTCTGATACCAAATGTTATGAAACCAACTCACAAAATAGAATAAAAGATAGATCAATGCATTCAAAAATCATCCTCTTCGAGGGGGCAACCTCCTTTACATTACACAAATGAACAATTCTTGGATGATACAAATGAGAATACCTCCTTTCTATATATAGGAGTCTAAGTGGTCCCAATATAATCAGAGACTACATAATAATAATATTGTAGGGGCACAACAATAACAATAGTGGGTTTATATGGGGCACAATAATAACTGTTAGCTCTTCTATGCAACGCTGACTTTCTAATGTCAGAGAGAGACCTGGTCTGTTTGGTTGTGTCCTCAAAGGGGCCCCACATGGGTCATTTTCCCCTTCTCTTCTTACCCCGCTTACTCTCCACCATTTCTGTTTCCCTATTTACCTTCTAAACCCGACAAAGCAACCCCCTTTGACCTTAGCCCCAAGCACAAAACCCCAAAGCACCCATAAAACCATACCATATGTCTTCGCGCGCTCGTAACCCATCGTGCCACATCCCCGTCGTTGATCAGCCCCCGCCAATCCAACAACTCACATCGCGCCCGATAAAGGCGACCTGCTCGACCACTTTCCACCGTCAGATCATCTCCACCGAGATCTGACGGCCTTCGCACATATCGTGTGGACAACTAGATCGAACGATAACACGATGAGGGCAGTTTTTCTCTCTCATCCGCTGCTACATGTCGTTCATTGTGTGGAATCGCACTGCCCCAAGCAATTACCACTTAGCGCCCAAAAGCGGTGTGATGAAAACTGTTACCGCCCAAGTAAACCACCCTCACTCGTTAGCGCCCATGCAGCTCCATCACCCGATGACCGTCCGATCTGTCCACTGAAGATCCAATGGCCCTGACGCACCCCGCTCCCACCTTGGCCGATAGCCTTCGCTGAGCCATCTCCAACATTCATCTCCATGATCTGATGGTCATCTCTCTTGCTCATCCCAACTGTCCACCTACCCATGCACCCTACGTCCTACGTCCATTCTGTTGCCCAAGGAAGGAGATGACCAGCTCTGCTTGACTGATAACAGTCGGATCCCCAACAACCACATTAAACAGAAAGAATGGCCAAAAGGAAAAAAGGACATAGCACGACTCTGTAACATAATTTATCAGTCATGGAATTCACTGCTGCGAGCATTCCAACTGCCTAAAGGACAACACAACAGTTGTACAGGTCATATTTACACAGGGGGGCAAGCAGCCTCGTTCAGAGATTCCATCAGGTAGTTAAATGCAGTGGGTGGTCAATTAAGACCCCTCCCTACCTAAACAGCCAGGTACCATTATAATGTAAAATTATAAATATCCAGAAGAGGGAGGTAATCAAGGTTGGCATTTGATGTAAGGTTCAACCTCTGGAGACTGTAGACATTCTGTAGCTTGCAGCGTCTCATCTTCATTTTCAGCAATACAAGCTTCTTTTGTTGTTAACTGCTCACTGTCAATTTTCCTCTGTTCTAAGCTTGTACCTGATATGCTGTGTTCTTGATCTCTTGATGTTTAACACTAGATAACTGTCATCTTATCTCTGTGTTAGAATATTAAATGCATCATTGAACAGGTTACCCAGGTTTCTTTATATCTAATGCAGGAGAGCTATCATCCTGTCTTTGCATTAGTAGACTAGATTTGTAGGTTTCTGTACTAGTTGCAGCCGGCCATCACATGGTCTTGTGTATCTGCTGGTGTGGTTAGTATTCTTCATATTCACCTAAATATCTAAATTGTGAGCATTGGTGGTCTAAATCCTTGTAGTCTGAGGATGTTCATGCATGTCTGGAGTGAAACAGAGTAGAAGGGGTTATCTGGCTTGAATCAAACCATCATTCCTTCCATTAAACCTTGCAACAATAGTTGAATTTATATGTTACCAGGCATCTCTGAGCTCCAACCTAGGAGAGTTTCTTGGAATCCTAACAATAACAACATAGGAACTACATGGGCACACCAATACAATAAGGGTGTTGAACTAATAACAATAAGGGGCTACACCAGTAGTATAGGGACCTAACATGCCCCTCTCCTTCAAAAAGTGTTGTCCTCAATGCTTGAGTAGTTTTGGATTCTTCTATATAAAATTCTCATCCTCCCATGTGAAATATTCAACAGATAAGTTCTTCCACTTGATAAGATACTCTAAAATTGATTGATTTCGTAGCTGCTAGGTTCTAATTTCCGTGACTAATTTGGGTTCCAATATGATTTTTCCTTCCTCATCAAGTTCCGACAATATTGTTTGAACTTGGAGCTTGTCACCTATAACCTTCTTTAAGAATGAAACATGGAGCGCTGGGGGCACTTGGGAAGATGCAGGAAGCTCCAATATCTATGCCATAGTACCAATATTTTGCAACACCTTGTAAGGACCATAGTACTTTGGCGATAATTTATTATCCTTCTTAGCTTTCTTGAGGGGCATTTGTTTGTATGGTTGTAGCCATAGAAATACCCAGTCACCTACATCAAAACTTCTTTTGTTGTGATGTTGATCTGCCTATTTTTTCATTTATTCTATGCCACAGTGAGGTTATCCTTTAAGAGTTGGAGAACTTGTTGTTGTTGAGGGTCTACCTTAACACCTTCATGAGATACAATATGACCCAAGTATTCCACCTCTTGTACTCCAAAGAAAAATTTGGAGGTTTTTGCATATAATTGTTTCTCCTCCAATAGTGTGAGCACTCTATCAACATGTCGAATATGATCCTTCCAAGGCTTGTTGTAGATTAGTATATCATCAAAAAATACTAACGCAAAATTTCTAAGGAAGGATCTAAAAATGGAATTCATCAAACCTTGAAATGTAGAAGGTGCATTGGTAAGGCCAAAAGGCATGACCAAAAATTCATAATGACACTCATGAGTTCTAAATGTTACTTTCAAAATGTTTTCAGTCTTCATTCTGATTTGATGATATCCTGCATGAACATCCAATTTGTTGAAGTAAATTTCTCCATGGAATTCATCCAATAATTCATCAATGAGAGGAATGGGAAATTTATCTTTAATAGTGAGCTTGTTGAGCACCCTATAATCCAGACACATGCGCCATGATCCATCCTTCTTGTGCACCAATACTACTGGAGCAAAGAAAGAACGTTGACTAGGTTGAATTATACCAGCCTCTGGCATTTTTGCAACCATACATTCAATTTCACTCTTTTGTGCATAGGGATATCTGTAAGGCCTTATCTTTGGAGGAACACTTCCTGGAAAATGAATAGCATGATCATGATCATGAATAGGTGGGAGGCCTTTGGGAGTCTCAAATACCTTGGAATGATTGTCTAAGACTTTTTGGAGATCTGGAGAAATAGATGATTTCGACGTGGGAACCTCTAGCGAACATAATTTTTCAATTACGCCATGTTGTTCTTTCTTTAGAAGCTTTTTCATGCAGTTAGAGATGACTATCTTTCCAGGTTTCCTTGCGATACCCCTTAATTCAACTTCCTTTCCTTCTGAAATTTTTTCAAGAAGAGTTCTTGAAAATTAAAAGTTATCGTACACAAATATTGTAGCCATTGGACTCCTAGTACAACATCAACACCACCCATTGGAATGGAAAGAATTGGACTATTCAAAACATATTCTCCCATGGATAACTTGATATTATGGCACTTTCCATAGAAATTTATGGTTCTTCCATTTGCAACCATCACTTGACACTCTGGTGTTGGATATAGGAAACAATTCAATTCTTTTTCTATCTTACAATGAATATAATTATGGGTATTGCCCGAATCAATCAACACTATTACCTTTTTCCTCTTGATATGTCCTTCTATCTTGATAGTTTGATGCGTGGTTATTTCGGCCAATGCATTACAAGATATGGTCGGATTCATTTCTTCTTTCTCTAGGCTTTGTTCCTAGTGTATATCCTCTTCTTTTGACATTTCTTTTTCCTTTTCTTCTTCCTCTTCACAATATATGTAAAATAATTTCTTCTTAGAACACTTATGGCCTTTAGTTTATTTTTTATCACAACTGTAACAAAGCCCTTTTTCTCTTTTTTCTTCCAATTGTTGTCGTGCCAACTTTGTAGATTGTGGAAGGCTAGGGGAAATAACACTTCCATCTTTATAGTTATGATTGGTAGGCTTTCTTGTTGCCATAATTTTTCTTTCCATTTTCCTTGCCAACCTGAATGCCTTCTCCAATGAATCAGGTTCCCAAATGTGAACCTCATGTTGGATGTTATCATTTAATGTTCCTATGAACACATCAATCCTATGCTCCTCTGTAATATATTTCACCCTTATATTCAATTTTTGGAAGTCCTCAATGTGATCCACCATTGAACCTTTTTATTTGATATTTATCAATTGGCTAAAAAAAATGTTGCTTTTTGTATCCTCATAATGTGCTATCATTTCTTCTGTAACAATTTCCCAAGTGACAATTTGTTTACGAGAGCAAAGCCATCGATACCATACAAACTGATTGGGTTCTAAATATAAAGTTGCAATACATACCTTTTGTGTGTTTTGCACATTATGGAGATCGAAATATTGCTCCATCTATAGTATCCATGTTATGGGATCCTTGCCATTAAACTTTCTCATATCGATTTTTAGAACGTGGTGGGTCTTTATTCCAATGTTAGACTCTATGAAATCATGATTAACATTTCTTTTGTTCTCATCATGAGTTTTCTCTATTAACTTTTCGCCATTAGGAAGCCTTTATTGTAGCAAATTTGTCAAACCTTCCTTCAAACCTTCCACGTCTTTCTTCAAATCTTCAATTTTGTCATTCTTCGAATCATGATTAACATTTCTTTTGTTCTCGTTATGCGTTTGCTCTACTACCTTTTCGCCATTAGGAAGCCTTTCTTGTAGCAATTTTTTCAGATCTTCCTTCCAACCTTCCATGTCTTTCTTCCAATCTTCAATGTTGTCTTTCATACCATCCATCTTATCTTCCATGCCTTTCTTTAAACCATCAATCTTAGCTTCTGTTACTTTTTGTGAGAGTGAAATTTGTTGCACTTGGTCTCGTAATTTTGATATATCATGTTGAATTTCTTCTTTTTCTTCATAAGTCATGCTAGCACTTTCAGGTTTCTTACTAGGTGTTTCCATTTTATTTATTTGGGGCATCAATTAATGATAATTATTCTTCACTATGCCCTTTGAATTCCTTAAAACTAATTTTTCAATCCAAACTTATGCAAAATTAAAAAAAAAAAAAAAAAAACTACACACATTTTTTCACTTTATAGGAGCTCGATATTGAATCTGAGGTATCTCTAAAATTTCGGATCTTCAATGTTTGAAATTGCGAACTGTGGTAGCCCTTTGAGTCTTATTTCCAAAGCCACTAGTCTAATCAAAATTGGATTCTACAAGAAAGCGTTATACCCAATGATCCAGGTGGCTCCAGAGAGACACACAGGACAAAGATGGCTCAAAAATCAAAGTGTTTGGATTATGCTCGAACTAGAACCAGATCGTAGATCTCGTCGTCTTGATCATGGAGGTGTGAACGGTTCGTCAAACAATGATCGTATGCGAAAGATAGAGCTCTTCAAAGTTTGATATGACAGGGGAAAAGAGGGGCCCATAGTGTGCCACATGGCATCCCAATAAGCACATGGGACCCACATGGCAGCCCATCAAGCATGGACACTTGGCATTCTTTCATTGGTCTCCTAAACCTGCATAAGAGACAAAAATCAATTTTAAAATGGTTATTAAATAACCATGTAACAAAATTAATATATAGTTATTAATATAACTATATGAAAACAATAATTATTATAAGGCCGACGGGCCACAACCTCCCGCCGGCCCAAATCGCAATTGCCCCTTTAAAACAACCATCGTATATATGTTAAGGCCGACGACCATAACCCCCGCCAGCCTTATCGCAATTGCAATAATGATCAACATATATTGTTTTAGGATCGATGGCCATAACCCCCACTGAACCCTCCAACCGCCGCATATATATATACCATATATATTGTATATCGAGGTGGGCGGGCCACCGGCGCCAATTTATGCGATGACACCACCGCTTAATATAATCTTTGATCACAGAATTTGGATGCCGATACATCCGCCAGTCAAAGCGCCGATCGCCGATATATATATCGGTGATACCACATATATTGCGCTGATACATCCACCCGTCAAAGCGCTGATTGCCGATATATATATCGGCGATACCCCATATATTGCACCGATACATCCATCAGTCAAAGCGCCGATCGTTGATACATATTGGCGATACCCCATATATCGTGCCGATACATCCGCCAATCAAAGCGATGATCGTCGATATATATATATATATATATATATATATATATATATATATATATATATATATATATATATATATATATATATATGATATATCTATATATATATATATATCAGTGATACCCCATATATCACGCCAATTTTGAAGGCGCCGACCACGCCGATCGCCAATTTTGGAAAGTGCTAATATTTATATATGCCGACAGCAATTAAAGGTGATAATGTTGTTAGTGCGGGGTTTAAGGGGCGGGCCTCCCAATGTGGACCCGACCCCCATTAATGCATCATTTCGGGTTTATCAAAACATATATATAGAGAGGCAGGATTTGATCCCTCAACAACTCCTATTATTTACCATTGAGCCATAACTGCCAATATGGTAAATCCACCGAAGTTCTTCTTTATAAACTCAGAGTTTTTACCTTTGCACGAAATTCGAGACAGAGGAGAGAGACTGTAGGCACAAATTTTGAGGCAGAAGGCAGTTAATTAATATTTTAATGTAGGAACCATGAATTTTGCAGGAGGGAAAAATTTTCACTTTGTTAGATTTTGAAAAATTTTATACGGATTCTACACCTCTCATTGCCGTGAGCGCAATGGTGCTGCTCGTTTATTCATCAGAGTTCTAAATTTTTCGGTCATTTCCATAATGCACATGGAACAATGATTTCAACAAAAACAGGGAGCAGAACCATGAGCCATGAAATTTTCCCAAGGAGGTAAAATTTTGACATTTCAGAATATAGTCAAGTTTATACTTGTTTTTCATGGTTTTTCGTAGGGATCGCAATGGCGATATCAAATTCACCATCTCAGTTACAGATTTATAGTCCTTCCATGTAACATAATCTTTGAGGAATCTCAGGGGAATCTAAAAGATTCCTTGATCCCAGAATTCTCAACTTCTCAAAATTTGGATTTTGGACAGTCAATTCAGTACTACTCGACACCACAAATCTGATGGTGTCTTCAGATTTCTTATTCTAGCCACTTTTCTAAGTGCTAGTGCAGATGTCACATTCATGTGCGAGCAGCCATTTTCATGAGATCGATGCCGTGAGATCAATGGTTCAAGTAGCTTCAGCAGTGTGACATCCACTTCTTCAAATGGCCCTTGGTTGTGAGGTATATGATGTGCTCATGTACTTCTTCTTTATGCATTATGTTGCACAGATCCTTGATTGTTGTTGATGCAGGATCTTGTTTATTACATGTTGTCATGATTCCTTTCTTGATTTGATGTAGAATCTTTTATGTGATGTATTTGTTTTCATAAATCCTCATGTTATGCTTTGATATCCCTTGTCGTATGTTGCTGGGATACTCTTGTTGTCATCATGCATGTGTTTTTCCTTGAGATCCCTTTTGTGCCATGTTGGCAGGATGCTCACCATGCATGTTTTTGTGTCATACTAATAGGAGTCTTTTGATTGAGAGTTCCAGTTGCGGAACATCTCTTAGAGCCACTCCTGCATGAGGGAATTCTTCCTTGTATGATTGCGACATCATCTCTTGTGTACATCATTATTATTGACTGCACTTAATGCGGTGGCCTACACCATCTTGACACCGAGGCCCAGAGACGTAGTCCCTCTTGGACGAAATCTGTTATCAATGGCTTATGTTTTCATGTGCTGATGATTGTTATGTTCCTCTTCTTTTCTGCATGCAGATGTATTCATTAATGTTCTTTTAAAATGCAATTTAACACATCATGAAAGTAAAAGGCCTTGGAAGGGTCCTTCATCGCACCCAAACTTGGATCAAGTGGTATTAGAGTGGTCTTTGCATTAATGTGAATTGCAGTGTGAACAATGGAACGTGCATCGACATAGAATGAAAGAGCGATGTATGAGACTGTGGTCAACATTTACAAGAGAGTGGAAATCGTGTATGAAACTCTACAGAGAGTGACAGAGGAAAAGGAACGATTGCAACTTTAGTTGCAAGCCATAGAAGAGGACTTGAAAGAACTGAAGCATAACAAACAAAATCTTCAAACAGAGAATGATGAATTGAAGATGCGCCTACATGAAGAGAAAGAGGAAAAACAAAGTTTGCTACGACAGCTGCAAGCAAAGGATGAGGCCTTGGAAAAGCTGTAGCGAGACCCATGTGAGGTAAAAAGTAGTTCTCCATCTTCATGTATGTTTCGTGATGATGATTTTGCTATTTTTGAAAATCACACCACAGGAATTGGCTCCAAACTGTTGAAAAGATTGGGGTATGAAGGAAAAGGCTTGGGCGTTAACGTCCAAGGCATTGTCAATCCCATCAAAGTAGAGGAATTACCTAGTCAGGCAGGACTTGGGTATGTTAGGAAAGAAGTTGGGGAATACGCTGAGACAACGAGCGAACCACCAACAACGGATGATGAGCAGCCCTCATCAGATCTTTCCAAATCGAAAGAGAAGGTAAAAGATGTTGATTTGCTTTCGATTTCATCTTCTCATAGTATGCTTTCTGTTGGGGATTTGGAGATCCCAATTATAAGGACAAACATGAGGTTCCTTACAAGGATGAGGCACGAAGAGAAAGAAGAATTTGATATTAATAACCAAGACATGACTCAACCTTTGGAGGTTGTGCACGAACATCGGTTTGCAGGCTCAAGGTACACTAAAGGAGAGTGCTCGAAGGTGTTAGATTCGTCTGAGACATCGTCGAGGAAAGAGAATGATGGGAAAACATCCCCATCATCCCATGGCAGTTTCCATTGTAGGGAGAGAGCTGAGGCAAGCTCTCATCGCCATATTGACATTAGAGACAGCAAGGGAAGGTATAACCATTTTTTATCTTCGAATGTTCATTTTGATTATGGTCATGTTGTTAATAATGCACGAAGATCAAGGCATCGTAAAATATGTACCTTTTGTGGTTTACCTAACCATACCTTTTCTAAGTGTTGGAAAAGAATGACAACACTCATGAGGCATGAAAGACCCTCTCAACAACATGAAAAGAAATAGGTTAAGCAGATATGGAGGAAGAAAGCCTACTACATTCATTGTGATAGAAATGGCCATCAAAAAGCCACTTGTTGGAGGCTCCATCCAGAGCAGTGCCTTAAGGACAAAGCGTCGGTGCGTGAACCAGTAAGAACAGTTGTTCGACAAGCAAAACCGCCACAAGGAGGTGAACCATTCACATTGATAAGTGAAAAATAGTTTCTAGACATGTTGTCATTTCATGGTTATTCTTTTGTGAATCATTTGTTGCATTTTAAAGTGTAAAAGTGATGATGTGTTTCCATCACTTGGTCAGCAACAATGATGTCTGGTCATGTTTTGAGTTGTATGTTACATTTTGAAAGTGATGTTGTGTTTCCATCACTTGTCGAAACAATAGTGTTTGGCCTTATGAATGTAAATCATGCATTGCAGTGATGATGTGTTTTCCATCACTTTTTGAAGCAACAATGATAAGTTTTCCTTGTTGTCATAGCTGGGGTATTGTGTCCATCTTCTTGTAAACTTGACCACCGAGTATGTGTTATAAACTCGTGGCAAGTGTGGGACGTTTGGGTCTTTAGTTGGTCATGTCTCCTAAACCTGCATAAGAGACAAAAATCATTTTTAAAATGGTTATTAAATAACCATTTAACAAAATTAATATATAGTTATTAATATAACTATATGAAAACAATAATTATTATAAAGCCGATAGGCCACCACCTCCCGCCGACCCAAATCGCAATCACCCCTTTAAAACAACCATCGTATATATCTTAAGGCCGATGGCCATAACCCCCGCTGGCCTTATCACAATCACAACAATGATTAGTATATATTGTTTTGGGATCGACGGCCATAACCCCTGCCGAACACTCCAACCACTGCATATATATATACCATATATATTGTATATTGGGGTGGGCGGGCCACTGGTGGTGGACACGGCCCACACCCTATCGCCCCAACCCATATATATATATATATATATATATATATATATATATATATATATATATATATATATGTATGTATGTATGTATGTATGTATGTATATATATATATATATATATATACATATATATATATATATATATATATATATATATATATATATATATATATATATATATATATATGTAGATGTATATATATATATATATATATATATATATATATATATATATATATATATATACATCTACATATATATATATATATATATATATATATATATATATATATATATATATATATAGATGTATATATATATATATATATGTATATATATATATACACACACACATATATATATATATATATATATATATATATGTGTGTGTGTATGTGTGTGCCGATTTATGCGATGACACCACTACTTAATACAATCGCCAATCGCAGAATATGGATGTTGATACATTCGCCAGTCAAAGCACCGATTGCCTATATATATATATATCGGCGATACCCCATATATCGTGCCGATACATATGTCAGTCAAAGCGCCAATCACCAATATATATCGACGATACCCCATATATCGCGCTGATACATCCGCCAGTCAAAGCACCGATCGCCAATATATATATCAGTGATACCCCATATATCACGCCGATTTTAAAGGCGACAACCACGCTGATCACCAATTTTGGAAAGCACTGATATCTATATATGCCGACAGTAGTTAAAGGTGATAATGTTATTAGTGCGAGGTTTAAGGGGTGGGCCGCCCAATGCGGACCCAATCCCCATTAATGCATTATTTGGGGTTTATCAAAACACATATATAGAGGGGTGGGATTTGATCCCCTGACCTCTCCTCAACAACTCCTATTATTTACCATTGAGCCATAACTGCCAATCTTGGTAAATCCGCTGAAGTTCTTCTTTATAAACTTAGAGTTTTTACCTCTACACAGAGTTCGAGACAGAGGAGAGAGACTGTAGGCATAGATTTCGAGGCAGAAGGCTGGCACAGATTTTGAGGCAATTAATTAATATTTTAATGCAGGAACCATGAATTTTGCAGGAGGGAAAAATTTTCACTTTGTCAAATTTTGACAAATTTTATATGGATTCTACACCTCTTGCCGCCATAAGCGCAAAAACATTGTTCATTTCTTCATCAGAGTTCTACATTTTTCGGTCATTTCTAGAATTCACGTGGAACCATGATTTCAACAAAAACAAGGAGTAGAACCATGAGCCATGAAATTTTCCGAAGGAGGTAAAATTTTGAGATTTCAGAATATGGTCAAGTTTATAATTGTTTTTCATGGTTTTCTACAGGGATTGCAATGGCGAGATCAGATTTTCCATCTGAGTTGCAGATTTACAGTCCTTCCATGGAACAAAATCTTTGAGGAATCCCTGGGGAATCTAAAAGATTCCTTGAGCCCAAAATTCTCAACTTCTCAGAATTCGTATTTTGGATAGTCGATTTAGTACTACTCGATGCCACAAATTTGATGGTGTCTTCAAATTTCTTATTCTCTCATTTCTTCTTCTAGCCACTTTTCTAAGTGCCAGTGCAGATGTCACATTCATGTGCAAGCAGCCATTTTCATGAGATTGATGCCGTGAGATCGATGGCCTAAGCAGCTTCAGTAGTGTGACATCCACTTCTTCAGATGGCCCTTGGTTGTGAGGTATATGATGTGTTCATGTACTTTTTCTTTATGAATTATGTTGCACAGATCCTTGATTGATGTTGATGCAGGATCTTGTTTATTACATGTTGTCATGATTCCTTTCTTGATTTGATGTGGAATCTTTTATGTGATGTACTTTTTGTCATAAATCCTCATGTTATGCTTTGAGATCCCTTGTATGTTGCTAGGATACTCTTGTTGTCATCATGCATGTGTTTTCCATTGAGATCCCTTTTGTGCCATGTTGGCGGGATTCTCACCATGCATGTTTTTGTGTCATACTGATAGGAGTATTTTGATTGAGAGTTCTAGTTGTGGAACATCTCTTAGAGCCACTCCTGCGTGAGGGCATTCTTCTTTGTATGATCCCGACATCATTTCTTGTGTACATCATTATTATTGACAACACTTAATGCAGTGGCCTACACCATCTTGACAACGGGGCCCGGAGACGTAGTCCCTCCTGGACGAACTTTGTTATCAACGGCTTATGTTTTCATGTGTTGATGATTTTTATGTTCCTCTTCTTTTCCGTATGCAGACGTATTCATTAATTTTCTTTTAAAATGCAATTTAACACATCACGGAAGTAAAAGGTCTTGGAAGGTTCCTTTGTCACACCTGGACCTGGATCACCCAATCTCCCAAGATGACCTGATTATACACTTTTTCAGTAGAGAGAACTTGTACGAAGTACCACGTGTCACTGTTTCAACCTTCGGACCTGAAAACGATGCACAAAACTCTAAAGTTTGTCCTCTTTCTGTAACTTCTTACGAAATTTCAATCTAATGCTCAGAGAGAAAGTTATGATGATTTTCCTAAGGTCACCTGTTTGGGATGTAATTCAGGAGCTTGGAAAATCCCTAACTTCCTTGGATCATATCTCTGAAAATATAGTGACAGAAGATTTGAACTTCAGACCCGAGCTTCATCATGATTTCGGCTCAAATGGATTTTACTTTCAGATTCTAAACCTTCGTAGAAACATAATTACAATGAACATGCCACGATGGCCTGTTTGTGATGGAATTCTGGAGCTTGCAAGAACCCTAACTGCCTCAGATCATATCTCCGAAAATATAGCAAAAAAATATATGAAATTGGGACCCGAGCTTCAAAACAATTTCGATTCAAATGGGTTTTTTTGTTAGAGTCTGAAACTTCGTATAAGAAAAGTTGTAGCGAAAATCACACAATGACCTATTTGGGGTAGTGAAACCCTAGAATCCAAAGCTCTGATACCAAATTGTTATGAAAACAACTCACAAAATAGAAGAAAAAGTAGATCAACACCTTCAAAATGAGCGTCTTCGAGGGGGAAACGTCCTTTACATTACACAAATGAACAATTATTGGATGATACAAATGACAATACCTCCTTTCTATATATAGGAGTCTAAGTGGTCCCAATATAATGAGAGCTTACACAACAATAATATTGTAGGGGCACAACAATAAATATAGTGGGCTTCTATGGGGCACAATAATAACAACATTGGAACTACATGAGCACAACAATAAATATAGTGGGCTTCTATGGGGCACAATAATAACAACATTGGAACTACATGGGCACAACAATATAATAAGGGGGTAGTACTAATAACAATAAGGGGCTAAACTACTAGTATAGGGACCTAACAACCACCCTCTCTCAATCTCTCTCTTCCATTTTTGTCAATCTCCTCCATGTGTAATAGGCCCTTGTTGTAGCCATGGCAGCCATGAGAGTAGGTACAGGGAATGAAACTATCTTTTCATTGTCCCAGGTATTTGACGAGAAAGCATTATTTCCGATGAGAAAGAAGGTATCCTTTGTTTGGGGTGAAGGAGATTTTTGACTCCTTTCGGAGCCGTGCTCTTCCTGCTCAGCCTGTTCTTTTGCGGCACGCTCTGTGTCTACCTAGAGCTTCTCCTTGACCTCTTTCTTCCTCTTTCCAGCCAACAACTGAACCTTCTATCTGGTCACTTCATTTTTCTTTTTCTCCGCGGACTTTATAGTCCCAGTGGCCTCATCAGATGCAACATGCCAGTCTGCTGGCCAATGCTTGATGACTTCTGCAGTTGCGTCATCCATGGCCAGGTAGGGTAAGTCATACCATTTCTGGTCGGGATCCTTGTGCGCCCAGATGTAAATATGGTGGAAGTCCTCCTTGAACTCCCCGTACCCCGACAACTACTCAAACATGGTTGGTGACAACCGCGACCTTTGGTTGATGGCCATACGAATACTCACCTCCATCAGCGCCCAGAAGACGGCTTTCCGTTACCCGTGCAACATCTTTCGTAGCCCAAAGAGATGTAAAATTTGCTGCTTCTGGTAAATCCTTCTCCATAAGAGGAAATTGGCTACCCTCCAACAAATCCCACGCAACCAGCACAATTGAGAGCAACAAACACGAATAGTGAAAGGTCTTATTATCATTTGACACTTCTCTGCAGTTCGTGAGGAACACACTACATAGGTAGCGCACCTAGTTGAACTGTACACCTTTTGCGCACTGAGCCGCCAAATAAACTACTGGTGTCGGCACCTCGTATGTGAAACACTTTTGCATCACCTTGCGAGCCAAAATTTCCGTGGCAATCTTGATCGCGGGGTCGATAATGCTGGTAATTGAATACCCACGCAACTTTTTGGCAAGCTTAAACTTGTCTTTTGAATACCCGCGCAGATTCAGTCCTAAGAGTGGTAATAATGTGATCCTATGGATCAACATGTCGGTTATGGGGATCGGCTCGTTCAGCCACATGCGCCCGTCATGGACTAGGCACATCAACTGCTTGATGACAATTAGGTTTATGTTTGACTGATGGTAGTGAGGCACCCATAACAAGTTCAACAACCCTGACTTGTTAACTTCGCGAATCCATTCCACTAGCTTGAGCGCAGTGACACCATATTATTTATAGAAAACCCTCTACATGAATTTTTGGGTAGCAAGGTGGGGGACCCGCTCATGGTCCGCCAAATCCCAGTCCTCGAGCTTCAAGTGCGGGACTTGCGCCAAGAGCGGACCTTCAAAGGTAATATTCTTCGGCAACAGGGGAGTGTTGAGGGAGAACTGTCTGGCATCTAGGTCCTTTTGGACCTTCACCTTGCCCTTTCGCGGAGGCATATACTCTGACAACTTTGAAATAGGGTCTACTCCCTCAATATCTATGTCTTCTATGCCTTCCTCCACTTCCAGGTCTACCACCTTCCCCTTCTCCTTCGCGCTCGACTTTTCTTTCCACTGTGCCTATGTAGCTACATGTTTCCTCGATGACTCGCACACTGACATCGACTTCTTTTGCTTATCCTTCTTGGACTCAGGGACCTCTCTCATCGGTGTAGGTTTCTGCCTAGCCGACCTCGATGTCGTAGGCACTGTTTCTGGAACCTCCATACTCACAACCTTAGGGGCATCTCCCTCAGAGGAAATAGTCTCTCTAGCGCTTACAATTTCTGTGGGACTTGGTCATAGCATGATGTCGCGGATAAGCTTTCTGTCTAACTCGGAATACTGAGTGAACACGGGGCTTGTGAGAAAATCCTCAAAGAACTCACGATTCATGCGCAACAAAGAGTATAACTTAGAAATTCTCAAAATTCAAAGTGTTTCTCACTGGATGACCACCTGTAATTTATAAGAGAATTCGAATTCAAATTTGACCGTTCCCCCAAAAATCCATCCATAAATGCGAGATTGGCAACAGATTTCCAAAGATTTCACACTTGATTTCAGCCTTAAATTCCTTAAATTCTGGCTGGCCGCTCCCCTTAACTCTCTTCTAGTAGTCAAATCATGAACAGTGACAGTGTTGCATGGTCTCCATCCCTATAACACATCTCCCTTCGCACTTCTTATGGTACTGTGACATCCTCCTGTTTCGAACAGACCTCTTATCGTGTAGCTCTACAACCCGGGCAGTGTAGTTTATAGTCCCATGCCTCCTTGCAACTGCCTGGAGCGTTAAGACTATGCTACCATCATGTAGTCATTGGGCTGGATCCCTGGTGTATGGATTCAATCGGCTGACATTTACCTTTCTGAGAAATAGATCTCCATTTAATTTCACAAGTTGAATTGCTCCACCATTGGTAATCTCCTTGATCACTATGGCAAATGCATCTGAAATTTTCTTGGAAATTTATCAAACTTGCTGTCATATAATAAAACTAAATCATTTACCTTGAAGGAGTGTAGTTTGATGTGCCGATCGTACCATGCCTTTTCGCATTCCTTTTGAACCTGCTGATCGAATCTAGCCAGAAACCTGTCTGTCAGCTGCACAAGCCTCTCTTCTAAGGCTCCACGGTCCACCATCCCTGTAAATGCCACTATACGTAGACTAGGCACAATATACTCCATAGGCATCATAGCCTCTATGCCATAGACCAACCTAAAAGGTGTCTGACCAGTAAGCTTCTTGCAACTAGTTCTGTAGGCCCATAACAAAGCTGGTACACGTACTTCCAAATCATTCCTTTGCAAATTGAAAACCTTTGTTAGCACATTCTCCAATATATTATTAAACACTTTAACCATCCCATTGGCTTGAGGGTGATATGGTGTACTCTTATGGTGATAAACTTGGAATTACTTTGTCAGCACACTAATAGTTTTGTTAAGGAAATGCGTACTGCAATCACTCATTAAAATATTCAGGCAACCAAACCTGGTCAACACATATTCAAATAAGAACTTCACTTTTGTTGCCCTTGTACAGTCCTTCACGGGTTGCGGCTCTGCCCATCTGGTCAAATACTTGGTCGTGGTGATGATGTACTACACACCTGTATTCTTTCTTAGAGGCTGAATCAATCCTACAAAATCAATTTCCCATTTCTCGAATGGCTGTAATGATACCTGTGGATTCAGAGGCAGCTCATCCCTCCGTGATGGCCTGTCGATTCTCTGACATACATCGCATGCCCTACAATATGCTTTGGAATCCTTATGCAATGTTGGCCACCATAACCCAACGCGTAAAATCTTCTGTGCTGTTGCTTTTCCTGCATAATGGCCTCTCACAGCCCCTCCATGAGCTTCATCTAGGATACTGCTTCATTCAAAATTAGGCACATAGCGTCGCAGTATCTTGTATGATCCCATCTTATACAAGTGACCTACAATAATAGAAAAATATGTCGCGCGCACCACCAATTCCTTATTTTGTTGACTAGTGTATCCTTCTGGCGCTGTTCCCATAGTCAAGAAGTGGATAATGTCTGCAAAATGATTGTCCGCTACACGCACCGCAAAGAGCTGCGCATCAGGCAATCCTTAATTAGTAGGCTCCTCTCCTATTTCAATGTGCGACAGAGGCCCAACATTCAATTGCCCTGGCTTCACAATTACTTAGAAATCATACTCGTGAAACAACAACAACCATCTTCATATTCCCCCCCCCGACACAGGCTTGTTGACTAGGTACTTTAATGTAGAATGGTTTGTATACATCTTAAAGTGTCCGCGTAACAAGTAATGCCTGAACTTTTGGAGCACGTACACCATAGCCAACCCTTTGTGCTATGCCGTCGAATAATTATTTTCAGCCTTAGATAGCTTCCTACTTGCAAATGCTATTGGGTGATTCAATTATCCTTCATTAGCCCATGTCAACACTGCTCCCAGTGCAATGCATGACGCATCCACATGCACATGAAACTCCTTCTTCCAATCCGGGAAGACTAGGATCAGCGCGGTGACCATTTTCTCCTTCAATACATCCAGACTCCGCTGGCATTCCTCATTCCAACAGAATGTAGTGTTCTTCTTCAATAGCTTTTCCATTGACACGGTAATCTGGGCATAGCTCTTGATGAAATTTCAATAGTATCCAGTATGACCCAGCGTTGCGCGCAACTGTTTAACACTCCTTGGCACCTCCAAATTAATTATGATTGCGATCTTAGCAGGGTCCACCATTAAGCCTTGTTTGCACACTACATGACCCAACAAGATTCCAAAAGGGACGCAAAATAAACACTTCTTCAAGTTTAGCGTGATCTGATACCTTCGGCATGTATCCAGCATCAAGCGCAAACTAGCTACATGGCATTTGACTAGTCCAAACACTGTCCAATCATTAAAGTATACCTCCAAAAATTTGTGAATGAACTCTTTGAATGCTGCAATGACTACGCACGAGAAGATTGCCGATGCATTCTTAAGTCCAAAAGGCATTACCGTATACTAAAATCATCCCCACTCAGTCGCAAAGGTAGTCTTACTCCTATCTTTTGGCGCGACCTTTATCTGATGGTACCCAGAGAACCCATCAGTGAATGAATATGCTTCCTTTCCTCCAACATTATCCAATACCTCATCTGTGAATGGAGTTGGGAAAGGATCATGAATGCAGGCATCGTTCAGCTTCCTGAGATCTACACAAATTCTTATTTCATCCTTCTGCTTCTTTTCCTGAACTACCATTGGACTCACCCAATCAGATTCCTCCACTGGTTCAATAATACTTGCTACCAACATCTTGTCCAACTCTAGGCGGACCTTTTCCTTGTACTTAGGATTAAGGCGATATGGCCTCTTCTTGACAGGCTTCGCGTCGGGTTTCAATGTTATTTTCATCACTCCTAAATCGCTGATTATTCCCTTCAAGTCTGAAAACTTTGTAGGGAACAAATCCTGCTACTCACAAAGCAACTCAATGACCTTATCCACCGTAGCATTATCCCAGTAGTCCCCTATATTTGCAAACTTTGGCTCCGCCTCTGTTCCAATGTTCACTTGTCTAGTTTTCAGCGGTGCGATGATATCAAGATTCTATATCTGCGTCCCCTCAACTTCGCAGTGAGCTTCTTCCTCTAGGATATTAATGTTCCTTGGATCCTCATCTTCCTCTTCAGCAGTCGTGTTGTAGCACTTCAGTGCATGGCGCAGCTAGGTGGTCCAATTTGGTTGAATCAAATCCAAGGGATCTTGCGGTATTCTGAAGATCGCTACCTTGACCTCCTGCAACGCTTCATCGATGCACTCGAATCCATCCTCAAAGCTGAATGTCATCATGAATCCCTGTCTCAAAATGTCCCACTCATTAGTGTTGTGGTGAAGCTCTATTTCCAAGTACCAATTCATTGGTATTACATCCAAAGTGTGATAGAACAAATGCACCCACTCCAGTTGTGGCTCTGCTCCATAAGCATTAGTCCATTTTGCTAAGTGATCACGTGGATCACTCCTCCCATCATATTTCTTTGTCAATCGCACTTTTGGGTGACCAAACCACACCCTCATAATTCTTTTGTATTTGTGCCATTCATCGAAATTGCCTTTATGCCACCCCACCATCTTGCAAGCATAGCGCGCAATACCAAAGTCAGTGCTTGGAAGCGATGCTTCTTAGGCACTTCCCTTTCAAATGCATCCAAAAATTTATCTACGTCAGTTATACCATCATAATAAGGCAAAATCTTTACCTCCGATGATACACATCGCAATGACTTAGTCATTATGTTACAGCGCAATGTAGATACTTCATGCAACCTATTCTGCCAGCGTTCCAACTCTTCATCTGATTCTGACATGTAGGAACTTTCATGATCCCATTTAATGCATCCATCTGTTATCAGATTCAGCCAGTCTTGGTCTCGTGCTGTTATTTTTTATATTTGGTCCAAATCATTGTCACTTTCATAATCACAGATCGGTTCAGTACATCGCAGTCCTTCTGCAGGGTCCAAAGGTACTACTACACAGAGTGACTTCCTCTCAAATGACATCGTCCATTTCTTCAAATTGATCACCCCATTCATGTCAATAGCCCAGTCAATCCAAAGGAGCGCAGGGTAGGGATTGTTGTCATCAACAATCTCTATCACTTCGAAATCAGCCAATGCACTCACGCCTTCAATATCTACTGTCACTCCCTACAATCTTCCCATGGGGGTAACCTTTTGCTGATTCACCATCCTCAATTGAATCGGAGACCACTGTAGCGCAGGTCTCCCCATTCACTCCCATGTTTGTTTAGGCAAAAAATTCACATCCGACCCCAAATCCATAATAACTTGATCCATTTCATATTTGCCTATTTGTGCGATGAGCGTCATCTCACGCCCTCTTCTTGCTTTATGCTTACTAATTTTCCTGACCACGCACAGTCCCTCAGGAGCATTCTCTTTTCAGGCACACTTATTTATCAACTCTTGTAGCCCTTTCACAACCTTGATATTGTGTAGCAACTTCATACATGTCTCCAAAAAGGTCGTAAGCATAGAGGGGCCCATTTCCTCAGATAGCTTATCCTGGCTTCATAAGGTAGAGGCCTCAGCGAAGATTTTCTTCACTTCCATGAAAGTTTCTTTCGTGCGCTCCAAATCAAATCCAACCTCATTTTTTGGAGCTTTTCGGACCCAATTGCTTTCTTCAGGATGCTTTCCCTTATCCTCACTGGTCGTCATTCCACTTCGCAGCATGATATTTACAGTAGGATCTTCATCGCGGGGCTCAGCTCTCATCATCTACAGGTTCTGGGTAAGTTGCCGAGGCTGAGTCCCCTTTTCCCGCATCTTAGCTATAAATACAGGGCAGTCTTCTGTCGTGTGGTGAAAATTAGTATAGTATCGGCACGATAGGCGCGTCATGTTCATACACTCCCATGCATAGTGTCCTGGCACTCCATAATTATAGCAAATAACTTGACCCCAACCTCTCGCATGTCCTCCTACTCCTCGGCCTCGTCCGCGCCCCTAATATCCTCCTCGCGCTCCCCAGTGCCTTAATCGAGACGCTGAGTTTCTGTTTGCATCCGATACGCAGACATTCTCTCCATAATTAACTCATAGCTACAACAGTTTCACTCATCGTGACCCACCGATTTACAGAAGTTGCAAAAGAGTTGTTGCGGTGCCTGCACAAATTTCTGCAGCAAGTGACAATTGTCTCTTACATGTTTTCCAGCTACCTAATAGATAAAACACAACAGTGCGGGCGCTGTACTTGGTCCAGCTTGAGCTTCCGGCCTTAGAGGCACCAACCCTCCTCCTGCAACATAATTTGAGAAGACAGGGCAATGATCTTTATCATGCCCTTGACTTTTACATTTCAAACACCAAACTTCTTCACGCACCTCTAGCCGAGCTACTCTATCTTTCTTTAGACTTTGGAACTCTAGGAAAAGATTCTGCAACTCCGTGTGAATTCGCTGAACTCCCAAAGAAACATCTTGAATTGGTGTCTCATGCAACCTCATCGCAATCTCCAGGGCTTTCGCCTGCGTCCCAATCTTTTGCGGCAATAAAGCATCCCTTACATGAGGCAAGAGCAAAGCTACAAACCATTCACGGCGCTGCCCATCCGTAAGATTCATGTTAGCTTCACGGATATTGCATTTCAATATCTGATCCAACTCCTAGGGTGTCTCTCTAGGCTCCATCATGATTTCCTTGAATCTAACAATTGATTGTGTTTAAGACTTGGGCCTACTGAATTCATTTTTCAACGTAGTCTGAATGTTGGCCAACGCAGCCGTCGAGTTATCGGTGCAATACTTAATGTACCACATTAGCACGTGATCCCGTAAAGTAGTAACCAACATTGCTTTCTTCATCTGATCATCTGTAATGTTTTGGGCTGTCCATATGGCCTTTGCAATGAACCAAAACTGGTCTGGGTCCTCATTTCCCAAGCCCTTGAAAACAGGCAACTTCACTGCATTTTCCAGATTAGACGGTGGCGGAGGTGGTGGCAGTGTGGGTGAAGGTGTATGCTATGGAGGTGAAGATGGAGGTGGTGTGGGCAGATGGGGTATTCACGGGAACCCTTGCCTTATTAACTGGACAATGCTCTGCAATGAAGCTTGTGCTGCTCCTTCGTCGTCACTCAGAGGAGGCTCAATCAATGGGCTATATTCAAGACCTGTTCTCCTTCTATCCCTGAATAACTTTCCACTTCGCATAGCTCCAAACATCAAGGTAATTGCATAACCCGCTTTTCACACAAGAGCATTTTAATCCAAGTATTCAAAGATCTTAAATACTTACCTCATGGTCCCTTGAAGAAGCATCGCTCTGCTTCGTTGTAGCTAACCGAGGTATCGACCACGAATTTTGTCACAAATCCTCCGATGACACGATCAAGCCAGTGATCGACAACACGCACGATCTTATCTTTAGAGGCTTCCAATCTCCGCACTAACTCCGAGGTCCACACTATTGGACCGTCAAGCCTCCACCTTCCCTTACCGTTTTCCAATTTAGCGATCCACTCGTATAGCTCAATCGGGAAGGAACATAAGAAAATTTCGTGTATCTCTTTTTACAGATACTTGTCCAACCACTGTTCTCTCATCAATTGCAGATTTCTGTTTTCTTGCGCCGCGAATTCGTGGATCTTTTTATCCAACCACTCCTCGATTTATTTCTTTGTTGGATTCTAGTGATGTGGCACCACACATCTCTTTATGAAGATCCCGGTCCTGGCAACGTAACCATTTGTTGGCTTAGTGGGTCTTGACCCAGGTTCAGAGTTAAGTTTTCCAAAAAAATCCCTACACTACTGGCCCTTTTGGCATCAATATGTGGAGCGCAGACTAAAGTCTCACCAGAAGCAGTATGGGAGGATGTTGGAACCAAGTTTCTGCACCTAGAGATTAGTGTAATGTCGTTTTGTGCCCTAAACCTTCCTTCGCACAGATCGATAAGCCTCTAAGGCTTATCGATATAACTTCCTTTAACCAACCTCTACACCTTCGCGAAGATCTACGACTATTTTCCGCGGACCCTAAACAGGTGAATCAACCACTTATGCGCCTCTATAATTACCCTTAGTTCTGTATTTACCTAGATCGGCTTAAGTGTTTGATAACATTAACATACAACAAGATATTCTTCACGTAAACAGTTATTAGTACTTGCGTTCATATGACAATGTAAATCATGTAGAATCGTGCATTAATACAATATTAATTCATAAACCCATAATTCATCATAACATAATAGCGCATTCATTCATAACATAAATAAATAGAAAAAACACAGGAATTACTAGAATAATCTCTTTATTAATACTTCTATTCTTCTTACAGACTCAAGATTCCATATTGAAATATGGCAACAAGAATATTTCAATTTAATTTGTCCTTGAATTATATTATGAATTAAAATCGAATTTAGTCTTAACAACTACTTGGAAATAATTAATTAATTAATTTTAAATTAATTAGTTGGAGAAATTCAAGTTAGAAGTCTTTCTGAAGTCATGCAAGAGTTATCCCTTAAATTAAGGAGATAAGATTGAGTTATATTTGAGTTGTAATTAGTTAACTCGGTTTACTGAGTTCAGTCTAGTTAAATTAGTTCCAAATTGTTTGAAGAACTAATAGTGAGTTAACTGTCAGTTGATGCATTAATGCACTCAACTAGTGCTACTCCAGTTAACTGAAGATTCCCTCATCAGAAACTCATGCATGTCTATTTTGAGAAAGACCCAGTTGAGATTAATGTTCAAGGACAATGTACTATCAGTTTCATGTGTTTTCTCATGGAGAAAAATCATGCATGAAGTCAAGGATTTATCCTTGAGGATTGCGTAGTTTTGAAGGATTGGTTTTCCACTTGGTAATAGGATCATCATCCACAAGGAACAACACAAGGAAATAGGAGCTTGGAGGGTAGAGAGGAAGGCTGGAGAGAAGCCAAGATTGCCTGTGAGCATCTATGAGGATTGTATTGAGAGCTGGCTAGCTGTGAGAGCTAGGGATTTGTATAATTCCTATGTATTTCCACCATGTATGATAATACAATAGTATGGGGTTTTTAGCTGAGGCTTTCCCCAAAGTATTTTCATGTGTATTGTGCCATTGATTCTTCTACTTCTGGTTATATTGTTCAACTCGATCTTTAATCTTCCACAAATTGATAGTAGAAGTAGGTTATAGTATTTTGCTTTGATTTATATTGCATTATCGGGTTAACCTACACATATTTTCTACATGGTATCAGAGAGCTGTAAATAGTATACTGAGAAGAGAATTCAAAGTTTGAAGTTCGGGGTTGCAGGTGCAAATCGAATTCATATCATACTTCAAGGTTGGCCAATGGCGTTCTATGGCTTGAGACTCGACTATGCCTTGGAAGGTAGCTCGAATTACATAGCATGGAAAGATAGAATGGAGGTTGCATTAGAAGACAATGGCTTGAAGGAATTCATTGATCAAGAAATCCCAAAGCCAGCTTCAACTAATGCACAAGAGTTGGCTGAGTGGAAGAAGTGTGTGGCGAAGGTGAGAAGGATCATCCTTGAGGGAGTTTGAGACCATATTTTCTCGAGTCTCCATGGAAAGGTTACTCAATTTTCAATGTGGAAGACATTGAAGGACCTCTACCAGAACAATGGCGATCAAAGGAAATTGGCGCTCAAGGATAAGCTTTGAAGAATCAACATGGAGAAGGGCGATACTATTTCCAAATATTTGAACAAGCTCACCACCTACAGAGATGAGCTTGGTAGTGTGGGAATAACTACTGCTGATGATGATATGGTGAGCCTTGCTCTGCTTGGCTTTCCAAAGAGTTGGAATAGCTACTAGGACTCTATGAATGGAAGGGAGAAACTGTCGGATTGGGAACGACTGTGGTCGGATCTTATGTAGGAGGAGATCAGGAGGAGCACACGAGATGATTCTTCATCCAAGAATGATGATGAATAAACTCTAGCCTTAGCAAGTAAGGCAAGGAAAGGGAAGGGGAAGGCTTCCCATTTCAAACTGAATTCTTCTCATGGAGGGAAGAAGGGTGACATGTCTAAAGTAAGATGCTTTAATTGTCACAAGATGGGACATTATGTGACTAATTTCCCATCGAGGAAGTCTAAGAGGGGACCCTCGGAAGGATCGAAAGGTGAGGAATTAGCCTCTCAGTTCGAAATGGACTTTACCCTCATCGCATGTATGGTGTCATCGATGATGGTTGTGTCTGGTATCTTGACAGTGGAGCCTCATTCCACATGACCGGTGATAAAAATTTATTCAGTGGCTTGGAGGAGAAAGACCTCAAGATGCATATAGAGATGGGTGATGATGAAAGGTATAGTGTTTCAGGAGCGGGCATGGTTGCTTTTTAGAGGTAGCATGGAGCTCCTCTCACCTTGACAGATGTGATGTATGTGCCTGGACTGAAGAAGAACTTGGTATCGGTCGTGATGTTGGAGGACAAAGGCTACGATGTTGTCTTCAGTAAGGAAAGGTGTTCCTAAGACACATAGCCACAGGTCAGACCAAGAGGATAGGGATTCAGGTGAAGAATCTCTATAAACTAGAGGTAAATGATTATGCAGCATTGAGTACAAAAGCAGAATTGGTGCAAAGCCAAGACATTAGCAAGTTGTGGCACAGGCGGTTGTGCCATTTGCATCATGGGGCTTTGAAGATAATGCACCATATATCTACAGGACTTCCCAAAGGTAAACTTGAGTAAGTTGACACATGCAAAGGTTATACCTTGGGAAAGTACACCAAGTATTCCTTTCATGATAGAGACAGTCGAGCAGAGGCTATCTTAGAGCGAGTTCATACTGATTTGTGTAGACCATTCTTGACGGCATCCAAAGCAAAGAAAAGGTATTATGTGATTTTCATTGATGACTATTCTTGTAAATGTTGGATTTATTTCATGTAGAAGAAGGACCAAACTTTCACAAAGTTTTGTGAGTTCAGAGCTTTGGTCAAGAAAGAGTCAGGGAAGAAGATCAAGGCCTTGAGAAGCGACAAGGGTGGAGAATATGTATCTCAAGAGTTTAAGGACTTCTATGCAGTGGAAGGAATTAAACGAGAGTTGACAGCACCTTATAACCCACAGCAGAATGGGGTGGCCAAGAGGAAGAATAGAACAATTATAGGGGCAGCACGGGCAATGTTGCATGACTAAGGCCTACCACTTCACTTGTTGGCTGAGGGATGCAACATAGCGGTCTATTTGCAGAATAGAAGCCCACATCGCATACTCGGGATGAAGACACCAGAGGAAGCTTTCTCCGGTAAGAGACCAGATGTGGGTCACTTCAGGATCTTTGGCTCATCGGTATATTGTTATGTGACAAAGGATGGATGGAAGAAGCTTGATCTGACAGCATAGTGGGGGATATTTGTGGGGTACACTGATACACCTCAAAACTATCGGGTGTATTTGCCTACCAGTCGAAGGACAGTGGTTCACAAAGATCTCAAGTTTGATGAGCAGAAGGCCATGCGGGTTTCCCTTGAGAGGTAGCTCCAACTACAGGCTATGGAGGAACTATTGGTTCCTAATGGGGAGAAGCCTCAGACTGATGCGGAGCAGCCACATGCAGAGGTTCCAAGAGTGGAGACATCCACTCAAGCAGAGTCTTCCAGAGATGGACGAAAGCACACAAGAGAAGTTGAAAGATTGTTGGAGGATGTGAGAGAGAATGTGGGAGCACCATCTTCTCAGCGCAGACAGAGGAGATCACTTGAGAGGTACACTAGATACATGGCCCTTCCTGGGGAATGTGTTGAGACCGAGCCATCTTCCTTTGAGGAAGCAGTGCAACGGCCGACTTGGGTTGATGCTATGGTGGAGGAGTATGACTCCATAGTTCGTAACAATGTTTGGGACGTGGTTCCGAGACTAGAGGACAAGTCAGTTGTGAGTTCCCGTTGGCTTTTCAAGGTAAAGCAAGCTGTTGATGGTAGTGTGGAGAAGCATAAGGCAAGATTTGCTACCCGTGGCTTTTCACAAGTTGAGAGGATCATGTTGCTGCAATATATTTCGACAAAGGAGAAAGATGTTGACATTTTGACAAAGGCATTGTCAAAGTGTAAATTCGAGTTCCATAGAGACAAGATCGGGGTGGTAGATAATCCCTTTCTTATTGAGAGGGAGTGTTGAAATATGGCAACAAGAATATTCCAATTTAATTTGTCCTTGAATTAAATTATGAATTAAAATTGAATTTATTCTTAACAACTACTTGGAAATAATTAATTAATTTATTTTAAATTAATTAGTTGGAGAAATTCAAGTTAGAAGTCTTTTTGAAGTCATGTAAGAGATATCCCTTAAATTAAGGAGATAAGATTGAGTTATATTTGAGTTGTAATTAGTTAACTCAGTTTACTGAGTTAAGTCCAGTTAAATTAGTTCCACACTGTTTGAGGAACTAATAGTGAGTTAACAGTCAGTTGATGCATTAATGCACTCAACTAGTGCTACTCTAGTTAACTGAAGATTCCCTCATCAAAAACTCATGCATGTCTATTCTGAGAAATACCCAGTTAAGATTAATGTTCAAGGACAGTGTACTATCAGTTGCATGTTTTTTCTCATGGAGAAAAATCATGCATGCAGTCAAGGATTTATCCTTGAGGATTGCACAGTTTTGAAGGATTGGTTTTCCACTTGGTAATAGGATCATCATCCACAAGGAACAATGCAAGGAAATAGGAGCTTGGAGGGCAGAGAGAAAGGTTGGAGAGAAGCCAATATTTCCTATAAGCATCTGTGAGGATTGTATTGAGAGCTGGCTAGCTGTGAGAGCTAAGGCTTTGTATAATTCCTATGTATTTCCACCATGTATATAAAATAGTATGGGGTTTTTCGCTGAGGCTTTCCTTAAAGTATTTCCATGTGTATTGTGCCATTGATTCTTCTTCTTTTGGTTATATTGTTCAGCTTGATCTTTAAGCTTTTGCAAATTGATAGTAGAAGTAGGTTATGGTATTCTGCTTTGATTTATATTGCATTATTGGGTTAACCTACACAAATTTTCTACATTCCATGCACACTCAACTGCGGACTCTACTCTAGGCCTCTGTGCACATAGCTGCAAAGCCTCTCTTCTACTCCAAGCCTTCTTCGCTTTTACTTCTATTGACCCATTACATTCATCTTCATCCTTAGTTATCATACCTTAGAATCTCTGAGACTCTCTTTTTTATACAATTCCATGGCTGGCGGACCATGGGTAGGTCTATACAAGCCGACACAACTTACATAACAGAAGGGTAAAAATCTCTTTATGACACTTTACCATCTACACGCCTTCCCGCTCCCCCCTTCTATTTCTTTATCTTTTAATCTCTCATGGCCCTTCTATTCCTCCCTCTCTCACCCTCTCCATGCCCCTATCTCATCCCCCTTCCACCCGTACCCGCCACCCCTCTCTTTCTTTATCTTTTAATCTCCCGTGACCCTTCTATTCCTCCCTATCTCACCTCCCCATGCCCCTAAACCCACTTCAATAAATTTCCATGTGTTAAAGTCACTTGCCGAAACAAACAAGCACTAGGAATGTGCATATATTTTTTTGAATTTAGCATGAGCTCAACATGTTACTTGCAAGAATTGATCCAACGTACCTCCCAACCACTTGAGATAAACAAAATTGACAACTTTCTTTCTCAACCTAAACATCTATTACATCTACTAAATATTTTCAAAATGAAACCCTATAAAGCATATGCTACACTATACGACCCAGTGATAAATCTAATTAATGTGTATGATTCTCTAAAATACTCCTCTCTCCAAAGAGTTTGATATATATATATATATATATATATATATATATATATAGTGAGTTTGATATTTTCTTTGATGTTAGTGAGGTTTCCCACTTCATGCAAGATCTTGATATATATAATCTTATTCATAGTTAATTTAATATTTTCCTTGATGTTAGTGAGGTTTACATTTCATGTAAGATCTATAAAACAACCATTTAAATATTGCAAAGAAAATTTTTCATTATATCAAAAATAGTTTTTTTTTTGTTTCTCAATTTTTTTTTTATTAAGTATAAGAAATTAGATTTTACAAATGCAACAAATTCATTCCAACTCACATAAACACAGTAGCAAAAAAGATTCAGTAAAAGGCGTCCTCTAGCCATTAAGTCAGATATCATCGCTACATAAATAATAAACTGTTCAAGATCATAGCTATCAAAAAGCTCAAAAGATACTCATATCAAAAAAGGATATTTGTCCATATATGAAAATTCCCTCTATATCAAAGATAGTTATCAACTTAGTATAAAATTCTAAAAAATATATGAACTAACTAATTAATTACACAAACTTAACTTTTCAAAACAAAATAACATTTTTTTATAAATTTTCATTCATCATATCTTAGTCTCACACTCTTTCCATATCAAAATGGGCTTCTAATCTGGATCCAACAACAACATGGAGGAAATCCTAACCCGTAGAAACTTGCTCAATTTTACCTTAGCAAAGGGTTGCTCTCAAATTCAAATCCATAGTGACTCCATACTTAGCATAACTAGCTCAATAACACTTGAACATGGAGAAACAACATACTTTTACCTATTGTGGAAGAAGCGATTAGGCTAAAAAATTCTTTTAATTTTTTCACATGCTTTCTCACATTTATAGGAAAGGAACTTGTACGGATATCGGCTCTCAAAAGAAAGGCTGCTAATGGAGGAAGGCCCATGGGAGATTCTGGAACTTGGTGATGGCACTTCCAGCTTCGCCTTTTATGACAAGCCATACAAGGACCTGCAACCAGGGGCTACAGGCACATAATTTCATGCATCAACACATTTTGGATGCATCAGTTTTCATATGTTTTTACAGGTCGTTTTAATCATCTTTTCTTGCACTTGCAGCCAGCGGATGTCTAACACATTTTGTATTTTTGGTAAGAGCCTTTACAGCTGCTAAATGTTTATTTATGTATATCAGGCCAGATTTTTTTGAAATGGCCAGGCTAAATGTTTGTTGTGTCTGTCAGGCCAGATCTTATATAGGCCTATACAATTTTCTCTTTTTGGAATACAGGCAGTGTGCATCGTCTTTTTATAAATTTAAAAATAAAATTATAATTTTTCTTTTAAATCACATAAACTAAATACCATAATTACCCTAATGTAGTTAATACAAACTAAATATCATAATATATTAAAAATTAATGCAATATAAATTCTAAAAACTTATATTTTATTAATAAAATACTCCTTAAACATGCTATCTATCATTTGTTTCCCCTTCCAGGCTGGAATCTCACTTCTCGAGTCTCAACTACAATAAACACTTGCATGTTCTCGAACATTCTCATCTAACTTCAATGAAATCACACGAGCATTTAACTAAGGCTCCAATGAGAGATTATATATATATATATATTTTCAGCCGTGCTTTAGAATTTCCAATTTAGATTAGTGAATCATTGTTGGGTCTTCACTTCACTTTAATAAATAATATATTAATTTGGTTATAATAAAATTAAAAATTGAAAATTAAATAAAAAATAAAAAATAAAAATTAGGTAATGATAATGTGGTTAATTGAGATTACTTAAAATTTTATTTTGTGATAAAAAAAGGAAAGAAGCGTTCTGAGGTCACTATAAATTGGTTCAGTGAACAAGTCAAGGAAGTTGGTAGCAGGGAAAATATTTTGCAAATGAGAAAGGATGTGAGTTCCGAGGTCAAGTCAAGGAGGTTGGTAGTGGGGTAAATGTTTTGGTATTAAGAACAGATGTGAGTAAAGACCGGACAATCCAAAAGGAAGTGCTTTTCATCTTCGACTCTTTTAAAGCATATTCTTTCCTCTCAAGGTATCTTGAAAGCATATTCTTTCGTCGCAAGGTATCTTGGAAATACACCAACCTCCCATGTTACTAGTTAAGACATAAAGGTAATTCTGGTTAGCAAGTGTAGGGTTGATTACCTCCTCATAGTATCTTAACCTTCTTTTCCCCTCTAACTCCTTATCACTCCACAACTTATTCTTAAACTTGGAAGTAATTATGTTTTTAATATTATTCTTGTTCCCCAAGATGATCTCCTCCTTTATCTCCTAATGGTCTAGCCACGACTTGGCATCTTTATGCCACCCTGGTTTGAGCAGAAGGTGGTTTTGACTAGAATCAGAAGCAATTTTTGGGAGTCTCTTGGCTTCCATATTGTACAACTTCTTTTTATATCAAATACCTAAACATAACTATACATTCAATTGGGGAAAGCCTAGCTTCAATAAAAAAAAATAAGGTAGGCAGTGTTGCCTTTAATCTTGAGGTTGTAGGTTATGAATAGCTTTTAGGTCATTTCAATCTTTCTCCATAAATCACATCCATATTCACATATATATGCAAAATATGAATTCACAGTAAATTAGAAATTAATAATATTATAATTAAAAATAAATATTTAATAAAAAATAGAAAATAAAAATTTAATATATATCTATCTATATATATGTAATAAATTGGAAATTAATAATATTATGATTAACTGGGCAAAATAAATTTTAACTATGTGTAAGTACATAAAATGATTGAACAGAGAAGCCAGTATGATGTGTAACTCAAAGTTGAAATTTTTTTATGTCTTCCAATTTTTTATTTTAAATCTAAAAAAATAAATAAATTAAATAATTATAGAAAACATTTAAATAATCTATGATCATACTAAATTTACAAGTGAAAAAATTAAATCTTTCTGGACTCATCTTACATCAATATTTAAAATAAATTTAAAGATGCTAAAAATATAACCAATTATCCTATATTTAAAGACGGCCAAACAATCCTGAGCCTCATGTTATCAAAAGATTGTTACTAACAACACTCTTGTTCTTTCAAAACGGTCCGAAATTCAAGATTACAGGTAAACACAAGCCAGTATGAAGGGGGTGTATCGATCATAAGAAAACAAATCAAGGAAAGTGCAAACTGCAAAATATTCCCTACAATACATAATCATATCCTTTGAAGAAAATATTTTTCAATTGCAATCTGTGCTTACAATCAGCAGCGCAGAGAAAACTGGAAATTTTCGAAGGCAATTGGGCCACAGCTTGTGCTGATCTCCACATCTGAGAAAAATAAAAATTGGAGGCTATGCAAGCAGCACAGAAATTTGTGAATTTCATAGTTACAGTATTCTTAGGGACCAATACTCATTGTTCATGTCTCTCACCATGCAAATAATTGGTCTCAACATTGTGTTCTTCATCAGATCTACCCTTCCCCTGTTTTCCAGACATTTTGGGAAGACCTCCTGTTCTAAGTTTTTTCCTCAAATGCTGATGATTGATATTTGCAAGATCTGAACCGAACAGTGATTGTAGATCGAATTCAGAAATAATGTAAAATCCTTGGAGAGGACTTGCAGGTATCTTTCTCTTTACCGGAATCCATTTGGGTTTGCGCGGTGCGAGAGGACAGGAGAGCACTGGAGGGATCTTCTGCTCCTCCGACTTGGGAGTCTGGCATGCTTCTTCTGCATTGTCGACCAAAGAATCCAGGCATTTTCCTGAATTAGAATCAGGAATGTTAGTTGTCGGATTTGAAGTAGTATCAGCAGCTGCCATAGTCACCAAAGCAAGCGGATTTCCCGTTACAAAGAACGAATCAGCCTCTGGACATACAGAAACCCGAAGTGTAGATGGTCGATTAGCTGGAGCCATGCTATCAATAACAGGAACTTCCTTCTCCTTCTATTGACTGCAGCTGAAATCTAAAAAATCTCAGCACAATAATCCAGTATTTTGGGTTGGAGAGCAAATAAACATCTCTTATGTCACTTCCTATCGAGCCAACACTGAGGAGGAGGTCGAGTTGAGAGCAAATATTGCGCTCCGAGATAGTGTCCCCGAAAAAAGAACACGCAGATTCAACGCGGCAGAGTTATCAGTGGCATTGATAACGCGCAGATTTAATGATGGCTAGGTAGACAGTCATAGGAACTGGTCAAAGGTCAAACTTTTTGAAAATGTCATTACGTCATCAGGACCTCGAGTGATGGTCAACAAACTTCTATGTAGCTGCCAAGAAGATCTAGGGTCAAGATCAACTTCAATGTAGCTGTCAAAATCATTTCGGGTTGTCAAATATAGTTAAATTTAATTATAATTATATAAAATAGCGATGTTGTCGGGTTGAGTTATTCGAAGTTTAATTTTAGGTTTAAATTTTAATAAGGAGATTGAGGATGGCCCTCATGTGTGAGGGAAAATATTTTTTTCAAGTGTTTTTATATAATTTTGTTGATAGTATTTCAATGATGGATATATAGTCTTTTATCTAATGAAACTTAACTTTAATTTAAATTTGATATAGTTTGGAAAATTATCTTTTTTTTCTCTCTGTGTTAATTATAAATATTTTTTTCCCTCTCTAGTCTCCACTCTCTTTTTTTGTCTCTTTTATTTTTTGGCTCTCGCTCAATGTCCTTATCACTCATCAACTCATTTTTCTCCACCCAGAGTTTCTCTCTTTATCTTCTTTGACCCCTCTATCTTTCCCTCTCTCCCCTTCCCCAACCCCCTAAATTTACCTCAACCATTTGCCACCAACACATTCTTCCTATCTCACCTCCTCTCTATCTTCCTTAAACCCTCTATCCTTCCCTTTCTCGCCCTCCCCAGACCACCTAAACCCACTTCAAACCATTTCCTCAAACTCATTCTTTCCCACCCATTGTAACAATTTCCCATGTATTAAAGTCACTCATTCTTCCTCACCCTAACAATTTCCCATGTATTATATTAATGTCACTCATTATAGAAACACGCAAACATTAGAAATCCACACCTTTTTAAATTTAATTTCCCTTTCCACCCCAGCAAATGGAACCACCTGACCAATTTCCATGTGTTAAAGTCATGGCTATAGAAACACACAAGCATGACGAATGCACACTCTTTTTGAGTTTTTTTTTTCCCCAAAAAAATTAATAGCTTCATAGCTTCCCTCGTTTATTCCCGCTAGACCAATTCCCGCTAGACCAATCGTAGAGAATGAACATCAATACTGTGCAGGACCTTCAAAACTCTTCCGCCATTCTTCACGCTTTAATCGTTTGATATTATCTTCATGTTTAACCAGTTGCTCGGCTCAGCGTTCTGCAAAACGAATCAGAGGCAAAGGTAGTTACATGTTGCTCTGATACCATGTCAGTCTAGGTTTGTGTAACTCTGAATTTATATTGCATTAAGAGAAAATCATGAATATATGTGCATTAAGAGAAAATCATGAATATATGTGGCATGATTTTATATTGTTTTTATTAACTATTATAATAGCTAGTAATTATGGTTTTGGTATTATGTGCCGATGTACTAGACTGAGCATTATGCTCTCTGCTTTTGTTGCTCTTATGTTTATGTGAAATTTTAGTATTTTGGTATGTTTTACTATTTAGAATTTGTAAAGAAAGTTTTATAATTTTATTTCTTTATGAAATACAAAATGAAATAACAATTATTTTTCTCGGTCTCTTAAAATAAACGTAATTAACAATTATATATTACATCTACAAAATATATTCAAAATAGAATGTTATAAACTATATGCGATGCCATACCACTAAGTAATAAATCTAATTAAAATTTTTGATTTTCTAAAGTAAATACTCCTCTCTCCAAGGAGTTTATATATATATATATATATATATATAACTCATAGCCAATTTGATATTTTCCTTAAAGTTAGTGAGGGTTCTTATTTTATTCAAAATACTTAGAAGTACTATTTAAAAGTTGTAAAGATAGTTTTTCATTATATCAAATATAGTTATCAATTTGATATAATTTTTTGAAAAAATAAATAAATATAAACTAATTAACTAGTTATAGTGATTTAAATTGAATTGAAAATGGAAATATATATTTTCTATAAACTCATAAATAACATATATAAGACCATTCTAGATCCATCTTAACTTTGGATCTACCAAGTGCCAAGAGGTATCAAATCTCTTTTCACTCTAAACGAGGTTTGCATCTCAAGAGATTTGATCCCTTTGGGTGCTTAGTAGATCTCGAGTTAAAATGGATCTAGGATGGTTTAATTTCCTCCTTTAAATAGATTATATTCCACAAGAATACCATGGATCAATACCACATGTTTTCATATCTATATATATATATATATCCAATTTGATATTTTTCATAGTGTTAGTGAGGGTTCTCACTTTATTCAAGCATAGAAGAGCTATTTAAAAAATCCAAAGATAAATTTTCATTATATCAAACATAGTAATTAACTTGATATAAAATTTTGAAAAAAATAAAACTAATTAATTAGTTACACTAACTTAAATTGAATTGAAAATGGGAATAAAATATTTTCTATAAACTCAAAAATAAAATATATAAGACCAGCCTAGATCCATTTTAACTCACGATCTAACAAGAACCAAGAGGTATCAAATCTTTTTTCACTCTCTAAAAGAGGTTTGCAACTCAAGATATTTGTTGACACTTAATCTTTGGGATTAGGAAATTCTTGTAAATAAGAAAATAAAGACAAATAGGCATTGGAGTACAAATTCCAATAGTCTCCCTCTCCTCATATATATTCATGATTTTCTCTTAATGCAATATACCTTTGGAATTACACAAACCTATCGTGACATGGTATTAGAGCAACATGTCCCAATTTACCCTTTAACTCGTGTTATTCCCTACCATTATCCTCTGTCCCTGTGGTCGATTCATTGATTAAAAACTATGTCTCTTGAACCCGTGGCAGATGCATATTCCACGAATGCCATCTTCTTGACCTTCCAGCCACATCGTAGACCATATTGCTCAAAATCCAACCTTTGCCTATGATTTGCTTTGCAGAATGCTGAGTCGAGCAACTGGTTAACCATGAAGATAATATCAAACAATTAATGCATGAAAAATGGCGGAAGAGTTTGGAAGGCCATGCAGAGTGTTGATGTATGTTATTCTGTTTTTGTAATGGTTGGTGAATTCTTTTTTATATGTGCACCCAAATGGTTCATATATATGGTGTGGCTGCTATAATCTAATGTATGACATGCAATTTTTATTGAGAGGAATTATTTTGAACCATTTATATATATTTAAAACATTTATATAGTTAAGATGGATTACATATACATGGATATTTAAATGTTTTTATTCAAGATAAATTCAAATTCCAACATCATTTTGAAGACAATTGCAAAGAAATATCGGATTTTTTGTTGTTGCAACTATTGTGATTATTTTGGGCCTACTTCAGAATTTTATGATGCATTCACTTGTCTCCTTAGTAGGAGTAATTCTCCTTGGAAAAGAGAACTACCATGAATGGTCCATGAAGATAAACATACCATTATTTTTAATGAACTTTGGAAAGGAGAAGCTGGCAATCCTCTTGAAAATGCCACTTAAGACAAATAACTCGCCATATGGGAGAACAAGAACAACAAGGCCTATGCCTTGATTGCAACACCAATTAATGAAGAAGTGAGTCATCATATTACACCATTTACAAATTCCTTTGAAGATTTAAAGAAGCTGAAAGACTTACATGACTCACACTCTGAGCTTGAAATAGTCGAATTAATAATCAAATTGTTTAATCTTGAAGTGAAAGACGATAATCCCCACCTTTGAAATAAGAGCCATTATGCATGATATAGAATATACCAGAGTTAAAATAGATGCTCCTCTCACATCTTTTGTCAAGGCACTGTATCCAAGTTATTTGTTAAAAAATGTAGCAAGAAAGGCTCAATTTGACTTTAGTCCTACTCAAATTGAGTAAATTGAATTTCCACATCAACAAGACAACTTGAAGGTAGTTAACTAGTGTGGCATGGTCCTTGTCACTCAATTAGCTTAGTAAATTTGAGTTAGAGGCCTGGAGTTCAGTTATGCATGTGTTGATTACTAAATTTTAGCAATCTAGTTAAGTTATTTTCAATTGTATTCAATTAACTGACCTCAAACTATTGATAGAGTCAGTTGAAGGTCAATTGTGCAGTGGGATAACGATCTAACTTAGGGATCTGTTAGTTATTTGATTAATCAACCTAAAATAGCTAATGCGTGCATGGAAGAGTCAAGGCCAATGTAACATCAGCTGTATACTAGTTTGAGTGTATAGTTGTTGCATAAGTTAGGAGATCAATCCTTGGGAATTGTGCAAGAAAATAGGAGGAAATTCCTATCTCTTAAGATCTAATTTACTCAAGAATTGCATAAGGAAATAGGAGGTTAGATGAGCAAATAATTGGCTAAATATTGGCTAGAGTTTCTCATTCAACAAAGAGAATAATTATTCTTTTGCAAGTTGTGCTCGGAGTTGGAACAAACAATTGTAAAAGTTTCTCTATTCAACTGATTAATGCAAAGAGGCTTGAGGGGTTTTTCCCAGTTGAGTTCCCCTAGAAATCACTATGCGCTTGTAGTTTTTCTAAATTGGGATTTCCATTCCGCAGATAAATAGGGTAGAGTTGTGTCTCTTGTTTTTCAATTTGAAATCTTGAGCAATTGCAATTTATATCAAATTTATACATGGTATCAGAGCCTTGAAATCACATTAGAACTAGTATTTCAGACTTGTCTCTCAGGAATTTCGAATTTGAAACTTCAATGCAACACTTTTTCTTTAAGATTGGGAGAATGTCTTTCAACACAATGAGATTAGAGTATGCCCTGGAGGGTAGCTCGAATTTCATAGCCTGGAAGGATCGAATGGAAGCGGTGCTCGATGAAAATGGTGTGTTAGAATATGTTAAAACTGACATTGCAAAACCCCATGAATTTGATGCACAATAATTAGCTTAATGGAAGAAGGATGTTGCAAAGGCCAGGATAATTCTTATGGAAGGTAAGCGATACCATGTGGTCTCAAATTTTCATGGCAAAGAGACACCTATTATTATGTGGAAGACACTGACTAAGCTATTCGAAAATAACAGTGACCATAGAAAAATGGCCCTGAAAGATAAACTTCAAAACATTAGAATGCAAAAGAATGATACTATTCTACAATATCTCTCCAGGTTCACATAGGTTAGAGATGAGCTTGAAGGGGTTGGGATAAATGTTTCAGAAGATGACCCGATGACCCTAGCTCTTCTAAACCTTCCGAAATCCTGGCACAACTACCAGGACTCTGTGAATGGAAGGGAAAAATTACCGAATTGGGAAAGGTTATGGCTCGATTTGGTTCAAGAAGAGTTTAGGAGAAATACCAGAGACGAAATCTCATCCAGAGCGGAGGATTAAGAGAATTTTTCATTGATTTAAAAGGGGAAGAAGGGAAAAGGAAATAAGACCCAAAGAAAACCTAAATCAACCCAAAATAATGGCAAGAAGAAAGACTTGAGCAAGATAAAATGCTTCCACTTCCACGAATACAGGCAATATGAAACTAAATGTATGCACAAGAAGTCTACCAAGAAGCCTTCATGAGTAGCAGGAGGTGAAGCACATGCTTCACAATTCGGATTAGACTTCACCCTGATAGTATGCATGACCAACACTGTTATGGGGAGTGTGTGGTACGTTAATTCTGGTGCCTCATTCCATATGACAGGGTGAAAGGAGTACAGTGCTACTGGAATAAGAGGTACAATGCTATTGGAATTGGTACTGTCACCATTGAGAGGGAGAAAGCCTCTCCTCTTTGCCTCAAAGATGTTATGTTTGTACCTGGGTTGAAGAAAAACTTGATCTCTGTAATAGTATTGGAGGATAGAGGCTATGCTGTTATTTTCAGTAAAGGGAAAGCCTTTTTGAGACACATAGCTATTGGGAAAGTGAAGTAGATCGAGGTTCGAGTGAAGAACCTATACAAACTTGAGGTGGGTAATTGCATTGCATTGAGCAGTAAGGATGAAAAAGTGCAAAGTTAAGATGTTGGATAACTCTAGCACAAGATATTGGGTCATATACACCATGGTTCCTTGAAAATAATGCAACAAATTACTACTGGTCTCCCTAAAGGCTCCCTTGACTAGTAGGATGTCTGCAAGGGCTACACATTAGGGAAATATGTCAAATCCACTTTCCATGACCGAGAGAGAAGAGCATATGCAATCTTGGATGAATTCCACTCTGATGTTTGTGGACCCTTTTCTACAGCCTCCACGGAAAAACACAAGTACTATGTTAATTTATTGATGATATCTCTAGAAAACGATGGATATTCTTCATGTGGAAGAAGGATGAAATCTTCTAAAAATTTGTTGAATTCAAAGCATTGGTTGGGAAGGAGAGTGGGAAGAAGGTGAAGGCTCTCAGGAGCGATAATGGAGGTGAATTTGTTTCTCATGCCTTCAGTGATTTCTGTGCAAAGAAGGTATTTGAATAGAACTGATAGTACCCTGTAACCCACATCAGAATAGGGTAGTTGAAATGAAGAACAAAAGCATAATGGGAGCAACAAGAGCAATGTTACATGATCAAGTGTTTCCATTACACCTATGGGAAAAAGCATGCAACACTGCAGTCTACTTGCAGAACCAGAGTTCTCATGGAATACTTGGTATGATCACACTGGAGGATGCTTTCTCTAGGAGAAAGATTGATGTGTCTCATTTTAGAATTTTTGGAGCTTCATTTTACTTTCATGTCTCTAAGGATTCAAGGAATAAACTTGATCCTACAATCGAGTTGGGAGTTTTTGTAGGATACATTGAAACTCCACACAATTACTGGGTTTATTTACCTTCACCGAGGATGACAATTGTGAGGAGAGAGGTCAAGTTCGATGAGGAGAAGTCTATGAGATGCTCTCTGGAATGAGAGATGAGTATTCCATCGGAGCAAGATCTTCTAGCTTTAAATGAGGAGCCTCAGGATGAGCTTCATGAGGTTGCGTAGTAGCCACATGCAGCAAAGCAGACAAGAGGCAGAGTGGAGGCACCCACTCAACTAGAATATTCTAGAGAGGGGATAAAGATAACCATAGAAATTGATAGATTGTTGCAAGATGCTAGGAAGAATGTGGGAGCCCTTCCATCACAACGTAGGTAGAGGAGTTCACTTGATAGGTACAATGGGTACATGGCTCTCATGACGCAACTAATTGAGACAGATCCTTCTTCATTTGAGGAAGAAAATTCTCAACCTGTTTAGGTTGATGCCATGGTGGAAGAATATGTATCCATTATGAAGAACAATGTATGGGAGGTGGCGCCAAGACTAGAAGGGAAATTAGTGGTTGGGTCGAGATGGATCTACAAAGTGAAGCATATAACTGATGTAGATTGGGAAGGGAGTCCATCAGATAGGAAATGTACTTTAGGTGCTATCTTCATTGTTGGGTCCATAGCTATTTCCTAGTACAACAGGAAGCAAAGGTCTGTGGTGCTCAACTCAGCAAAGGTTGAATACATCGCTACAAGTCAAGCAACATGTAAGGTCATATGAATGAGGAAAATACTTGTGGGTCTTTTTAGTCAAGAGATGGATTTGACAGTAATATATTGTAATAATCAAAGTTGCATTAAGCTCTCCGAGAATCCATTATTTTATGTCAGGTCCAAGCAAATTGACATCTAGTATCATCATTTGTGGGACTGTGTGTAGAGGAGAATTATATTGCTACAATACATTCCAAATGAGGAGTAAGATGATGACATCTTGACAAAGGCATTGTCAAGAGGTAAATTTGAATTCCATAAGTGCAGAATAGGGGTGGTGAAAAATCCCTTTCTTGCTAAGAGGGAGCATTAAAAAATGTAGCAAGAAAGGCTCAATTTGACTTTAGCATTAGTCAAATTGAGTAAATTGAATTTCCACATCAACTGGACAACTTGGAGGCAATTAGCTAGTATGGCATGGCTCTTGTCAATCAGTTAGCTTAGTAAATTCGAGTTAGGGTCTTGGAGTTTAGTTATGCATGTGTTGATTGTTAAATTTTAGCAATCTACTTCAGTTATTTTCAGTTGTATTCAGTTAACTAACCTCTAACTATTGATAGAGTCAGCTGAAGGACAATTGTGCAGTGGGACAATAGTTTAACTCAGAGATCTGTCAGTTAACTAATCAATCAACCCAAAATAGCTAATGCATGCATGAAGTTTGAATTCCTCAACTGAAGTGCAAGAGTCAAGGATAGTGTAAGATCAATTGTATACTAGTTTAAGTGTATAGTTGTTACATGAGTCAGGAGATCAATCCTTGGGAATTGTGTAAGAAAATAGGAGGAAATTCTATCTTTTAGGAGATAATTTACTCAGAAATTATGCAACGAAATAGGAGGATAGATGAGAAAATGATAGGCTAACTATTGGACATAGTTTCTCATTCAATAGAGAGAACATTTATTCTTTTGCAGGTTGTGCCCAAAGCTAGAGCAAGAAATTGTAATAGTTTATCTATTCAACTGATTAATGCAAAGAGGCTTGAGGGGTTTTTCCCAGTTGGGTTCCCCTAGAAATCACTATAGACTTGTGGTTTTGCTTGTTGCATTTCTATGCATGTTGTTCTAAATTATGGTTTCCATTCCACAGATCACTAGAGTATAATCATGTCTCTTGTTTTTTAGTTTGAAATATGGAGCAATTATAATTTCTATAAAATTTCTACATTATTCTCATTATCTTGAGTCATTAAAAGCTAGTGGAAAACTTAAGGAGATTTCCTTTGACTCTCTTGTGGAGAAGTTTGGAAGGGAGAAAGCCTTTGGGTAGAAGAATATAGTTATTTAGTTTTTTGAAGAAGTTGTGTGCCTTATACAGAAAGAGAAGAGTCTGGCACATGATTCTTCTAAAGGAAGAGATGGCATAAGAGAACATAGAAGGAAGAATAATAGAGGCGGGGGGCAAACATTACCAAGAAGGAAGACTAGATCTTCATTATATATAGTGCAATAGAAATGGACATGTTGCCTACACATGTAAGCTCTCTTGGGACAAAATCAGATAAGAAAGGAATGGAGAGAAAGGAAAATCACCAAATCAAGTGAAAGGTAAAGCACCTGAACCAGTTCATTATGTTGTGGCACATTGAAATATTGGAGTAACTAAAGACTTGTTTAATGCTTCACTTGCTTTGTGGAAAGATGCATGGTTTCTTGATTCAGGAGCAACTTGCCACATGAACTTTATAAGATATTTCTTTGAAGAATTCAATGAGAATGTTGATGGAGTAGTCTACTTTGCAGGAAGGGGTTTAGTATGAGGAGACATTCCACCTCACAACAAAATGGGATAACATCCATAATATCTTTGCCTTGGAAGCTTAGAACGGTTGGAAAGTCCATCAAATGGATGCAAAAACTTCTTTCTTGAATGGAGATTTGAAAGATAATGTTTTTATGTCCCAACAGAAAGGATTTGTTGTGAAGGCACAAGAGAAAAATGTATGCAAGCTTATCAAATCCTTGTATGGCCTCAAACAAGCACCGCAATCTTGGTAAGAGAAATTGACTGAGCATCTTCTAAAACTAAATTTAAAACGCTATCATCTTGATGATGCAACTTTGTTTGTCAAGAAAGTTTGAAAAATAGTTTTATATCTGTGGTGTATATAGATGATCTACTGATGACAGGGTGAACAATGAAAACTATATGAATTCATAAAGAAAGAATGAGAAAAATTTTTGAAATGAAAAAATTGGGATATGTTCACTACTATCTTGGTATTGAAGTAACCCAACATCTGAAGTTTATATGCCTCTCTCAAAAGAAGTACATTGGGTATCTATTGAAAAAATTTGGCATGGTTGAGTGCAATCCTTTGACCACTCCAATGGAATATAATTTAAACCTCACATCCACTAAAGGAAATGCATTTGAGGATGCAACAAAATACAAACAACTCGTAGGAAGTCTCAACTACCTGACTACTACCATACCAGACATTTCGTTTGTTATTGGAATCCACTCCAGGTTTACGCAAAAGCCTTGTGAGGGTCATTAATCTGCTACAAAAAGAGTTCTAAGGTACTTGAAGAGAACTCAAGACTTTGGACTCAAGTATACAAAGGTGGATGACTTCAACTTGATCGAATACTCTAATTCATATTTTGATGGTGATAAAGAAAATGGAGTATCTACTTTAGGTTATGTTATGAGTCTTGGATCAAAAGTTATCTCTTGGAGGTCACACAAACAATTAATTCTGACATATTCCACAATTGAGGCAAAATTGTGGCAGCTGTAGAAACAATGAAGGAAATTGTGTGGCTTAAGAAAATTCTAGAAGATTTACGGGAGAAACAAGTGCACTCTATTTCTATTTTGATTGACAACAATTTTGCAATAAAGTTGGCCAAGAAACTAAAGTTGCATGATCGAAACAAGCATATCAATACAAAGTGTCATCTAATTCAACATCATGTTGAGGCCAAGACTATTCACCTATGCCATTGTTCCAAAAATGAGTAGATTGAATACAACTTCACCAAAGCACTTGGAAGATAAAAAATTGAAAGATTCAGAATGATGCTTGGACTCACCAACATCCCTTCATATTATGGGGGAGAATGTTCACATCTAATCTTTGGGCTTAGGAAATTCTTGTAAATAATTTAAATAGGAAAATAAAGAAGACGAAGAGACATTGGAATACGAATTCCAATAGTTTCCCTCTCCTTGTATATATTTATGCTTTTCTCTTAACGCAATATACATTTAGAGTGTTGGGTCCCTAAAATACTAGTGATTACCCCATTACTATTGTAGTTATACCCCTTATTTATATTGTTGTGCCCCTATTACCCCCATATTGTTATTTCTGTTCCCCATAGAATCCCTCTATTGTTATTTTTGTGGGATTTATATTATTATTGTTAGGTCGGCTGGATTATATTGTGACTCCTTAGACTCCTATATATAGAAAGGAGGTTTTGTCATTTGAATCATCCAAGAATTGTTCATTTATGTAATGTAAAGGAGGTTTCCCCCTTGAAGAGGCTGAATTATAAGGCGTTGATCTATCTTTTCTATCTTTTCTTGAGCTGGTTTCATAACATTTGGTATCAGAGCTTTGGATTCTAGGGTTTCGCTGCTCTAAACAGGTCATCGTGGCATTTTCGCTATAGCTTTTTTTTCTGTGATGTTTCAGAAGTCGCAAAAAAAACCCATTTGAGAAGAAATCGTGTTGAACCTTGGGTCCAAATGTCAGAGCTTTTCGCGCAATATTTGCGGAGATATGATCTGAGGAAGTTGGTCTTTTTGCAGATTCCTGAATTACATTCAAAATAGGTGACCTGGGGAAAATCGTCATAACTTTCTATCTGGGAATCAGATTGAAATTTCGTAAGAAGGTACAGAAATATGACGGACTGTAGTTTCTTGTATATCTTTTTCAGAACCAAATATCAAAAATTGTACACGTGGCACTTCATACAACTTCGCTCTTCTGGAAAGGTCTATAATCAGGTCATCTTGGGAGATTGTGCATAACTCTTTCTTGGAGAATCCAATTTTGATAAGATTGGTGGCATTGAAAAGAGGACATAGAGAGCTACTACAGGTCACAAATTCAGAACTAGATGATTGGAAAGTACAGAGATACATCAGAGGCAATATCGAGCTCCTACAAAGTGAAAAAAGGTGTGTAGATTTTTTAAATTTTTGCTTAAGCTTGGTTTGAAAATTTATTTTGAAGGAATTCAAAGGGCATAATAGAGCATTATTATCAGTAACTGATGCCTCGAGGAAAGAAAATGAAAACACCTAGTAAGGAAACTGAAAGCTCTAGCATGACTCATGAAGAAGAAGAAAAAATGCTACATGATATATCAAAATTACAAGAACAAGTGCAACAAATGTCACGCTCACAAAAGTTAACAGAAGCTAAGATAAATGGCTTGGAAGCCAATATGAATCGCATGGAAGCTAAGATGGACAATTTGAAGATAGATTTGAACACAAATTTGAAGACAGGCATGGCAGATTTGAAGACGGATTTGACAAATTTCCTACAAGAAATACTTATAATGGTGAAAAGGTAGTAAAGGAAACTCATGATGAGAACAAAAGAAATGTTAATCATAATTCCATAGACACTAATGTTGGATCGAAGAATCACCATACTCCAAAAATCGATATGAGGAAGTTTGATGGCAAGGATCCCGCCACATGGATATTACAGATGGAGCAATTCTTCGATCTCAATAATGTGCAAAAAGCACAAAAGGTACGTATGGCAACTGTATATTTGGAACCAAATCAGTTTGTATGGTATCAATGGTTTTGTTCTCGTAAACAATTTATCACTTGGGCAATTTTTATGGAAGAATTGATAGCACATTATGAGGATACAAAAAGCAACACCATTTTTAGCCAATTGATAAGTCTCAAACAAAAGGGTTCAATAATGGAGCACATTGAGGAGTTCCAAAAATTGAACATAAGGGTAAAAGATATTCCAGAGGAACATAGGATTGATGTATTCATAGGGTCTTTAAAAGGATAATATCCAACATGATGTTCGCCTTTGGGAACCTGATTCATTAGAGAAGTCATTTAGGTTAGCAAGAAAAATGGAAAGCAAAATTATGACAACTAGGAAGCTGTTGATGCCCCGAAATTCGTTGCAACAACATCGGGGAAACCACCCGGTCCGGAACTTAGTGCAGCTCCTTTTCCGTTTGGAATAGTGGCTCCGACTGGGGATAATGGGACCAGTTTCCCAAAGATTAAAAGTAAACGGGATGGATGAATGATTTACGATGTAAGGTGATAATAAATAAATAACTAAACTACAAAAGAAATATAATAACTATAAGCTAATCCCGGGACTTATCGATTCATTTGAATACAGCGTTGGATAATTTAGGCTTACTGGCAGGCATATAGATGACACTAACAATAAGCATAAATGTTTAAATCATTTAAGATTGCTCTGCATAAGTAGTTATGCAGAGCGATAATAGCGAATTACTGTACTCAGTCATTTATATCATTGTTACGCGCATGATTAAAAGAGATAACAAATCACAAAACATTCAATAGTGATATGAAATGCAGACTTTCTGTTATATTGCATACATGTAATCAACAATAGCAAAAATAATAACACAGCAATTCATATAATAGAAAAGAGAACAGATACAGATAATAGTACCATGCAAGCTGTTTGATCAATCCAATATATTAATCGCTATGTCGCGGTTCCTCCTTCAGACCAGAAAGCATTCCAAGCAAACGACAATAGTGCACAATTTACTTAAAACAGCCTTCCAAGTAAAATTAAGAACCAGTGGTCGAGTTTCAAAAAGAATATAGACTGAAGCACAATAGTGCAAACTTCAGCCTTTAAGTCTTTTACAAAATTTTACGACCCTCTCCAAAACAATGAAAGGGTCTATAAATACTATGCTAATCTAAAATATCTAAATATCTAAAACTGAAAAAAAACAACTAAATCGGCATTAACAAATATCATTTTGTATTTTGGTGATTCGGCAGTCGGCGGCGATGTTTCAGTCAGAGGTCTCTTTGCCTTTACTCCTTTGCTGACATATCGCCAGCATTGGCTCTACTTCTGGTGGAGTATTGAGGCGTGAAGTCAGCTGTGCATCATATGTGGCATCTCGAATATCGGCAATCAGGTATCGGAGAGCATCTGTTAGACAATTAAGAGCCGACCTTTGAGAATGTGGTTTAATCAGGAAAAGCCAGTATGAATCGGCGGTCAAGGTATTTACTCCAGTAATTAACCGCCCTTGTTTCTCCAGATCAGGGTAATTCCTGAGCTCCAGCATATTTGCCGTTGTTATGTTTCCAGGTGTGCATTGTGAAATCATGTTTGCCAGATACAATGTATCATTGACTAGATTGATCATGTTACTGGCAATCATTTTGCATCTGGAGGCTGCTCTTTCTGCTTTCATCATCTGTGTGTTCCATTCCATGAAGAGTATGTCCTTGTATGTTACACAGATTCGGGAGAAATTTGCGGCTTGCCCTTCTGGAGAGTCTTGCCATTCAATATACTCTGTTATATCGTCTTCAGCCTGATCCAACTTACTTCTGGCTTTCTCGATTTGTTGACACACTGCTGTAGATGTTTCACACAGTGATTCAGCTTCAACAAGTTGTTGGCATAAGATCCTGATTTGAGATATCAGTGCGCTGTTTATTCGAGTTGCCTCTGCTCTGAAATCATTGATACTCTTGGCGCTCTTAATACCTTCAAGCTGAGCTGATAGCTGAATTATTTGCTCGTCTTTAGCTTGTATCATCAGCTCATTCGATGCCTTCAACTGGGATAATGCCTCTGACAATTCTTTTGCTTTCTGAATGTCACTTTGGTCTATCCTCAGTTGTTCAATTTGCTGGGTTAACAAATGATTCTGTTGTTGTTGGGCCAGCAATTGTTCCTCTGCCTGTGCTGCCTTATTCCTTGCCTCTATCACTTCTGCTTGTAATGCATATATCTCATGCTCTTTAGTCTTCAAAAGAAGACTGACTTCGGATGCTTTGTCAATAGTTGCCGCTGAATAAGCTCCCGCAAATTGCGATAGCTTTGTCAGATCTTCAGAGGGATCCAATTCTCCCTTCCAGACCACATTTCCCGTGATTGTTTGCTCAGGCAAAATAGAAGGTTGATCAAGCCTTCGCCTTTTCCTCGAGCGCCTTACAACGGCTCTATGCTTTGAGCTGTAGAAAATGTCTAGAGGAGGAATTTCCTCCACCTGAAGATCAATTTGATCGGATGGGTCTTGAGTGATTACCTCTACATTCTGTACCATGGGTGAGCCGCTGGTTCCCTCTAGAACCGGAGAAGAAGTAGTATTGGGAGTCTTAGAGGCGTCTGAGTCTTTGGAGGCTTCCTTACCACTTATGATGGAATCGAATTGGTTCCATTCTTTAATTAGTTCAGGATCAGTAGAGATTTGCTCACTTTGTTCTGTCTGAGCTTTACTTTGTTCTTTCTCCCGTTCAATCCTTTGCTGTTCCTCCAATGCCTTCCGCTGTTGCTCCTCATGTGCTCTTTGCTGCTGTTCCTCCAATTCCCTTTTCTGCCTATCTTCCAGTTCCTTCTTTGCTTTCTCTTCTTCTTCTCTTTTCCTCTGTTCTTCTAACTCCTTTTGCTTTCTTTGCTCTTGTTCAATTTGTGCTTTTTGCTGCCTTTCCTCCTGTTGTCTATCATATTCTTTAGTTGTAACAGGAGATAGGCGTATTTGCTGCTGACCAGACTCGCTTGAGGAAGATGTTGGGGTTGTGGATAATAAATCTAGAGGCAAAGTTTGCAACCTTTGCTTTCTAAGTTTATTAAATTCAGTTAACTCCACATCTTCATATCTCAGTGAAGCGAGTTGTCTGACTTGGCTTATTGAATCGGCACTCATGAACAGGTCGTCAAACTGGTCTTCTTGATGAACAACCTTTGACAGCTTGGCCTGTTCCAAGGCAATGAAAGCAGTCTTTTTTGGATCATAAAGTCTGTTTGGAATAGAAGCCAGGGATATCAATTGGAGTTTTGCTGCTTCCTTTTCTGCATGTTTATAATTCATCAGCGTATAAACTCCAATTTTTAAAGGAAAAGAGGGCCATCCTCTCTTCTTCTCCTCCTTGAGAGTTTGTGTGACACTCTCAGACATAATCTGGTAGGAGATTTCCCAGGCTAACAGTTTATCTGGGACGTACAGGGGGAGGACATGTGGCCTAGCCTTGCTTCCAAAAACTCTAATATAGGTAAAATGCTCTTCGCCGAACCAATGGGCTACGGCTGGGAGATCAAAAGAAGCTTCATAGGAAATTCTAGGGATAGGTCTGTCAAAAATAGAATAGTGAACGGGAACCATAAAACCATTGCAAATTTGATACAGATGGTCTTTGTGGGAGGGTTTCCACAATTTCCGATGATACAAGTGAATGGGTGTTGGATCATGGGTTGTCCATCTCCAACCAAGGACAGGAAACTCAGAATTAAAACAAAGGGTATCCATAATGTAAGCAGAGTAGTAGAAGGGTGGGATTTTTCTCTCAGTGACTCTGGTTTTGGCCCTAAACTCACGAATAGCCATGACCAATTTATCAGACAAAATAGTGCCCAATCCATGATTATACTATTGACGGCTGCTTCCATTAAAGGAACCATATCAATATGAATATTTGCAGAGTCATGAAATCCCCACAATCTACACATCATAATCCCGGCGTAGCAATAAGGTGAAGCCAAAGAAGCATTGGAGTACTTACCCGACATATCATGCTTGTGTTTAGTTGGATTCTGTCTCCACTCTCGGAGAGGTTCGGATGGCGATTCATTCTCCTTCGCGAATTTCTCCAAAAAGGCTCTATTATAGACTAGCTCGGGTTGAGGCAAATGATACATCCGTCTCAAGTCATCAGGCTTGAAGGAACCGAAAATCCTTCTTAGTATGGAAGGTTCTATCAGTGAGAGTAATTTCTTCAATTGCCCAACGTACCACATCAGTATAAGGCAAGACTTGTTCTCTGGCTGCTATTCTGTGCAGAAAGGAGTCAGCCAAATCTTTAAGAGTTGCCTCAGACTTTCTTAGTTCGTCCACACTAGCCTCCGTTACCGTCTTTTCTGGTTGTTCTGCTTCTAGCAAATTGTATGTACCTTGCCATGTAGTACCAGGAAGACCAGTGCATGTAGTATCTGAGATTAAGCCTTTCTTTGAAACCATAGCAGCTTGGCCTGAGACAGGTGTTGGAGTAGAACCTGCCACCTTTTTGAACTTCTTTCCCATCATATTCAGACTTCTCTCGGTTGAATTCTACACAAATGCAAGAGAAATCGTAACAAAGAAATAACAATGACGATCCATAACGGGATAGATATATAACTTGAAGCATGGTGAGATTAATTCTAAAAGTGGCTACGGATCTAATGATTTGAGAGGGCACCACAGATGCAATGATGGTGATTTTACGGCCTGCAGCTCCATAAATGACCATTACTTAAGTTATTAAACCGAATGACCCCTTAAAGCGTGCAATAGATTTCTTCAAAGGTCTAATCGTAATTGCTCGTTAATTCTAAGGGGCAAAGCTTTAAATACGCATGCATTACCTTATCCCTTTACTTAACGACATTTTGAAATTTGTGCTTTTGTCAAATCGGATTTAAATATAACTTTAATGCTTTGAAATAATCATCCTTTTATTTTTCTAGGAGTTCTGGTCATCATTAAGCGTCATCGCATCGCATCGGGGGTATGAGTGACATTATCATTTGGGAGAGATCTTGGCGAATGCCGATTGCGACATTGTATCATATTAGCGCGCGAACATAATCCCTAAATGCATATCAATTGATTTACCGACTACCGATAGCGATATCACATCGCATCGGGAAAAATATCTGAACGTCTTACGAAGATGTATGGGATTGTGCCGACTACCGATAGCGATATCGCATCGGGGAAAAGATGTGTGCTTTTTCTGTGTGTGCATTGGCTATCGCCGATGGCCGATAGCGATATCGCATCGGAAAGAACCAAGGTAGCAAACGGTCTTGCGATTGCCTTTTCGGACTTAACCAAAAATTGCTTATTATTTGTTCAAAAAGGCTTTTGTTAACAAATTCATTTGATTATCATACCTTTTTCGAACAAATTCATTAATGCCAATTAAAATTTTTAAAAGGGACCCATTTCATATGTTAATTGTTTGTGATAAAAATATTATGAAATGGGGGGTTGTTGTAGGGCACAACAATTGGCGATTCGCTGGTAGAACCAGTTATCTCTGGACTAATAAATATACTTACACATTTTCAAATAGAATCTTTATAAAGAAAGGAAACTTCTAATATAACTAGATGTCTATTGATTCTGAATAAAACAGGTTTCTTCATTAGACTTCCTCTTTTTATAAACACACTTTGAGTTTTGAAACAAGTCCTTATTGGTTCATAAAAGTAAAATAGAAAACTTCTCCATATCAGCTTTTTTTTAAAATAAACTCCTCTGTCACAGGTAGAGCCTCTGCTGCCAGCAAACGTTCATAGTCTCAGCAGGGTTACCTTTTAACCATGTCATTGTCCATTGTTCCATTCACTTAAGAGTGTGACTAAACAGAATGAATTCAAAAGATATTTTTGTATTTTTTGAATTTCACTTTCTTCTTTGCTTAAGATAAAAGCCATTGTCCTGGTTTGGTGGCCAGATAACGACAATGCCATTCACGGGTAGTAATCAAACTGAACAAGCTGGCTCGTGATGAGACCCCTTGTCTTGAAATTTCAAGCCATTACCCTGTTTGGTATGCAGTTTTGGTAATGTCAGTTAAATTATTTTCCTATGAACATGGTAAGCAGGCTTGTAATAAGACCTCTTATCTTTGATCTTTTATATTTTAGAATTACACTCTGAGAAATCATAAACTTTTAGTGAATGGGATGAACAACTATCTTCTTAAGAGTAAACGGATGACAGGTTTAAGAGTTAAAGATGCTGAAGATGGATTAGCCCCTCTTTTAATATAGATAACCTTTGGAGACTTATTTTGAAAACTCAAGATGACTCATAGAACTTCGTTCAGAGTGAAGTTTACAAAAGTTAGACTGTGATGTTCAGAATAAAAAGATGTCTAATTTCCTAGAAATGATCTTTCTTGGTTTAAGACGCTATTATCTAAAAGTAAATATTAATAGTGTAGTGGCGAGACAACTTTTAATTACAGCGAAAGGTCAATGGAAGATGTCCCACGTCCTTATTTCTACAAATCCTACAAACTATATAAAAACTATCAAACTACATAGAGAAGGGGTTACCTCCTCAATTAAAGAATTTCTTCAAGATCAGACCATTGACAGGGAGAGAATCCCTCACCCCTGATAGATTTTGCAGTATAAAAGTGGAATGGCCTACTTTTTCACAGATCTGAAATGGTCCGAGCCACATTTTTTGAAATTTGGAATGTTTACCTTTGTCTTCATGGGCTTTGTCCCATTTCAGGACTAGATCTCCGACTTGGAATTGTTTAGGACTAGATGAGGCCAGATCAAAAGCTGCTTTAATGACTTGCTGATGTTTAGCATGTGTAACCTTGGCTTTTTCCCTTTCTTCTTCAAGTTTAAGAATTTGATCATATCTAAACTGGATAGAGGAAGAAGGAGTTTCGTCAATAAATTTCACTAGGGCTAGAGATGGAAAAAGAAGATTGGTTGGTACGATTGCTTCTTTTCCATAGACAAGATTAAACGGAGAGGTCCCTATGGAAGCTTTCTGTGTTATCCTATCAGCCCATAATGCAAATACCAAGGATTTATGCCAATTCTTATGATTCTCTTCGATTGTTCGCTTAATGATTTTGATTAGGTTTTTATTAGTTGATTCTGCTAGGCCATTACCCTGAGGATAGTAATTAGCAGAATACTTTAATTTAAATCCCCTTTTGATAGCGAAATCAATCATTGCATTACCTGAGAAGTAAGAAGCATTATCAAAGACGAGAGCGTTTGGAACACCAAACCTGGTAATGATGAACTGATCTATAAATTCAATGATCGCCTCAGAGTTTGTTGTTTTTAACGGAACTGCTTCTACCCACTTTGTAAAGTAATCAGTTGCTGTAAGAATATATTTGTGCTGTTTGGAAGAAGAAGGGTGAATTTCTCCAATGATGTCCAATCCCCATTGTTCAAAAGGCTGTTCAATGTTGATTGGTTGCAAAGGGAAAGCTGGTTTTTGTTGTCTTCCACTGGCAGTTTGGCATTTGATGCATTTCCTTACATATTCGTGAGCGTCCTTAAACAAAGTAGGCCAATAGTATCCAGCATGAATGATTTTATGAGCTGTTGTATCAGCTCCGAAATGTCCTCCTGCTGGTCCGTCGTGTAGCTCCTGCAAAACCTTTTGAGCTTCAGGTTTCTCAAGGCATCTTAATAGGACAGAATCATAGTTTCTTCTGAAGAGCACATCGCCAATAATTGAAAAACTCTTAGCTTTCAATCTAATGGCTCTTTTTTTTTTGTAGGACAAATTGGTAGGTGCATAACCATTCTTTAAATAGAAGATCAGATCTGCATATTGAGATTCGGAATCAGGAATACTTAGCTAATTAACTTCTTGGGTTTGCTCTGTATCACTTGATTCCGGAATGTTTGATGCTCCTGCTAATATCCTGCAAAAACCTTGACCTTTAACAAACTTTGCTGGCTTTATTTCTAGATCATATTCTTGGAGAGCTGCGACCCAATTTGCCCTCTTTTCTCCCAATTCCTTTTGGATTAATAGTTGCCTAACTGCTGAGAAAGGAACTATCACTTTAGTATGGGTTTTTAAAAGAAATGGTCGATAATGTTTGACTGCTTTAAAGACAGCAAAAGCTTGTTTCTCAATATCGGAATAGTTTAATTCGGTGCCTTGAAAGTTTGAACTGAAGAACGAGATGGGCGCTTCCAAATTGTCATCATTCAACTGGGTGAGCACTGCTGCGTAAGATAAGTCGGATGCAATGGTATATAATATAAAATGATTAGAAAGATTTGGGGTATTCAGAGCTGGGACATTGATTATTGATTGCTTAATACCATTAAAAGCTTGCTTTTCCTCTATTCCCCATCTGAAGGTTGAATTCTTTTTAATCATCGTTTGTAGTGGTAGTACAATCTGTGAAAAATCTGGAACGAATCGTTTAACGAAATTAATCTGCCCTAGAAACGACTGCATCGATTTTTTGTTGTGCGGAAAAGGAATTTCAGAAATTTCCTTAATTCAATCAGGATCTACATAAATGCCATCTTTAGATATAATAAACCCTAGAAGCTTACCCTGGTTGAGAGCAAAGAAAGACTTTTTCGGGTTGAGAGAGATACCATATGTTTTGCATCGTTGAAAAATCTGTTTTAAATCATGCAAGTGGTTATATCTCTTTTTAGAATACACAGTAATATCATCGAGGTAGACGACTACTATCCGATTAATTAACCCTCTAAAGGCTGTATCCATGGCTCTTTGGAATGTCGCTCCTGCATTTATGAGTCCAAAAGGCATCTTTTGATATGCATAAGTTCCCCATTTTGTCCTGAATGTAGTCTTTAGTTGGTCATCAGGATGGACCAACACTTGATTATATCCTGAGAAACCGTCGAGAAAGGACATTAATTCAGATCCTGCTACCGATTGGAGGATTTGTTCCATGGTAGGTAGTGGGAAATTATCTTTCAAGCTTGCCTTATTCAAGTTTCTGAAATCAATACAGATTCGAATGTCGCCATTTTTCTTCCTAACTGGGACCATATTGGAGACCCAGTTTGAGTGTCGGACAGGGAAGATAATCTTAGCTTTTAGGAGCTTATTAAGTTCCGACTTTATTTGGCTCTCCAAATTCGGGTGTATTTTTCTTAACTTCTGCTAGATAGGTTTTTGATCGGGAAGCATAGGAATAGTATGTTGTATGATAGATGTATCATATGTCTTGAGGTCGTCATACTTCCAAGCAAAAACTTGCTTGTTTTTCCTTAAGAGTTTGATGAATGCTTCCTTTTCTTCTATAGAAAGTCCTAGTCCTAAGTTGATATTTTGAGGAGCTTGATCTGTTCCCAAATTGATTGATTCAAACCTAAGAGTAGAGCTTTGGAGTTTTGCATTAATTACAGGTTTGAACCTATCTTTAATGTCATAAAGGTCTTCGAGCTTTACTACAGGCTTAGGAATTGCGTTATCTTGAGATGTTTCTTTCATTTGAGAATCATGGTCATGCTCTTCAATGATTTGATTGTCATAAGACTTTTCAGAGGTTAAGAATTGCAAGATGTCCTCGTCATGGTTGAAAACCCTCCAGTTAGTGATGTTATCGGGAACTGAAGGTCTAAAAATTAATTCTATAGAAAATCTATCAAGGCTATAGTCTTCGGAAGGGAGGAGTTTGGAAGCTACGTTGGCTAGTAAATCAGCTGCCGAGTTTTGTGATCTTGGAATTGAAGAAATGTTGAATGCTGAGAAATGCAAAGTAAGATCTTGCAATAGCGATTGATAATGCTTAAGGTGGCTTGAAAGGCAATGAATTGTATTTCTTACCTGTTTAACAATGATCTCACTATCACCGAATACTTTTATATATTGGACTTTAAGGTCAATTGCCTTATATAGTCCCTGCACTAGAGCCTCGTATTCGGCCGTGTTATTGGTGCATTCAAATTCTAATCGACAGGATAGCATTGTTTTTTCGCCTTGCGGACTAACCAAGATGCAACCTGCTCCTGATCCCTCACTGGACTTAGAGCCATCAAAATACAAAGACCAAAATAAAGGAGAATCAACAAAAGTATTTACATCTTTTTGATTTTCGTTGAAGCATTTGGATAAATTGGTTTGTGAAAAATTTTCTACTTGAGATGTACAATGGTTAACTAAAAAAGGGGAAGATTGGGCAACAAAGTTGCCAAAGAATGATTCTGAGGAATAATTTCCCAAAATGTTGTTGTTGAAGGCCACAGGCTGGTTTTCTTGTTCGAAGTCGGTTACTGTGTGAGTCATGTGTTTCTCACGGTCGATCCTTATTTGATTTGGCTTACCCTTATAGGGGAGCCACATATGTGACCAATCCGTGGAAATGTATCCATGCAGTTTCTCAGACCAATCTCTGCTCAAAATTAAACCATAGAATTCAGGTATGTCAGCAATCAAAATATCTATTCTCTGTACTATTCTGGGATCAGCAGACAACCTGATAGTCACGGAATTAATTTCTCCAATAACCTATACTTTGGTTCTGTCTAACTGTACAATATGAATTGCGGACTTCTGGGGTTCTATGTTCAGTTTAGAACAAACTGAAGCTGGCATAATATTAGATGAAGCCCCTGAATCAATTAAACAGTTATGCAGATTTCGATTATAGATTTCATAGGTGAGCAAGAAAGGTGGGGTATGAGAATTGGATCTATCTCCGATCAGAACCGAATCGGTAGCTTCGACCATATCTGGAGGGGGTTGTCCTGAATCATTAGCAGCTTTTGAACTGGGAAGAGGAGAAGAGGGGACAGCGTTAAATTCTCTTAGGAGCAATTTCTGTTGATGTTTTAACTTACTTAGTTCAAACATGGTTATGTTTGCCTTAGTCTTTTTCATATCATCAACAATATTATACTCCATGGAGTCAGATACCACTAGTGTCTTGGATGTTGAAGGAGAGTTAGAAATTGGAGGCTGGTTTTGAGGGGCTGCTACCGGAGACTTCTTTGGAAGAACTTTTTCTTTTGGTGTGGCAGCACCTGCACTCCTCTTTTTTGTAGTTGTTTGAGTAGGTTCAGAAGCGATTTTACTTCTTGTAGTAACAGGAAAAGCTTCTTCTTGATTCTCGGTGTCAGAATTTGGGAGTATGAAATCCCACATGCCGTGACACTCAACTACTTCTTCTTCATCATCCGTTTGAGAGGTTGATTCCTCTTCTTCTTCTTCCTGTTCAGAGTCTGCATTAGATATAACATTGGGTGGCTTTGTTTCAGTTTTCTTGAAAGTTCTAAATGGTCTTTTGTTCGAAGTTTCGGCCACCTGTTTTTTAATTTCAACCATTTCATTAGACAATGTTTTAAGGACCTTTTGTAAACCTTCCATGTCGTATGGGTCCTTTGGGGTCTTTTTCTTAGAATCTTCTTTAAATGAAACTTTTTTGGATTTTCTATCCTCCAAGGCAGCTTTCTTCTCTAGAGCATTAATACGCTTTTCAACTGCAAGTGCTTCCTTCATGTTTTCAGCTAAGGTAGGTTTGCCAGCCCTGTCAACAAAAATAGCTATATTGGAAGGGAGGGCAGTAATGTACCATTCGCTCCTAATTTGTTCACTTGGTTTCGAAGCAGTGGGGATTTTATTTAGGAGTTTGTTGAATCGAGCATTAAACTCCTTTATTGGTTCCCTATGCTCTATTCTCAAATTGGAGAGGTCGTTTATTAAAGTCGCCAGAGACCTGTCATCTCCATATTTGGTAAGGAACTGCTCTTGGCATGTGGTCCAGCTGGTAATAGAACCAGAAGGTAATGAGAAGTACCAGGATCCAGCCGATCCTTGCAGGGTATAAGGGAAAAGTCTGACAACAACATCTTGTTTTGTCACTCCTTTTAAGTTAACTGCTAACATGAAATTGTTAATATGTTCTTCAGCTTGTGTTCCGTTATCTGGATTAAATTTAGGCAACCATTTTTCGGGAGCATCAGGTAGATCATGTAATGGTCCGGGCATATTGACTGCACCTGGCGTAGTCCATGGATCTGCCATTATGCTGGCGATAATAGTTGTTACTACTATTGGTATTCCAGATGACTGAGGAGAAGAAGTTGTTGGAGAGAGAGTAGCTTGAGATGCTGTAGTACTTATTCCCTGATGAACAACAATGTGTAACGGAGGAGTGGATGGTTGACTTCGCAGAGGAGGGATTGAGATGGAAGATATGGAAGAAAGATCTTCACTATCAGATACTTCAGTAATCTTCTTAGCCTTTTTCCTTTTCGGTAAAGGGAACTCAGTAGGTTCGATACCGAGTTTTTCGCTCTGAAGTCTGGTAAGTGGATGGGATAAGTTTAACTGCGAGGTCACACTGCTTTGTGATACTTCAGATTTCTGAGGTGAAATCGAGAAGCTCTGAAGTTTATGGATAAGAGACTGAACTTCAGGGGATTCAAGACTTAAATGTTCTGAAATATGATGGGTATGAGCAGTGGTGGTTGTTTCCTCTTTTTCTCGATTGTGTGCCGGAGAACCAGCATGTGATTGAGAAGGGGAAGAGGATTTGGAGGGAGAATTACTCTTAGAATGGTTTGCAGATTTGGACCTACTTGCCATTCACAGTCGATGGCCCTCCTTCTAGCGCCAAAAATGTTGATGCCCCGAAATTCGTTGCAACAACATCGGGGAAACCACCCGGTCCGGAACTTAGTGCAGCTCCTTTTCCGTTTGGAATAGTGGCTCCGACTGGGGATAATGGGACCAGTTTCCCAAAGATTATAAGTAAACGGGATGGATGAATGATTTACGATGTAAGGTGATAATAAATAAATAACTAAACTACAAAAGAAATATAATAACTATAAGCTAATCCCGGGACTTATCGATTCATTTGAATACAGCGTTGGATAATTTAGGCTTACTGGCAGGCATATAGATGACACTAACAATAAGCATAAATGTTTAAATCATTTAAGATTGCTCTGCATAAGTAGTTATGCAGAGCGATAATAGCGAATTACTGTACTCAGTCATTTATATCATTGTTACGCGCATGATTAAAAGAGATAACAAATCACAAAACATTCAATAGTGATATGAAATGCAGACTTGCTGTTATATTGCATACATGTAATCAACAATAGCAAAAGTAATAACACAGCAATTCATATAATAGAAAAGAGAACAGATACAGATAATAGTACCATGCAAGCTGTTTGATCAATCCAATATATTAATCGCTATGTCGCGGTTCCTCCTTCAGACCAGAAAGCATTCCAAGCAAACGACAATAGTGCACAATTTACTTAAAACAGCCTTCCAAGTAAAATTAAGAACCAGTGGTCGAGTTTCAAAAAGAATATAGACTGAAGCACAATAGTGCAAACTTCAGCCTTTAAGTCTTTTACAAAATTTTACGACCCTCTCCAAAACAATGAAAGGGTCTATAAATACTATGCTAATCTAAAATATCTAAATATCTAAAACTGAAAAAAAAACAACTAAATCGGCATTAACAAATATCATTTTGTATTTTGGTGATTCGGCAGTCGGCGGCGATGTTTCAGTCAGAGGTCTCTTTGCCTTTACTCCTTTGCTGACATATCGCCAGCATTGGCTCTACTTCTGGTGGAGTATTGAGGCGTGAAGTCAGCTGTGCATCATATGTGGCATCTCGAATATCGACAATCAGGTATCGGAGAGCATCTGTTAGACAATTAAGAGCCGACCTTTGAGAATGTGGTTTAATCAGGAAAAGCCAGTATGAATCGGCGGTCAAGGTATTTACTCCAGTAATTAACCGCCCTTGTTTCTCCAGATCAGGGTAATTCCTGAGCTCCAGCATATTTGCCGTTGTTATGTTTCCAGGTGTGCATTGTGAAATCATGTTTGCCAGATACAATGTATCATTGACTAGATTGATCATGTTAGTGGCAATCATTTTGCATCTGGAGGCTGCTCTTTCTGCTTTCATCATCTGTGTGTTCCATTCCATGAAGAGTATGTCCTTGTATGTTACACAGATTCGGGAGAAATTTGCGGCTTGCCCTTCTGGAGAGTCTTGCCATTCAATATACTCTGTTATATCGTCTTCAGCCTGATCCAACTTACTTCTGGCTTTCTCGATTTGTTGACACACTGCTGTAGATGTTTCACACAGTGATTCAGCTTCAACAAGTTGTTGGCATAAGATCCTGATTTGAGATATCAGTGCGCTGTTTATTCGAGTTGCCTCTGCTCTGAAATCATTGATACTCTTGGCGCTCTTAATACCTTCAAGCTGAGCTGATAGCTGAATTATTTGCTCGTCTTTAGCTTGTATCATCAGCTCATTCGATGCCTTCAACTGGGATAATGCCTCTGACAATTCTTTTGCTTTCTGAATGTCACTTTGGTCTATCCTCAGTTGTTCAATTTGCTGGGTTAACAAATGATTCTGTTGTTGTTGGGCCAGCAATTGTTCCTCTGCCTGTGCTGCCTTATTCCTTGCCTCTATCACTTCTGCTTGTAATGCGTATATCTCATGCTCTTTAGTCTTCAAAAGAAGACTGACTTCGGATGCTTTGTCAATAGTTGCCGCTGAATAAGCTCCCGCAAATTGCGATAGCTTTGTCAGATCTTCAGAGGGATCCAATTCTCCCTTCCAGACCACATTTCCCGTGATTGTTTGCTCAGGCAAAATAGAAGGTTGATCAAGCCTTCGCCTTTTCCTCGAGCGCCTTACAACGGCTCTATGCTTTGAGCTGTAGAAAATGTCTAGAGGAGGAATTTCCTCCACCTGAAGATCAATTTGATCGGATGGGTCTTGAGTGATTACCTCTACATTCTGTACCATGGGTGAGCCGCTGGTTCCCTCTAGAACCGGAGAAGAAGTAGTATTGGGAGTCTTAGAGGCGTCTGAGTCTTTGGAGGCTTCCTTACCACTTATGATGGAATCGAATTGGTTCCATTCTTTAATTAGTTCAGGATCAGTAGAGATTTGCTCACTTTGTTCTGTCTGAGCTTTACTTTGTTCTTTCTCCCGTTCAATCCTCTGCTGTTCCTCCAATGCCTTCCGCTGTTGCTCCTCATGTGCTCTTTGCTGCTGTTCCTCCAATTCCCTTTTCTGCCTATCTTCCAGTTCCTTCTTTGCTTTCTCTTCTTCTTCTCTTTTCCTCTGTTCTTCTAACTCCTTTTGCTTTCTTTGCTCTTGTTCAATTTGTGCTTTTTGCTGCCTTTCCTCCTGTTGTCTATCATATTCTTTAGTTGTAACAGGAGATAGGCGTATTTTCTGCTGACCAGACTCGCTTGAGGAAGATGTTGGGGTTGTGGATAATAAATCTAGAGGCAAAGTTTGCAACCTTTGCTTTCTAAGTTTATTAAATTCAGTTAACTCCTCATCTTCATATCTCAGTGAAGCGAGTTGTCTGACTTGGCTTATTGAATCGGCACTCATGAACAGGTCGTCAAACTGGTCTTCTTGATGAACAACCTTTGACAGCTTGGCCTGTTCCAAGGCAATGAAAGCAGTCTTTTTTGGATCATAAAGTCTGTTTGGAATAGAAGCCAGGGATATCAATTGGAGTTTTGCTGCTTCCTTTTCTGCATGTTTATAATTCATCAGCGTATAAACTCCAATTTTTAAAGGAAAAGAGGGCCATCCTCTCTTCTTCTCCTCCTTGAGAGTTTGTGTGATACTCTCAGACATAATCTGGTAGGAGATTTCCCGGGCTAACAGTTTATCTGGGACGTACAGGGGGAGGACATGTGGCCTAGCCTTGCTTCCAAAAACTCTAATATAGGTAAAATGCTCTTCGCCGAACCAATGGGCTACGGCTGGGAGATCAAAAGAAGCTTCATAGGAAATTCTAGGGATAGGTCTGTCAAAAATAGAATAGTGAACGGGAACCATAAAACCATTGCAAATTTGATACAGATGGTCTTTGTGGGAGGGTTTCCACAATTTCCGATGATACAAGTGAATGGGTGTTGGATCATGGGTTGTCCATCTCCAACCAAGGACAGGAAACTCAGAATTAAAACAAAGGGTATCCATAATGTAAGCAGAGTAGTAGAAGGGTGGGATTTTTCTCTCAGTGACTCTGGTTTTGGCCCTAAACTCACGAATAGCCATGACCAATTTATCAGACAAAATAGTGGCCCAATCCATGATTATACTATTGACGGCTGCTTCCATTAAAGGAACCATATCAATATGAATATTTGCAGAGTCATGAAATCCCCACAATCTACACATCATAATCCCGGCGTAGCAATAAGGTGAAGCCAAAGAAGCATTGGAGTACTTACCCGACATATCATGCTTGTGTTTAGTTGGATTCTGTCTCCACTCTCGGAGAGGTTCGGATGGCGATTCATTCTCCTTCGCGAATTTCTCCAAAAAGGCTCTATTATAGACTAGCTCGGGTTGAGGCAAATGATACATCCGTCTCAAGTCATCAGGCTTGAAGGAACCGAAAATCCTTCTTAGTATGGAAGGTTCTATCAGTGAGAGTAATTTCTTCAATTGCCCAACGTACCACATCAGTATAAGGCAAGACTTGTTCTCTGGCTGCTATTCTGTGCAGAAAGGAGTCAGCCAAATCTTTAAGAGTTGCCTCAGACTTTCGTAGTTCGTCCACACTAGCCTCCGTTACCGTCTTTTCTGGTTGTTCTGCTTCTAGCAAATTGTATGTACCTTGCCATGTAGTACCAGGAAGACCAGTGCATGTAGTATCTGAGATTAAGCCTTTCTTTGAAACCATAGCAGCTTGGCCTGAGACAGGTGTTGGAGTAGAACCTGCCACCTTTTTGAACTTCTTTCCCATCATATTCAGACTTCTCTCGGTTGAATTCTACACAAATGCAAGAGAAATCGTAACAAAGAAATAACAATGACGATCCATAACGGGATAGATATATAACTTGAAGCATGGTGAGATTAATTCTAAAAGTGGCTACGGATCTAATGATTTGAGAGGGCACCACAGATGCAATGATGGTGATTTTACGGCCTGCAGCTCCATAAATGACCATTACTTAAGTTATTAAACCGAATGACCCCTTAAAGCGTGCAATAGATTTCTTCAAAGGTCTAATCGTAATTGCTCGTTAATTCTAAGGGGCAAAGCTTTAAATACGCATGCATTACCTTATCCCTTTACTTAACGGCATTTTGAAATTTGTGCTTTTGTCAAATCGGATTTAAATATAACTTTAATGCTTTGAAATAATCATCCTTTTATTTTTCTAGGAGTTCTGGTCATCATTAAGCGTCATCGCATCGCATCGGGGGTATGAGTGACATTATCATTTGGGAGAGATCTTGGCGAATGCCGATTGCGACATTGTATCATATTAGCGCGCGAACATAATCCCTAAATGCATATCAATTGATTTACCGACTACCGATAGCGATATCACATCGCATCGGGAAAAAGATCTGAACGTCTTACGAAGATGTATGGGATTGTGCCGACTACCGATAGCGATATCGCATCGGGGAAAAGATGTGTGCTTTTTCTGTGTGTGCATTGGCTATCGCCGATGGCCGATAGCGATATCGCATCGGAAAGAACCAAGGTAGCAAACGGTCTTGCGATTGCCTTTTTGGACTTAACCAAAAATTGCTTATTATTTGTTCAAAAAGGCTTTTGTTAACAAATGCATTTGATTATCATACCTTTTTCGAACAAATTCATTAATGCCAATTAAAATTTTTAAAAGGGACCCATTTCATATGTTAATTGTTTGTGATAAAAATATTATGAAATGGGGGGTTGTTGTAGGGCACAACAGAAGCATATCACTCACAACTATAAAGACGGAAGTGTTGTTGCCCCTAGTCTTCCACAACCTACAAGGTTGACACCACAATTATTGGAAGAAAAAAGAGTAAAAGGGATTTGTTACAGTTGTGATAGCAAATACACAAAAGGTCATAAGTGTGCTGAGAAGAAATTATTCTACATAGATTGTGAAGAGGAAGAAGAAAAGGAGCAAGAAAGGTCAAAAGAAGAGGATATACTCCAGGAAAAAGCCTAGATGAAGAACAAATAAATCTGACCATATCTTGTAATGCATTGGCGAGAATTACCACTCCTCAAACCATCAAGATAGAAGGACAAATCAAGAAGAAAAAGGTAATAGTGTTGATTGATTCAGGAAGCACCCACAATTTTATTCATTGTAGGGTAGCAAAAGAATTGAATTGCTTCCTATATCCAGCACCAGAGTGTCAAGTGATGATTGCAAATGGAGGAACAATAAATTTCTCTGGAAAGTGCCATAATATCAAGCTATCCATGGGAGAATATGTATTGACTAGCCCAATGCTTTCCATTCCAATGGGAGGTGCTGATGTTGTACTAGGAGTCCAATGGCTACAATCCTTGGGTACAATAGCTTTTAATTTTCAAGAACTTTTCATCAAATTTTCTACGGAAGGAAAGGAAGTTGAATTAAGGGGTATTGCAGGGAAACCAGGAAAGATAATCAGCTCTAATGGCATGACAAAGCTTCTAAAAAAGGAGCAAAGAGGTGTAATTGCACAATTATGTTCGCTAGATGTTTCCACATTGGAATCATCTATTTCTCCAGATCTCCAAAAAGTCTTGGACAATCATTCCAAGGTATTTGAGACTCCCAAAGGTCTCCCACCTATGCGTGATCATGATCATGCTATTCATCTGATTCCAGGAAGTGTTCCTCCAAACATCAGGCCGTACAGATATCCCTATGTCCAAAAAAGTGAAATTGAACGTATGGTTGCAGAAATGCTAGAGGCTGGTATAATTCAACCGAGTCAAAGTTCTTTCTCAGCTCCAGTAGTATTGGTGCACAAGAAGGATGGATCATGGCGCATGTGTCCAGATTATAGGGAGCTCAACAAGCTCACTATTAAAGATAAGTTCCCCATTCCTGTCATTGATGAATTACTGGATGAATTGCATGGATCAATTTACTTCACCAAGTTGGATCTTCGTTCAGGATATCATCAAATCAGAATGAAGATTGAAGACATTCCAAAAATGGCATTTAGAACTCATGAGGGTCATTATGAATTTTTGGTCATGCCTTTTGGCCTTACCAATGCACCTTCAACATTTCAAGGTTTGATGAATTCAATTTTCAAACCATTCCTTAGAAAATTTGTGTTAGTATTTTTTGATGATATACTAATCTACAACAAGTCTTGGAAGGATCATGTTGAACATGTTGACAGGGTGCTACAACTATTGGAGGAGAAACAATTATATGCAAAAAGATCCAAATGTTTCTTTGGAGTCCAGGAGGTGGAATATTTGGGTCATATTGTATCTCATGAAGGAGTTAAGGTAGACCCTAGCAAAATTAAAGCCATTAAGGAATGGAAAATCCCCACATCCATAAAGCATCTGCGAGGATTTCTTGGGTTGACAGGGTATTATCGCAAGTTTGTTAAGAATTATGGGAGAATAGCAGCACCTCTAACAACATTATTGAAGAAAGATTCATTTTCATGGACTCCGGAAGCAACAAAGGCCTTTGAACATCTTAAAGAGGCAATGTGCCAAGCACCGGTCTTAGCTACACCTGACTTCACAAAAACCTTTATTGTGGAATGTGATGCTTCAGGAAATGGAATTGGTGTTGTTCTAATGCAAGATGAAAGACCCATTGCTTTTGAAAGTCGTCCAATCAAGGGAAAGTTTTTAAGCAAAGCTATTTATGAGAAGGAAATGTTGGCAATACTCCATGCACTTAAGAAATGGCGACCCTACCTAATGGGAAGACACTTCAAGGTAAAAACGGATCATGATAGCCTTAAATACTTTTTAGAACAAAGATTATCCTCTGAAGAGCAACAAAAGTGGGTCACAAAGATGTTGGGTTATGACTTTGAAATCATCTACAAAAAAGGGAAGCAAAATGTGGTGGCAGATGCACTCTCAAGAAAGGATGAGGATGTGGAAGCATTGTTGTGTGCCATTTCTATTATCCAACCAGATTGGATAAACGAAGCAAGGGAGGAATGGAAGAATGACGAAGAAGTGTGGGCACTTATTCGAAAGCTACAACAAGATTCCAGTACTTCTGATACATTTAGCTGGCAAAATGATTCGTTATGGTACAAAGATCGCTTATACCTCTGTAAGAATTCCCAGCTAAAACAAAAGATTCTTATGGAATTGCACACTTCTCCCTTAGGAGGGCACTCAGGATTTTTAAAAACTTACCACAGGGTTAAGAAGGAATTTTTTTGGGATGGCCTTAAATCAGATATTCAAAAGTTTGTGGCGGAATGTTTGGTTTGCCAACAAAATAAAGTTGAAACAATTAAGACACCGGGTCTATTACAACCTTTATCCATTCCAAGCCAACGTTGGGAGGAGGTTTCAATGGATTTTATCACAGGTTTACCCAAGTCTGAGGGAAAGAGTGTCATCATGGTGGTAGTTGACAGACTTACCAAGTATGCACACTTTTGTGCATTATCACATCCATTTAAAGCCAGTACAGTTTCTACTGCATTTATGGAAACAGTTCAAAAGCTACATGGAAACCCAAAGATTATTGTAAGTGACAGAGATCCCATTTTCACTGGAAATTTTTGGACATAATTATTTTCTTGTCTTGGTACTCAGTTAGCTCATAGCTCATCTTATCATCCTCAATCTGATGGGAAAACTGAGATAGTAAACAAATGTTTGGAAGGATATCTTCGTTGCTTTGTATCTGATAAACAGACACAATGGGTCAAATGGTTGCCTCTGGCTGAATGGTGGTATAACACTTCCTTCCATACAACAACAAAAATGACCCCATTTATGGCACTTTATGGGTATCAACCACCATCCATCACATCATATTTAAGAGAAAATTCTAAGGTTCAGGCAGTGGAACATCACATCGAACATCAACAACAAGTCCTCCAACTCTTAAAGGATAACCTCGTGTTGGCACAAAATAGAATGAAACAACAGGCAGATCAACATCGCAGTGAAAGAAGTTTTGATGTAGGTGATTGGGTATTCCTACGGCTACAACCATATAAGCAAATGTCCCTAAAGCAAGCTAAGAAGGATAATAAATTATCACCAAAGTATTATGGTCCGTACAAGGTGTTGCAAAAGATTGGTACTATGGCATACAAATTGGAGCTTCCTGCAGCTTCTCGATTGCAGCCAGTTTTCCATGTTTCATGTTTAAAGAAGGTTATAGGCGACAAGCTCCCAATTCAAAAAATATTGCCAGAACTTGACGAGGAAGGAAAAATTATATTGGAACCAGAAGCAGTCATAGAAAAAAGAACTCGACAGCTACGAAATCGATCAATTTCAGAGTATCTTATCAAGTGGAAGAACTTATCTGCTGAAGATTCCACATGGGAGGATGAGAATTTTATGCAAAAGTATCCAGAACTACTCAAGCGTTGAGGAAAACACTTTTTTGAAGGAGAGGGGCATGTTGGGTCCCTATAATACTAGTGATTACCCCATTACTATTGTAGTTATACCCCTTATTTATATTGTTGTGCCCCTATTACCTCCATATTGTTATTTCTGTGCCCCATATAATCCCTCTATTGTTATTTTTGTGGGCTTTATATTATTATTGTTAGGTCGACTGGATTATATTGTGACTCCTTAGACTCCCATATATAGAAAGGAGGTTTTGTCATTTGAATCATCCAAGAATTGTTCATTTATGTAATGTAAAGGAGGTTGCCCCCTCGAAGAGGCTGAATTCTAAGGCGTTGATCTATCTTTTCTATCTTTTCTTGAGCTGGTTTCATAACATAGAGTTACACAAACCTGTCCTGACAAGATGCATGATTTTCTCTTAATGCAATATACATTCAAAGTTACACATACCTGACTTGACAAGATTTGATCCCTCTTGGTGCTTGGTAGATTCAGAGTTAAGATGGATCTAGGCTAGTTTAATTTCCTCCTTTAAATAGACTATATTCCAAATGAATACCATGGGTCAATACCATAGGTTCTCATAAACTTGGAACTCAAAAACAAAACTTGACCAAGTCAAGTTTACCTTATTATTTTAGTTTAAAGTTATTTTTATTTTAAATTTATTTTGACTGTGATCTGAATTGGATAATTATATTGTTTTTAATCAATCTCAATGCATTTGGAGTGGAAAAAATGGAGGAATAAACTCACAGGACTTTTTTTACCAGCAGGACCCACTTTGGCGTAACGAGGTTTGAAACCTTCAAGGAGCATTTTGAGGCATCAAATGATGTTTTGGGGGATAAAACTTTGCCACTCTATTGCAACATCTTTTCATGCTATTATACACACAAATACCTTTCCAACATTGCAAGAAGCACACCAAACAGAGTCCGTATGCACAAGGTATGTCACTCAGAAGTTGTCCTTCCTATTTTCACACCTATAGTTCGAGAGGACGTCACATCAGCCCCCATTATTCATGGAAAAATGGGCTAGCTATGTTTTTGTGATGTAAAAGACTCTAGAAGAGTCTATTTTGTAACTCTGGTTAAGAGTTGATGTAGTCAAAATTAACCACTAGTAAGTTACCGGGCTGTGTTATAATGAGACCACTAGGAGGAAGAGGCATTCCATTCTTTCGAGATCATTTTGTTTCATAGTTGAGAAAAGATAGTTAGGAAAGATAGGAGGTAAGGCACATAGAGATGATATGTGCACTATAGCAGCCCGCGAGCCACATACATTATATCTTTCTACCGACACCCATATTTCCAGACAGAGGAAGCGAGTGAAGCGACCTCACCTTCCAGTTGGGTTTTCTCCCGTAAGGGTTTCGCAGAGAACGTATCTTGTGTCTTATTTGTGCATGAGATTATTTTTTCGTTCCCTACTTTTCTTCGTAATTTCCATTCACATGCATGCAATAATTACAGTAAAATCTACAGATCTAGACTTTAAATAAAGTTGTAATAGTGTAAAAATATAGTATTTTAATATATTATTATCAGATCTGTTGTGACAAACTGTCGAGTGGAATATCCATGACAATTTACAGATCAGATTGTGTAAAAATGTTTATCATAGGGTTATTTTTATTTTTGTTTTTCCCGAGTAAAAATGTTTACAGGAGTGTTACAACATCTCTATCACAATGGACTAGAGCGAGGACAATTACAACATCTTTATCATACTGGACTAGAGCCAGGATAGTTACAACATCTCTGTCATATTGAACCAGAGCGCCTCTTAACCCAATAATCCATTTTTTAAACTACATAAATATTAATATTTTTGACTCGAGAGGCTCATTCTACAACCAGTATGAGAGAGATGTGTAAGTATGTTCATGTTCAACTTGGAGTTGATACGTGCGTCTTTTAAAATAGAATAAAAAATATTAAAAAAACTTGGGATATAATAAAAAACAAAATGAATATACATGTTTGGTTTGTTTAATTAAATGTATTATAAAACATCAATAAACTCACTCTAAATGGCCATACTAAGGAGAAGTATAAATATTCCACTCACTCTCAACCATAAATAAATTATTTCAAGTCCGATATAATAATAATAATAAAAAAATAGGTGTTTGATTTGTATAATAAAAAGTATAATAAAACATCAATAATCTCAATCTCATGTCCATACTAAGGAGATGTGGAACAAATATTTCACTCTCACTTATATATATATATATATATATATATATATATATAACATTTGAAGCAGTCTCACTATCCCTCTAGGCTCTTACTAGATCTGTGGTTAGGATGGATCTATACTGGGGTTTTTTAATTTCGGCCGGTGAGACATGTCTAGGGGATTGAATTTACGATCAGTTGGCTAGACAAGGGCTTTCCAAAATGCTTTTCTCCATTTGTACTACCACTCGCAGACACATAAATATTACTAGCAATTACCCCAAAAGGTGCAAAGACATGCCGATAGGTTTTTTAAATTGGAAAAATGGTATGAGGAACACATTTGTAGATATGAATGCCATATGTATTGGCAAATTTATATAAAATATGACAAATTTAAATTTTATATAGATCTTGTAAAAGATGATATTTTAGTTTCATGGTTCTTTATTATATATAATAAGTTGTGTGTGTATATATATATATATATATATATATATATATATATATATATATATATATATATATATATATATATATAGATATATCAAACTAAAAAAACTAATTTGATATACCTCTAACATAATACTAAAAATAATAACAGCTGTTGGGAACCGCCATTCAAATTCAATTTGAATGGTTGGATTATAAAATCTATAGTCTAAATTATATTATTAATTAATATTATTATTTTTCTAAAAATTAATTAAAATCTATTTAGAGTGTATTTTAATTTACATATGAATGATAAGTGGTGCTATTTTTATTTCATATATAATCTAGATTAAAATACAGAATAATGAAATTTTGTAATAAAGATTATGCCTTGGATGAACAAAGGCCAATAAAAGGCTTTTCAAAAGTCAATTCTGTGTACATTTTCTCCAATAAAAACACATAGATTATCTTAAATCCTATGTAGAGAGAAGATCCGAGAAGACCAATAAGAAGGCTTGGTCTTGTTGTAGCTCCATCTACTACCATTAGCACTACAGGAACCCAGAGTTATATTGTTCTCTGTTGTAGATTCAAGGGAGAGCCCAGTTGCAGGATGGTGGGTTATTTGATACAAAGGGTCCGATGAGCGCAAGACTCACCTCATGCATCAAATAAAATAGATAGAAGTGTCCAAGAATATAAATGATCTTTCACCACAGGTTTGGAAAAGGAAGAATCGAGAAGGTGATTTTGAATTGGGAAGGGGCCAAACTTCTGGTTTCACACTGAGTCTTTCGCAGGTATGAGAACTTCCAAAAGAAACAACAAAGGTGATTTTGAATTAAGAATAGGTTAAATCATATGTTTTACTTTCAATTCTACACAACCATAAGAGGTTTTGAAAAGGAAAAACAAAGAGGAAGTTTGGAAAAAGGAAACATGGAGAGGTGATTTGGAATTGGTAAGAACCTACACTATTGATTTCACGTTCATTCTTACCCAACAATATTACTTGGGAAGAAGGAAATAAGAACATATAAAGGAGGATAAATTTAATGATTTTATATAATATATTAATTTAAATAAAAAACTATTTAAATATGAAGATTCATCAACGATAAAACTAAAATTCCTCTTGACAACATTACAGGTGGGAATCCAAAAGAGTTAAACAATTTCTGACTCCGCTCTTCTCTATATAATTCTCATAAGCCTGACTTTGATCTATTAGAATAGATTTTATAATTCTCATGAGATCGACTTTAAACTATAAATAAAAAGAAATTTAAATATAAAGAATCATCAAAGATAAAATTTAAATATAAAGATTCATCAAAGATGAAATTGTTTTTTCTCTTCCACAACACTAGAGGTGAAAATGCAAAAGAATTAAACAACTTCTGACTCCACTCTTATTTCTATATAATTCTCATGAGATCAACTTAAATATATGGGAATAGATCATATAATTCTTATGAGCTTGGAGCTAAACTATAAATAAAAAAATTCAAACATGAAGATTCATCAAAGATTAAATTGAAATTTCTCTTCACAACATGACAGGTGGGAATCCAAAAGAATCCAACATTTTCAGACTCCGCTCGTACAATTTCTAACTCTATATAATTCTCATGAGCCCGACCTTAATCTACTGGAATAGATTTTATAATTATCATGAACCCAAGAAGCCGACACTCCACGAGGTATTGTTTGGTGAAGATCAATGATTGCTTAAAGTTGCAACGAGGCTGTTGCCTTTAAATATTATGCAAAGAGAATATCCAAGAAGACAAATAAGACCCTTGATCCCGTTATAGCTCCATCAACTACCATTAGCGCTTCAAGAAACCTGAGTTATATTGTTCTCTATTGTAGATTCAAGGTAGAGTCGGGTTGCATGATGGTAGGTTATTTGATACAAAGGGTCCGATGAGAAGTAGGGATCTGGAATATACAATATAAATTACAAGAGTGATAATTTTATGTTGTAAAGAAATGGATTTAATTAGACAACACATTTTGTTAATATTTTGTAATTTATGGAGTTTTCACCTGGGGTGTCTGAGATTTCAAAATATATTAAAATTTGCACTCGAAATAAAGATGGTAGCTAGATTTCAAAATATTCTTAAAAATCATGATTTTCATAGTTTTATCTTTGGAATGCAAATGCAATTAACAGGAACAAATATATTAACCATGGGAAGCACATCATACCAGGAAAACCAGTCGTCGATCTCATTATTTTACCTTAAATTGGTTGCTGTATCATCTTAAGCTGAGAAATAAAGGTCGGGTTCCTAAGCCCATTCTAGTTCTCATTCAACACACTGTAAGTCTCTAGCCATACCTCCACCTATAGTGCTACATGCTACAATGAAAAGTATTTCTAAATCCATGGCTACACAAATCATACTAGTAATTTCCCTGTCATCGTTTCGCTTAAATCATGACATTCTTTTAATTTGCGAATAATGTTAGAAAATTATATATTACGGAGCAATGGAACACATAAAATATTGCAGAAATATAAACACAGAAAACGCACAAAACAAGAGAGACATAGATATACGTGGTTCACCCAGTTTGGGCTACGTCCACCCCGAACAACCAGTCCTTCCTTTCTATTATCCAGCAAAATGAAGAGACACAACCTACAACAAATCCGTTGTAATATCCTCTGTTTTCTCTCACAGTCTCACCTCTCTGTTTCTCGCTCACAGAATACACATCTATTTCACAGCCTCAAATACAATACCCTCATACAAATAGAGGGGTTTCCTTCTAGGGCAAAAAAACCCTAAACTAAACATAAGTTCTACCGTCAGATCATCCGCCTAATGAACGGCCCATATTGACTAGAAATTACTATACTTTTACAAGGCAATTTTACATTTATTTTTGGCTTCGGGGGCGCTGCCCCCGAGCCCCCGCTGGTCTCCAGACCCCCCAGCCGGGGGGGATGGCCCCCCCGGACCCCCACGGGGGGGACAAGTGCCCCCCGCACCCCCTCGCGTGGAGGGGTGTACAAAACTTCCTGGGGTATACATCCGGCTGAAACAAAGACCTCTGAACAATCATGCTCCACACACAACAATCTCCCACTTGGAGAATGATTGTAGCAGCTCCACCGCTGCTTCATTTGCTGGACAATGACTCCTCTTTGGACCTGGCTGTTTCTCATCTTCATCGTCATCCTTGAAGACCAATTGAAACTGAGCATGTTCTCAGTTTCTCCCTGGTTACAACTTTTGTTAGCATATCTGCAGGATTCTGGCTACTGTGTATCTTTTCCAGCTTCAACTCTCCATCTTCCAACACTGATCATATGAAATGATACTTGAGCTGTATGTGTTTAGTCCTGGAATGAAATGCTGAGTTCTTTGCAAGATGAATGGCACTTTAGCTATCACTGTATAACGTGCCCATATCATGCTCCTTACCCAACTCACCCATAAAACTTTGTAACCAAATCATTTCTTTACCAGCCTCTGTAGCAGCAACATACTCTGCTTCTGTTGTTGAAAGTGCAACAACACTTTGGATTTTTGAAACCCAACTGACAGCTGTTCCTCCAACAGTAAATACATATCCTATAGTGCTCCTCCTGTTACCTCTGTCACCTGCCATATCTGCATCAACATATCCTTGTAGGGAGATGTTTGAACCACCAAAGCATAATGCTTGATTTGTGGTGCCTTTCAAATATCTGAGAATCCATTTCATTGCCATCCAATGTTCCTTTCCTAGATTGTTCATGTACCTGCTTACAACTCCTGCTGCAGGTGCAATATCAGGCCTTGTGCAGACCATTGCATACATTAAGCTTCCAACCGCTGATGCATATGGAACTTTAGACATATAATCCATGTCTTCTTGGGTCTTTGGGCACATTTCCTTACTAAGTTTGAAATGGCTAGCAAAAGGTGTACTAACTGGTTTTGCATTGTGCATATTAAATCTTTTCAACACCTTTTGTATGTACTCATTCTGAGACAATGTTAATTTGCGATTTTTCCTGTCTCTAGTGATTCTCATACCAAGGATTTGTTTTGCAGCTCCCAAATCCTTCATTGCAAATGAATTTGCTAATTTTCTTTTGAGTACATTTATTTCCTGCATGTTAGATCCCGCAACAAGCATGTCATCCACATACAATAACAATATAATATAGCTGCCATCATTTTGCTTTTTCAGATAAACACAATGATCAAAGTGACATCTAGTATAACCTTGTTCAGACATAAACTTGTCAAATTTTAGATACCACTGCCTTGGAGCCTGTTTTAAGCCATACAGGCTCTTCTTCAACCTGCACACTAGTTTCTCCTTCCCTTTCACCTCATATCCTTGTGGCTGCTGCATATATATCTCTTCCTCCAAATCCCCATGGAGAAAGGCTGTCTTTACATCTAACTGCTCAAGATGCAAATCTTCAGCTGCTACTAGACTTAAAATAGTTCTGATTGAAGTCATTTTAACAACAAGAGAAAATATTTCATCAAAATCAATACCTTTCTTCTGTGCAAACCCCTTTACCACAAGTCTAGCTTTGTACCTCTGTTTTCCTCCATCTTCTTCCTTCAGCCTATAAACCCATTTATTCTGCAATGCTGTTTTACCTGCAGGAAACCTGACTAAGTCCCAAGTCTGGTTATGTGCTAAGGAGTCCATCTCTTCCTTCATGGCTTGCTCCCACTTCTTCCTGGTTTCTACCTGCACTGCTTCTTCATAACATTCGGGTTCACCAAAATCAGTCAACAATAAATAATATAATGAAGGAGAGTATCGTTCAGGGGGTATACTTATCCTGGTAGATCTTCTAACACCACTTTTAGGTGTTTGGGATGCCTGTTGCTATTGTGGTGGTTGCTGTTGTTGTGGTTGTTGATTATTATTATTTTCAGGCACCTTTACTTTTTCAGTGATTTCGTCAAGAACTGCGTATTCCTTGTTTTCTTTTTCTTGCTTCTTTTCCTGCAGCTGATTCTTATACAAGACCTTTTCATTGAATATTACATCTCTGCTCCTAATGATTTTGTGATTTTCATAATCATATAAGCGATAACCAAAATCATTAACACCATATCCAATAAAGGTACATTTCTTTGACTTTGCCTCAAAACCAAAAGGCTTTAAAAAAGAGTAGTTTACCTTTTTACATGTCCATGCTTCCTCTGGAACACCACCATCCAAGGAACTTGAAGGCCCTCTGTTTATTAGATAAACAACAGTATCTGCAACATCTGCCCAAAACTGTAAAGGCAATCCTGCATGCAATCTCATGCACCTTGCACGCTCCATGATTGTTCTGTTCATCCTTTCTGACACACCATTTTCTTGTGGTGTTCTTGGAACTGTCTTCTCTCTGGGAAGTCCATGCTCTGAACAATACCTATCAAACTCTTTGCTGCAATATTCACCTCCATTGTCTGATCTAAGACACTTCAATTTCTTTCCCGTCTCAATCTCAACCAAAGCTTTCCATTTCTTGAAAGTATCAAATACATCAAATTTATTCTTAATACAATAAATCCAAGTTTTTCTAGTTGCATCATCAATAAAAGTAACATAATAACGAGAGCCACCGAGAGATGATACCTGAGCAGGTCCCCATACATCTGTATGCACAAGCTCTATTTTTTCATTCTTCTTTTCTTTCCCAACTCTAAGAAATCTGACTCTCTTCTGTTTTCCATAAATGCAATTCTCACAGAAGTCCAAACCAACATTTTTCAAACCTAGCAACAAATTCCTTGAGTGAAGAATCTTCATCCCCTTTTCACTCATGTGTTCGAGCCTATGATGCCATAATGCTGCATCTGCTCCTTTGGAAGTTAAAGCATTAACAAAGTTAGAAATACCATTGCATAAATACAATGTACCAACCTTTTTGCCTTTTGCTATTACCAGGGCTCCTTTGGTGACCTTCCAAGCTTTATCTGTGAAAGTTGTCACACAACCTTCACCGCCTAACTGCCCTGTTGAAATCAAATTTTTCTTTAGATCTGGAACATGCCTTACCTCCTTTAATAGCCATTGGTTTACATTTTGCTGTTTTACAAGAACCTTACCCATTCCAACGATTTTACAGGGTTTATCATCACCCAGACGAACTTGTCCAAAATCTCCTTGAACATAGTCATGAAAGTATTTCTTATCAGGTGTGGCATGGAATGAAGCCCCTGAATCTACCACCCAGGAATCAGTAATATTTTCGAAAGAAAGAATCAAAGCATCTTGTAACACCTCACCTGTCACATTTGCTTCATGATTGTTTTCTTGTTGTGCATCTCCTTCTTTTCCCTTCCGAGATCTACAGTCTTTCTTTAGGTGTCCTTTCTTTCCACATTTCTAGCACACTATCCCCGATCTGGACTTGGATCTGCCTTTCCTTGATTTACTGCGATATCCTGAGCTCTTTCCTCTTTCCATTTTTCTTCCTCTAGACTCTGCACTCAAAGCATTTCCCGATGTCTCACCGGAGCTTTTCCGTCGCATTTCCTCGCTAAGGATAGCACCGACAACATCATCAAACTTTAAAGTACTAGATCCAGAAACGGAGTTACTAATGGCCATTACCAAACCATTCCAACTTTCTGGTAATCAGCACAAGAATAACAGAGCTCTAACTTCATCATCAAAGTTTACCCCTACAGAACTTAACTGACTTGTAACTGTATTGAAATCATTTAAATGGTTTGCAACAGATCCACCTTCCGACATATTCATATTAAATAACCGTTTCATAAGAAATACCTTGTTTGAGGCCGAGGGTTTTTCATATAGTTTTGACAACGTCTGCATCAAACCCTCTGTCGTGGTTTCCTTCGAAATGTTGAAGGCGACTGACGCAGCAAGGCACAACCATATTGTTCCGAGTGCCTTTCTATCGAGAAGGTTCCATTCTTCGTCTTTCATACCCGTCGACATCTTTGTTTTTCCGCCCAATGGTAGGTATAGATCTTTCTGATATAGATAATCTTCCATCTACATCTTCCACAGCGAGAAGTTTTGGCCGTTAAATTTCTCGACCCTAAACTTGCCATCTTCCGCCATTGCTCCCACTCGAACTAGGAACCCTTCTTTCCTGCGACCTTATCAGCCAAATAGACCTTCGGCTCTGATACCAGTTGTTAGAAAATTATATATTACGGAGCAATGGAACACATAAAATATTGCAGAAATATAAACACAGAAAACGTACAAAACAAGAGAGACACAGATATACATGGTTCACCCAGTTTGGGCTACGTCCACCCCGAACAGCTAGTCCTTCCTTTCTATTATCCAGCAAAATGAAGAGACACAACCTACAGCAAATCCGCTATAATATCCTCTGTTTTCTCTCACAATCTCACCTCTCTGTTTCTCGCTCACATAATACACATACATTTCACAGCCTCAAATACAATACCCTCATACAAATAGAGGGGTTGCCTTCTAGGGAAAAAAAACCCTAAACTAAACATATGTTCTACCGTCAGATCATCCGCCTAATGAATGACCCAGATTGACTAGAAATTATTATACTTTTACAAGGCAATTTTACATTTATTTTTTGCTTCGAGGGTGCTGCCCCCGAGCCCCCGCTGGCCCCCGGACCCCCGCGGGGGGGACAAGTCCCCCCCGCACCCCCCCACGTGGAGGAGTGTACAAAACTTCCTGGGGTATACATCCAGCTGAAACAAAGACCTCTGAACAATCATGCTCCACACACAACAAATAAAATTTCAAATCAAAGCCATCCATGAACAGAGAAATACAAATTCCTAAAAAAATAACTACAATCCTAGGTTTAGAGGGCGACATAGAGTGAATCTGGTACCATTTCTGAGCACCTCTGTCTGATGCAACACGCAGGGTCCAAGTAATAGAACAAATGGAGGTCACAAAAATCTCTAATATGAGGAAGAGTGCTAGTCTTTGAAGATCACCTTTGAAGAACTACACTAGTCATACATTGGTGTTATCGACATTAGATTTGACATGGGCCTTGGTTAGAAATCGATGGGGATGAATCCGATCACGTGGAAGATAATTCAACAATGTTGTTTTCATGAGCACAAAGCTGGGGAAGACATCTACGTTGAACCAAAAAGTTAGTACAATCTAGATGAATATGGCTATCATCCTTGGCACTATGAATAAGGAAGCAAGCTTGTATTCTTCGATTGCATCGCATTCTCCACTCCCACTCTTGTAGTTTTCCAGGGTAGACGCAACGTAGGTACTCATGCCTCTCCTAATTATGGCCTCTTTGAACTCTTTAGGGTCAGGCTTGAAAAACGCGATCGGATGATTTGTCCACTTATCATCATTAATTGAACGCAATAGAATATAGATGTAAGTACACACTTCATGGATGGATTTAAGATCAAGTATTTCATAGACTGAAGCAGGCGATTTTACCTGGGTACCACCCTCTCTCAATCTCTCTCTTCCATGTTCGTCAATCTCCTCCATGTGTAATAGGCCCTCATTGTAACCATGGAATCCTTGAGAGTAGGCACAGGGAATGAGACAGTCTTTTCATTGTCCCAGGTATCTGACGAGAAAGCATTATTTCCATTTCTTCCACTATCTTGAACACAATGCATCGACAATGATTCCCTTGGCATGGATCTACACAGACTTCTTCTATAGATTGTAAAGGGCGACATTAGAGAAAGGTGGAGTTCACCTTAGAAAAAAGGGGGTTTTACTTCCTGAAACTTTGCATCATATAACTAGGTGTCTTCTTTGAAAACATTAGGTCATGGTATGTTTGTGGTTCTTTGTTGTGAGTGGTTTGTCCTTCCACCCCGATAACTATGTTCTTCAATTTCTCATTTACTTGACCCACCAGATCAAAAGTGAGATGAGACATTATCCAAATCTACCCTTCTAAAATAACTCTCACAAAAGCTGCTAAGTTGCTAATGCACGTGATTTCGTTGTTTGGGCAATTAGTAGAAATTGTAAAAACTTCATCCAATTGTCCAAATGTGCCTAGAGGGCCCAATTGAAGTCTCGATTGGCAACAAAGGCCAAGAAACAATTGATATGTCTGTTATCATTTTTATTTTTTCCTCTTTGATCGATCCCGAACTTGTTGATAAACTGATAAGGTGCTCAAAATTATGCTCGAAAATCAAAGTGTCAGAATCTTGTCAAACTCAGCTTCATATTGAAGAGCTCGTCATTATGAATCCAATGGTGTGAACGACACTCAAAACTGAGTTCGTATACATAAGTTAGAGAAAATCAAAGTTCAGGTTTGAATTGCCTACATGGCAAGATTAGGATGATGTGGCAAGACTTCAGCAAATAAGGAGGTGCCAAGTGGCAGCTCGCCATTGGTCCTCGCAAATCACATATTGCAATGGTAAGTGTTTCGGTGTTACAAATCATCCCCCGATAGGTTCAGGGTTGCGATGCGATGAGGCAATCACAAATTGCAATCACAATTAGTGAAGGGGAGAACAGAACAACTTATCGACCCTGACCCCGACAAGGTTGAAGTTGTGATGCAATGCAATCACATATCGCAATTGCATCGGCAACAAGAATCAGCCCCGGTGCAGTGGAGTTCCAATTGCAATAGACCCCAGATGCGATAGGTTTATATGCCACAGTTTAACACCCTCGAGGGTCCTCGAAATCACAATCGCAGTGTTTTGTCGGGTAAACAAGACCTACGCCCGCAACCGATCATCGATTGTGATGAGCAGGAGGTTCCGGATGTGGGAATTTGATATGTTGCAGTTCATTATCCTGTCGGGTCCGCAATACTGCAGCATTGCCGATTGTGATTGCGATAAGGCCGACATAATATAGCCCACTGAACGACGAATTTCATGCTTCCTAAGCAGATTTTGGAGCAAGAAAAGGGTTTTCGGTCAGTTTTGGAGCATTTTGTGGAATAAATAGTCGAGGAACTGGGAGAATTCATAACTACTTCAGTTATTATCGAAATGGGATGAAAAGTAGTGACCTAGTAGTTTTTGGTATTCTGAACTCATTGAGACCTGTTTTAGAGGCATCTGAGCATTGTAAACAAACTTTTGATGTAATTTGAGCATAATAGAGAGGCCCAAGCCACTGGAAGCTGGACCAAGGAGACGTAACCTAGGAGGGGTGAACTTCTTTATCATGTGCTTGTTTTGTTGTATATTGATGTTCATTGTTGTTATATTGCGGATGTTCAACATATGTTTTTATGTTAAATTGTTTATAACATTTACATAAGAAAATCTCATGGGAATCTGTTAATTGAAAAAGTTTTTGTATCCTTAAGCACTTGAAAAGCAAGTGATAAGAATCTTGGGTTTATTTCTAAATGGGAAATTAACACAACATTACTAATCTACTCCAATTCAGATCAAGTTGGTATCAGAGCACTGGTTTTGCTTACTAGATTTGCTTTGTGAAAGAAGGATTTAATTGTTTGCAAGTTTATGTCATGCTCACAAGGTTAAAGCTCAAAAGAGGTGAAGGAAAGTTGGTTGAAAGCCCTAAAATTGGGTCAAAGGGAAGAAGAGAAAGGCTCCCAAAGTATTGTGCACTAGTTTAGCCTCAAGTTGCAGAAGTTGCAATTGAGATTCCAACACTAGTACAACCTCAAGTTGTAGTTGCGTCTTCAGAGACCATGTCTCATGAAGGAGAACCAATCATGACAGAATATGAGAAGACCTTTAGAAAGACTTTCTTTGATATGACAGAGATGGTGAAGGTCCTCTATGAAGAGAGGAACAACAGAAAAACGACAAGGAGCAGGAATCCTTTGCAGGTTGTGATGTAAAGTTGAAAGCTGAATTGGTTGATGTGGTCAATCAATATGGAGACATGTTTCAAGAACCAAAGAGATTACCACCAAGAGGAATTCAAAATGAAATTCAGCTAGAGTAGGTATGTCCACTCCCAAACATTGGTATGTATGGAATGTCAATTCTCGAAAGTTTAGAAATTAAAAAACAAGTCCAAGAATTGTTAGATAAAGGACTAATTCGTCCTTCTACTTCACCATGTGGTTCACCAATTGTATTGGTACCCAAGAAAGATGGAACGTGGTGCATGTGTGTAGATTATTGAGCTTTAAATAAGATCACAATCAATAATCAATACCCACTTCCCAGAATAGATGATTTGCTAGATCAATTGAAAAATGAAAAGTATTTTACTAAATTAGACTTGAGAAGTGGATACCATCAAGTTAGGATAACTAAGGAGGACATATGGAAGACTGCTTTTAAAACTAAACAAGGATTGTTTGCGTGGCTGGTTATGCATTTTGGTCTTTGTAATGATCCAACTACATTCATGAGAGTTATGAAAGATGTTTTAAGATCGTTTCTTGATGAGTTTGTAATTGTCTATTTAGATGATATTTTGATATTTAGTAAATCACGAGAAGAGTATGTCAAGCATGTTAGGAAAGTGTTGGATGTATTGAGAAAAGAACAATTATTTCTGAAGATGTCTAAATGTGAATTCAGGAAAACTTCTTTAGTGTATTTGGGCCACATAGTTGGAGGAGGTGAGCTGAAGATTGACCCCTCTAAAGTTTCGGTCATTATGAATTGGCCAATACCCAAATCAGTCACAGAAGTAAGGAGTTTTTTTAGGAGCAGCGCAGTACTGGAGGAAGTTTATTGCCAAATTTTCTCCATAGCAGCTCCACTACATGCATTGACCAGCGTAAAGGTTTTCTTCCAGTGGGGAGGCAAACAACAAAAAGCATATGATGCTTTCAAACAAAAGATAAATTCAACCCCAATTTTGGCATTGCCAGATGAAACAACCATTTGAAATACAGATAGATGCAAGTGACTATGCCATGGGTGTAGTTCTTTTGAAACATGGTAAGCCCATTTCATTTCATTTTGAAATTCTTAATGGTGTTGTTATTAATTATCCTGCGTATGATAAAGAGCTTTATGCATTGGTGCAAAGTGTGAAGAAATGGAAGCATTATTTGATGGGAAAATAAACCATTATTCACACCGATCATCAGCATTTGTAATATCTACAATCTCAAACCAAATTGCAGTAGTCAAGGCACTTTCGTTGATGGGATTTTTACAGCAATTCCACTTGGTAATCAGGTACAAGAAAGGCATTTATAACAGAGTTGTTGATATGCTTTCCAAACCAGTTGTAAATGTAGCCATTTTGCTTAAGAATAATTCTGTTTTTCCTGAAAGTTATGTTGAACAATACGCACAGGATGCTGACTTTCAAGATGTATATTTAAACTTGAGTCAAGGCCGTCAAGTTGAGGAATTAGACTACCATGTACATAATAATCTGTTGTATCATTTGGGAAAACTTTATGTTCCACAAGGAGAGAGAGTAAATGTTACAAGGGAGGTGCACACTTCTCTTATTGTTGGACATTTCAGTGTAAGTAAAACAATGGCAAATCTTTAGAAGTATTTTTATTGGCCTTGTATGCTTGAAAGTGTGTCATGTTTTATAAGAGGTTGTTCATTTTGTGTAGTCAGTAAGCCTAGTAATAGGAAACGAGGATTGTACACACCACTTCTAGTGCCTTCAAGACCATGGAAAAATCTTTCTATGGATTTTGTAGGAGGTCTTCCTTTATCAAGGAAAGGTCATGATTATTTGTATGTAGTTATGGACAGGTTTAGCAAGATGTGCATGTTAATGCCCCGTAAAAAGAAAATTACAACTAAACAAACAATTCAAATTTTCTTTCAAAATGTATGGGTTAATTTTGGATTGCATACTTCTATTTTAAGTGATTATGATTCTCGATTTGTTGGAAATTTTGGTCAAGTTTATAGAACTTGATAGACATCAAGTTGAAGAAAAGTACAACCTTTCATCCACAAACAGATGGACAAACTGAAGTGGTTAACATGACAATTATTCATTTGTTAAGATGATATTGCATCAAACATCCTAAGTTGTGGGATGAACAGTTGCATTATATTCAACATGCTTACAACCAAGCAAAACACTCTTCTACTCTAACTTCACCTTTTGAGGCATGCCTTAGATTTTTGCCTAAAATGCCTTTGGATTTCATCTTTGAGAAAGATGTAGATGTAGATGGACATAGTGACATAGACATGGCAAAGAAATTCATTGAGAAAATTCAGTTGATTCACAAAACAGTTCAAGAACAACTAGAAAAGAGTTAAGGCAAGTATTAGGAAAGGCATGATAAGCATCGTGTGGATCATCAATTCCAAGTAGGTGATGAAGTAGTGCTATACATTAGCAAGGAAAGGCTTCAAGGTGAAGGTAAAAAGTTGAAACCAATTCGTTGTGGTCCATTTAAAATTCTGGAAAAAATTGGTAATAATGCTTTCAAGCTTGATTTACCTTCATATATGCAAATCTATTCCGTTGTTAATGTTGAAAATTTGAGATTATATGAACCTACTTTGATTGAAGATCAATGAGAGAATGTTCAAATTCCATCTATTGAAGACTTTTCTCTAGAATACCTTGATGTGCTTCAACAAGACACTATACTTGACAGAAGGACAAGGACAACTAATAGGGAAAATATTGATTATCTTCGCGTGGGTCTCAAAGGTACATATCCATCAAAGGCCAAATGGTTTGAAGTGGGGAAGGTGAGGGAGCAGTACCCTCATCTGTTCAATAATTGAAAGTGATCCTTTTGGGGTCCAAAAGGCTTCCAGTGGGGAGGAGTGATTAGGTGCTTAGAATTATGCTAAAAAATAAAAGTGTTATAATCTTTTCAAACTCAACTTCAGATTGAAGAGATTGTCATTCTCAATCCAACGGTGCAAACGACACTAAAAATGAGTTCGTATGCAGAAGTTAGAGAAAGTCAAAGTTCAGGTTTGACTTACCTACATGGTAGGATTAGGATGATGTGGCAAGCCTTTAGTGAATAAGGAGGTGCCAAGTGGCAACCCTCCATTGGTCGTCTCAAATCACATATCGCAACGGTAAATGTTTAGGTGTTACAAATCAGCCCCCGACAGGTTCATGGTTGCGATGTGATGAGGCAATCGCAAATCACAATCACAATTGGTGAAGGGGAGAAGAAAAAAACTTATCGGCCCTGGCCCCAGAAAGGTTGAAGGTGTGATGCAATGTAATCACATCGGCCTCGGTGTAGTGGAGCGATAGACCCCGTACGTGATAGGTTTATATGCTGTAGTTTAACATCCTGACGGGTTTGCGAAATCACAATCGTAGTGTTCTGTCGGGTAAACAAGACCTTTGCCCGCAACCAATTGCCGATTACGATGAGCGAGATGTTCTGGATGTAGGAATTTGATATGTTGCAACTCATTATCCCGTTGGGTCCGCAATACAGCATCGCAATGTTTGCTATGTTAAGAGCTCGCAACACTTCTGATTGTGATTGCGATAAGGCTGACATAATATAGCCCACTAAACGACAAATTTCACGCTTCCTTAGCGGATTTTGGAGTGGAAAAAGGGTTTTTGGTCGGTTTTGGAGCATTTTGTGGAACAAATAGTGGAGGAACTAGGAGAAGTCATAACTCCTTCAGTTCTTATCCAAATGGGATGCAAAAATAGCGAATCCTAGCAGTTTTTGGTATTCTGAACTCATGTTGACGGGTTTCAGAGGCATATGAGCATTGTAAGCACACTTTTGATGTAATTTGAGCATAATAGAGAGGCCCAAGCCATTGTAAGCTGGACCAAGGAGATGTAGCCCAGGAGGGGTGAACTCCTTTATCATGTGCTTGTTGTGTGTTGTATATTGATGTTCATTGCTATTATATTGCGGCTATTCAACATATGTTTTTATGTTAAATTGTTTATAACATTTACATAAGAAAATCTCATCGGAATTTGTTAATTTCAAAAGTTTTTGAATTCTTAAGTATTTGAAAAGAAAATGATAAGCATCTTGGGTTTATTTTTGAATGGGGAATTAGCACAACATTACTAATCTACTCCAATTCATATCATAAATAGAGGCAACGCCGAAGACCCATTAACTAAATCCACCAAGAAGCCGATGTGATTTTCCACCGAAGACATGATGTTGTTGCAGAGAACGTTGGGCAGGCCCCTCTTCTTCTTGACTTCGAAAGCATATCAGTGGAGTTTGTAGACTATCTTGTTCTTGAAGGGAAACACAGACACCAAATTCGACCTCAAGAAACTCAAATCGGTGTTCTAGCTCAAACTAGAGAAAATAACGAGGATGTTGGGATTGGCGGTTTTGGATGTTCCCTGCCATCAACAAAGTTTTTGTCATGCAGTTGTGCACCATAAAGCTCATGTTCACTGCCATAAACTCCATGAAGAATACAAACAGACTTTCGTGAAACTGCGACATAAAAGATTCTAACATAAAAATGATATTCACAGATGTCAAGTGGAGAGCAGAAAAGTGGTGTAAAAATGTACACATATATGAAACAGATATAAAAATATAGACAAAAACAAAAAATGTGCTAATTCAGAAAAAAACCTATCAACTTAAATGTTAATACAAATCAAATATAAATTTTAAAACAAATCAAATATAAATTTTAAAAGCTTAAATTTTATTAATAAAATACTCTTCAATATGCTATATCATTTCTTTTGCCATGTTCAAGTGGGAATTCCACCTCTCAACTACAAGAAACACTTGTCATGTGCTCCATGCTGACTTAACTAACTAAGGCTTCAATGCACATACATTGAAAATACATGTTAGTTGTTTATGGTTTATAATTTGGGTGGTTGAATGGTAAACAACTTTTTATTTTATTTTAATTTAACTTAATTTAATTTGTATTAATAAACTTACGAAATAAATTTTTTATAATAAAATTCGAAATTAAATATTTTATAAAATGAAAAAGTAAATGCCAAACAAATATATACAAATTATTAATATTATGTTTTTTTTTCAATTTATAAGTGAATTCATAACCAATTAGAAATGAGTAATGTTTTTCCCAGTAAAAAAATAAACAAAAAACCCATACATTATGTTCAGAGAGAAATATCATTCCAGCCCATCATAGATCAGAAATATGTATAAGTTCATAGCATCCAGGATATGGATAAATAATCCTCAGTCAATATAAGTACTGAATGCTGCCTTCCAGTGGAAAGCTCTACCAAAAAATTATAGTGAAACATAGTCATATTCTAGTTCTGCAAGCAAACATAGTAAAACAAAAAGCAAAAATATATAATGGCAAAACAGGTGCAAAAAAGCAGTGTAGAGCCATAAACCAGAAAATTATTAACGAGGCAGTAGCATGGATCCAACATCCATGAAACTGCTGCCTATCTCATGTGTGATATGCATACTGCTACGGAGATTTAGAATGCCCAATTTAAACCTATCATTTGCAATTGTATTGAATGTTATTATTACAACTATGCATCTTTATAAGGTAAATTTAACTTATGTTTATAAAATGTAACAACCACATAAAAATAATATACACAGATGTGGAAAATGTAACACAAGTCTGTCGAGCAATTCTGAGCCTCATGTTATCAAAAAATTGTTACTATCAACACTCATATATAATGCGTATTACTTTTTGACAGATTTAATTAGCAGGTATAAGTTCTTTCTTTCAAAGCGGTCCGGAATTCAAGATTACAGATAAGCACAAGTCAGTGTGAGGGACGTGCATTGATCATAAGAAAACAAATTAAGGAAAATGCAAACTGTAACATATTCCCTACAATACAGAATCATATCCTTTGGAGAAAATATTTTTCAATTGCAATCCATGCTTACAATTACGAGCGCAGAGAAAACTGGAAATTTTCGAAGGCAATTGGGCCACAGCTTGTGCTGATCTCCACAAAGGAAAATAAAAATATCTTGTTTTCAGAAAGAAACTACTAACAAACAATAAGAGGAGACTCTGCAAGCAGCACAGCCATTTGTGAATTTCATAGAGTTACAATATTCTTAGGGACCAATACTCATTGTTCATGTTTCTCACCATACAAAGAATTGACCGCAACATTGTATTCTTCATCAGATCTATCATTCCCCTGTTTTTCAGACATTTTGGGAAGACCACCTGTTCTAAGTTTTTTCCTCAAATGCTGATGATTGATATTTGCGAGATCTGAACCGAACAGTGATTGTAGATCGAATTCAGAAATAATGTAAAATCCTTGGCGAGGACTTGCAGGTATCTTTCTCTTTACCGGAATCCATTTGGGTTTGCGCGGTGCGGGAGGACAGGAGAGCACTGGAGGTATCTTCTGCTCCTCCGACTTGGGAGTCTGGCATGCTTCTTCTTCTTCCCCACTGTCTACCAAAGAATCCACGCATTTTGCTGAATCAGATTCACTGATGTTAGTTGTCGGATTCGAAGTAGTATCAGCAGCTGCCATGGCCGCCAAAGCAGGCAGATTTCCTGTTACAAAGAATGGATCAGCCTCTGGACATACAGAAACCCGAAGTGTAGATGGTCGATTAGCCGGAGCCATGATATCAATAACAGGAACTTCCTTCCCCTTCTATTAACTGCAGCGGAAATCTAAAAAATCTCAGCACAGTAATCGAGTATTCAAGATCAGAGAGCGCATAAACATCTCTTACATCACTTCTTATCCAGCCAATTCTAAGGGGGAGGTCGAGCTGAGAGCAAATATTTCTTTCCGTAATAGTGTCCCCAGAAAGAACACGCAGATTCAACGCGATGAAGTTATCACTGGTATTGGTAATGCGTGGATTTAAAGATGGCATGGTCGACCGGTCACTGGAACCAGTCAAAGTCAAAACTTTTGGAAACTTCATCGGGACCTGGCGTGATGGTGATGGAGAAGCAATTTCTTCATCTGGTCAACAAACTTCTATGTCATAAGGACCTCAGGTTACGGTGATAGGAGGAGCAATTTGTTCTTCCGGTCAACAAAATTTTATGTAGCAGTCAAGATCATTTAGGCTGTCAAATATTGTTAAATTTAATTATAATTTATATAAAATAGTGATGGTGTAGGATTAAGTTTTTATGATGTTTTCTAAACCATTGAATTGGGTAAATTGGATGGAGTTAGTTTCCACAATTTTCAATAGTTGTTGTGTAAATAGGTAACAATTTTGTGGGAATTTTATGTCATTTTATTTTTTTTAAGAAATTTAATTTGGAGAGTGTTTAAATGTGTTTTTTTTATTGTGGGAACGGATTGAGTGTAATTAAGAATTTTTGGGGCATCCAAAATTTTGAGGTATCTTGTAATTAAAAATTTTTGGGGCATCTAAAATCTTGAGGCTTGACACTTGTAATCTACATTTCCAAAAAAATTTAACTACATAATCATGCCTAAATTTGAATTATTTGTGGGGCGAAATTTTGGCATCTTTACACTAGGACTTTTCAACACAATAGTAATTTGTTACTCGGGAAAGGTAGAGATGTCCACCATAATGTAATTTGGATAGAGTTAGTGATTTCTTTTACCATGGTGAATGAAAAGTTGAGATGTCCATCATAATGTGCATTTAAATTGGACAGAGTTAGTATTTTTTTTACCATGGCAAGTTGTCACTATAATACCAAGATAACACTAACAATATATTTATAAGTTATATATACTAGGAATTTATGACTTACTAAATATGGTGAAACCTAATAATTAAACCTTAGATATCCCTACACAATTGAAATTGGATAAAAAAATGACATTTCATTATACCAACCAATCAAATAATTCAAAAAAAAATAATTTGTAATATAATATTAAAAAATGTCTAAATATCCATCATAATAGGGTGCCTGCCCCTTAAGTAAGTTCAAACTTCAAAGCAGAGATTAAGATGGTTTTATAAAAAGTGTAGATATTCCAAAAGGTGTAAATGTTCCATTAAACCTCACTATTCGCATTGAATTGAATTTAGTCTGTTCATTTAACTTAATTATGATTTATGTCAAAAAGTGATGGCATTTCCAGTCTTCCTATCCTTAAATTTTCTGGTCAAAGTAGTCGGTATAGAATATAGTTTAAAAAGTTATAAATATGACGGTGAAAATATCTAAATAATCAATCCATTAAAAATTTCAATTGAATGCGATGGTCAAAAGAATCGGTTTTGAATTGAATGTGACGGTCAAAAGAGTTGGTTTTGAATTGAATTTAAAAAATTCTAAATCTGATTGCAAAGATAGCCAATATCCAATAAATTAACAATTTTTATAAATAATAATGATTAGCTAGATTTTTCCAAAGTGTATTTTTATTATTTTAAAACATTACGATGGCTTGGTTTTATACGTTTGATTTTATGTTTGAATTGTTTGATGACCACCTGCTCTCGGGATGAAAATGCATATTATTACGTATTTAGCTGTCAAATATGTTTAAATAATAATAATTAACCAGCTTTAATAACGGTCATGATGTTTTTTACAATAATATTGTATTAGATGGGCTTTAAGGTATGAGAAAATATATTTCATGAGATTATGAGATAAAATAATAATGTTGTAAGAAAGAATCTATTATTTTTTTGGGAATGTTCTAATTTTTATAAATGGTATATATTTTTAAGTAATTTTTATAAATGGTATATATTTTTAATATTTTTTGATGAGATAAATTTTTTTAAGACAATTTTTATTTTTATTTTCAATTTCTTTTTGTAAGATGAATTTTAATTTTTATAGGTGGCTACCATCTTCAACTTCTCTTGAGATTTGAACTAGTAATCTAGGTGGCTCCCATACTCAACTTCTCCTCATGACATTTGAACTAGTAATATGATGGAAACTAAACTTCACACAAATCAACTCATCTACACCTCATGAGTGAAATAAAATAATATTTTCTCCTCTAGAATATTAAAGAGTAGTTTTAAATCTATTAAATGTTAAAAAGTATTTTCCAAAATCCTTTTGTTAAATCTCGTTCTCACTATGCCCTTTTTTTTGGTCAAATAAGAGTGGAACCTTCTATTATCCACAAGATAGATTACATAATATACAAGGCCTTACATGGTAAGGACCAGACCAATCTAACACAATTTTATGGAGTTAACCAGCTAAACCAAACGTAGATGACTCAAAGCGCTCAACAGCAGGCTTACAGAAACCCATCAAAAAATATGAAATCTGACAGTCATAAACTATCAGAGAGATTACACTAAAGTGTCTAGCATTTGTGTAAGAACCAGCCCTTGAAGGACTGATGCACCACCAGTAAATCGGGCAGACAATTGCAAGTCCTTTAGATTTCTAAATGGACCCCCAAAGAAGAAAAAAAGACCATTAAACAAAATTTCGGGTGAAAAGGTGGTTATCCTCTGCTTCTTTTTCCACCTGAAAACCAAAAGAAAAATGCAGGCCATTGAGATCCATGGTCAATTCCCGGCTAAGGTGCTTTTTGTTTAGCTAGCGCACCGGAAACCTGTCCGATTCGGCCCCTGAAGATCTGACGCATCTCCAACATTTCAGAGCGGAAAGTTGCACAACCTTTAAAACTCCAAACGGACCCAAAAAAGAATAATGCCCAATAGTTTATAAAGTTGTGGGTTCGAAAAGGTGGTTATCCTGCGCATACTTTTCCACCTGAAATCCGTGCGATTGTGCAGACAAGGGTTATCCACGGTCAACTCCCGGCGAAGGTGCCTGCTGTTTATCCAGCGCACCTGAAACCCATCTGATCCAGCCCCTTAAGATCTGACGCTTCTCCTTCATTTCGGAGCAAAAAGAAGCACATTCTTTAATTTCAAAACGGACCCGAAAAGGAATAGGGCCCATCCATCTATAAAGTTTTGGGTCTGAATCGGCGGTTATTCTCCGTTTACTTTTCCACCCGAAATCCAAGTAATTGGTCAACGTGCGGTTGAGGTGCCCGCTGTATAACCAGAGCTTTTCTCCTACAGTGAGCTCTTTTTCGCGCCAAATTTTTCTGTCTCTGCCTACGAAAGGCTTATTCTCCCGCTTTCTCTAGTTTCCTCTGGTCTTCCTTCATGTTCAGACTTAATGGTGTGGAGTTCTTCCATGTCTTTATCCACTTGTCTTTGACAATCTTCCCGCAGTTTTCCACAGGGTATTGAATCCCACTCATATCTTTTGTAACTGTCTTTGCATATGACTCCTTCATTCGCTAGACGATCAGCGAGCTTATTTTCTTTTTTGCGCACATGAACGAGTTTGGCTGGTCTTAGGGTTTGTAGGTGGGCATGTATGCACTGAAAAACCTGCAAAAGTCACCACTGTGTGGAAACTTTTTTGGGTGCTTTTCCGTTGTAGAGTTGCTTGGCTGCTTTAATGACCAATTCTGAGTTAGCTTCAATAATGGCATTATGAGAATTTGCCTTTATCAGTATTTCCAGGCACTGTTCTAAGGCCATAAGCTCCGCCATGTTGTTTGTGGCTATGCCCAGATGACTATGAAAGATTTCCTTTATACCTCCTTGCTCATCTCTGATAGCCCCACCAAAACCAGCCATCTCTGGGTTACCTTTAGAGGCTCCATCTATGTTGATTTTCAAGAAACCTTGAGGTGGAGATTGCTAACAAACCTTACTAACATTTATTTGTCTAACATCCTTGTGTGTGCTCTGGGGAACAAGTGACTAGAGACCCAATCGCAACATTATACTATGCTCATGGGCCCGAGTTGGCTCCTTAGTAGGTACCCCTAACATGGCCCCAACAATTTCTTTGATATGTCTTAAAGTCTGTGAAATAATGTTTTGGGTTGATTCAGATTTTCTTTTGAAAATCCTACTATTTCGTTCTTTCCAGATATTCCAGATTAGGAAGCTTGGAGCCAGAGTCCAGGCGCTGTTTATGAGCTCATTGCTAGAGAAGTTTTTTCTCCACCCACTCAGAGTGTTTACAATGCTGAGGCCATCCCTGTCAGTTTGTCTGAAAATTGAGGCCACCCAGTCCCACAATGTAGAGGTGAAAGGGCAAAGGTTGAGTAGGTGTTCCATTGTCTCCTCCTGTGTACCACACAAATAGAATTTGGATGGACTGACAAAACCTTTCTTTAGAAGATGGTCCCATGCGAGAATTTTTCTTTGTTGAACCAGCCATATGAATATCTTAATTTTCATCTAATGCGGGTTCTGCCAAAGGTTCTTCCAGGTCTCATTTGGGTGCTAATAAGCACATCCTATGTCTATCTGCTTGGCTTATTTGAGGTTAAAGTTACCTTCTATGTTCCTTCCCCATCTAAGTTGATCAAGCGAATTGGACACCAGAATCCTCCTTTGTTCCAACTCCATAACTAGAGAGTCTACCTGAGCTTTCAAAGGACTCTCTTCTTGATAGCCTAGATCCTTCCAGGTTCTCCATTTGTCATTGCTCCTTTCCTGATCCCAGAAATCCTTAACCAGATATAAACCTTTGTTGTCAGTGTCATTCTTGAGACTGGTTAGCTCTTCCCTAAATAGGTTTGGTTCTTGCTGCTAGTTATCCTCCCAGAATCTTGCCAAGCTCCCATCCCGGATCTCCCAGAAACTATGCTTCTGAATAATGCTTCTATTTTCCCAAGCATGATTCCAGATGTGGGAGCCCTTGATAACCCCAGACATTCGAATATGATCCTTCTCTAGCCAATTTTGTGCATATTTTTGTTTCCAAACCTTTGCCCAAGGGGATGTCGATTCCTTTAGCCATCTCCACCAGGGTTTTGCCCTTGAGACTTTGCTGAGGGATTTGGGGTCATGAAGCCCCAAACTACCATGGGTTTTGGGTTTGCAAAGCTTATCCCAAGCTACCAAAGCCCACTTCTCTTTCTCCTCTCCTCTTCCCCAAAGAAAATCTCTTTGTATGTTCTTGATCTTTTGGATAACACCTTTTGGGGCAGGCAACGCTGACATCATGAAGATAGGTATGGCCTGTAGGACAGATTTTGTAAGTACAAGGTGCCCTTCTAAATTTAGAGATTTGCATGTCCACTTCCTTATTCTGTCCTGAAGTTTGTTAACAACCGGCTCCCACACTTCCCTACTCAAGGGTTTGTTAGTGAGGGGGATACCAAGATATTTAGAGGGTAACTGATCCTTTTGAAACCCTAGAATTATAGTGAGGTTTCTTTGAATAACAATGTCAGTGTTAAAAAAGAAAACTTTAGATTTGTCTAGGCTTACCTTTGTACCAGCAGCCATGGCAAAGTCATTCAGGATTTGTTAAAAGCTTTGGCTTCCTTTCCCGTGGGAATGCCCTATAGCATAGTGTCATCCACAAACTGTTGGTGAGTTGACACCTCGCCATTATTGGTGAATTTTATGCCCTAGATTCTTCCCTCAACATTTTCCATTTTTATCCCTCTTCCTAATCCTTCCATCATGAGCACAAAGAAGAAAGGGGAGAGCATATCACCTTGTCTTAGTCCCCTAGAAGGTATGAAAGTACTTTAGGGTGAACCATTAAGAAAGATTGAGAAATTGGCTAATGATACCAGGGCCCTGACCTGTCTGATCCAATTGTGGTCAAAACCATAGACTTTCAGAATTTCTTTGATATAAGACCAGCTTAGCTTATCATAAGCTTTTGCTAGGTCAAGCTGTATGACCATTCCATCTTGTTTGTTTCTTTTCAAGGAGTGGACCATCTCATGTGCTTGTATGATATTGTTGAGAATCTGTCTTCCTTCTACGTAACCAGTTTGCTCCTCAGAAATGAGAGCTGGGAGGAGTGCCTTGAGTCTATTAGCGATCAATTTGGAGATGATCTTATACACAACATTGCATAGAGCTATGGGTCTGAATTTGTCCGGTGTGGTGGCTTTTTCTTGCTTCGGAATTAGAGTAATAAAGGAGGCATTGATAGCCTTCAGGACTGATTTGGATCTTCTTGAGTCTTCCACTGCGTCTAGGATGTCTTGTTTGACTGTTTCCTAGCAGGATTTGAAAAAATCCACATTAAAGCCATCCGGGCCAGGGGTTTTCCCATTTTGCATCTCATTGATAACTTCCCTGACCTCATCTTCTGATATTGGTCGATTGAGATTGTGATTGTCTCCCCTCGTTATAAGCTTGGGGATGTACTTTGTGAATTTCTTAATAAACTATGCCCTGTCTAAGATCGGCTCTGTTGCTATGCTAAGGAAGTGTTGCACTAGTGTAGACTCCATATCTTTGTGAATAACCAGCTATTTTCCTTATGAATCTCTGAGTTTCAAGATTCTGTTGTGTGACCTATGACTTAGAGTTGATTTGTGAAATAATTTTGTGTTTCTTTCCCCTTCTTTGATCCATTGAACTCTTGATTTTTGTCTCTAGAAAATCTCCTCTTGCCTACATCTATCATCCCATTCCTTCTGAAGAACAGTAGATTGTGAATTCCTCTCTTCTGTGAAGCCATCTGTGATCATAATCTGATTGATCCCTTGGATTTTCCATTCAAGTTCTTTTTTGGCCTTGAAAATGTTACCAAACTTCTTTTTATTCCACTCTTTGAGTTTGAATTTGATGTATTTGATTCTTTGTTGTAGCATGTACATTTTAGTGCCTTGATAGGGCAACTTTTCTTTCCACCATTTCTCAATGTTGCTAGTGAATTTAGGGTGAGAGAGCCAGACATTTTCAAATCTGAAAGGTTTGTTCCTTGGTGAGCCAATAGACATGGCTTCAAGCTATATTGACCAGTGGTCTTATCTTCCATATGGAAGGATAACAATTGACATGTCAGGGCCTGTGAGAAAAAGGTCTTCTAAGATTAAGAATCTATCCAGTTTACAGGCAACTTGAGAAGCTCCCCCACTCTTGTTGTTCCAGGTGAAGATGCAATTTATTGTTTCAACATCCACTAATCTCATGTTATCTATGAAGTTCTGTAAGGCTACAGAGTCTCTTCCTAGTGTTCTAGTTCCACCTTTCTTCTCTGTAAGAGATTTGATCATATTCAGATCACCTGCCAGAATCCAAGGTAGATCGGGATGTCTTCCTCTTAGCTCCTCCAGGGAGGTGAGAAACTTGAGTTTGTCTTCTGGTATTTGAGGTCCGTAGACATTTGTCATCATGTAATGTTCCTTATCACCCACCAGTTGTATAACCATCAAAAGATAGTTCTTGGATGCTTCTGCATCCACGATGCTAAGTCTTTGGGGTCTCCAAAGCGTTAGAATCCCACCCGCTGAGTTGTCTGCTTTGACTTCTAGATATTCAAATCTACTTAACGAATTACTGTGGACACCTTTGATTTTTTCCATCGAGCACTTGGTTTCCTGAAGGAACACCATGTCCAGTTTTTCTTCTTTTATTCTACTGCTAAGGTTTCTTTTCTTCCTTTTACTTCCTAGACCTGTTATATTCCATGTTGTAAACTTCATTACGATAGGTTTGTAAAAGAGTAACTGGTGATATATTTAATCTTACTTGAGCTGATCATGAGTTTTCCACATTCTGTCAGCAGCTCGTTCTGTTTTTTGCTTCCTCTTTTCCTACCCAGGTTCTTAGAGGATTGTCCTTGTGTTTCTTCCATATTCTTCATCCCTTTATTTTCCTAGCTATCATGGTTTCTTTTGATTCCAGAATTCCTCGTTTGTGAGCACCATAGGAAGAGCTGTTGAACCCTGTTAAACTCTTCCTTTGGCAGGGAGTCAACTCCTTTGGCAATACCCTGTTCCAGAAATTTTTCTAGATCTAGGTTTTCCTTCTCAAGAATCTCCTGTAGTTCATGGTCCTATGTTCCTACCTTACTTGGGATCATTTCATGATTCCTGTTGAGATCCATGACTCTTGATATGTCATTTTATGGCTGGCTGTCCTCTGGTATGTCCTCCATACTAGTGTCCCTATCCTTCTCATCTGTTTTTGTTTATGATTCCTAGTTTTCCTCTTTATTTCCTGTATCTTCTTCTAGGATTTTGAAACTATTGTGGCTCCACTGTCCATCCTCATTGATTTTCTTTGGATTCCATTTTCCTCCTTTTCCTCTTTCCGCTACCTTGGTAAAACCCTCAGGATCTTTACTTGTGGTGGTTTTTTTGCTGTTTTCCACCTTGTTTGTTGGGTAGTCCCTGTAAAGATGTCAGTGTTCATGGCATTTGCGACATCGAAATGGTACGTGCTCATAGTCTATCATATGTTCCCATTCTTCATTATAAACTTCTAAAATTATCTTGTCTAGGAGTGCTTCAGATAGGTCTATTTCCACACAGATTTGGGCAAAAGAAGTGTATTTGCATCTCAATGTCACATTTGATGTCTTAATAAAATGACCTAGTTTATTACCAATAGATTTCAAGGACTCTGGCATCCAATAATCTGAAGGAAGGGAGTAAAGTCTTATCCATACCAGTACTAAGGTGAACGTTTCTCGTTCTGGGACAAAATTGATCACCCGCGGTCACATGTAAAGGCCTGCAACAATGTAGAAGTATGGTCCTCTCTCGAACACTTTGTTTTTATCTTCTAAGCTTGTAAACACCACCATAAAAAAGCCCTTGGATCCAAGGTCCAAGGTTATCTCCCCTTTGGTTTTCCATTGGTTTCTTATCCATGCATGTAAAGCTTTCTCCGTCGGCCAGATCCCCATGAATTTGCATATGATCGCATGTTTTGTCCTGTAATATCTATGAACTTGAAGTGCTGGGTCACTCAAAACAACCCTAGGAGTGATGGTGGTTTTGGGTTTGCAGATCCCTGTGGCCCTTTGGGGTTCATCTTTTCGTCTGTCCCCTTCTTTTCTTTTCTCCCTGCAATCTTCCTCATGGTTGCTTCTTTGTTCATGATTTCTGATATTTCCTGTATTGGTATCCTCATTTATCGCCTCCATTGGTTTGACATTGTACAGATCCTTTTCCTTGCTTGTGCTCACAGTTATGTGACTGTAGGAAGGAGCCAAACTCTCTCCTCCACGATCCTCCATGGTTGACAGCACCAAACCCTAGCTCAAACCTAGTTCTTCTACCGTCTTTCATTGGCCTCCTTAGCCACCCATGAAAATGTTACTCATTATCTCCTTCTCACTATGTTATTATAGCTAAAAATACTCTATTTTTATTAGATAATGTCCATATTCATTTTTTTGGTGACATTTTTTATACTCCCTTTTGCTTTTATCCTTAGTACTTCCATAGGAAAAAAACTCCTATAAGCCCCAAAAATGTTAGACTGATTCCCTAAAAAATCACAAAGTTCGAGAATACAATTGTCATGACTTGTAATTCTTATTTTGATGAGGTGGTGTGATGAGTCATTGATGACTTTTCATTGTGATTTAAGATTTTGAGATCAATACAATATAACACAATGACATCAAGCCTTTTCTTCTAGCTTGTTTTTCTTGTCTTGTTCATGTTAATTCTTAACATGGTATCAAATCCATGGCCAATGAAGATATGAGAGGTTAGAGCTTGTTATTATTAGAGCAAGTTGTTCCATGGTAGTAATACATGGAAGGTGAAGTGTAGAAAGAAATATATTCCAAGGCAAGAGAGATTTGTGAGTAACAATTAGATCATCTAAGATTTGGGTAGGACGTTATATTATGTCATTGTTAAAATATCTTGTTTATTGCTTGGGTTTCATTTTGGTCGTATGGTCAGATTCGTGGCTACTTGCATAATAGAGCGAGAGGATGGAGATATGAGAGGCCCAATGGATTTGGATTGTGTTAGGTCCCTATAATACTAGTGTATCCCCCTTATTTTTATTGTAGCCTCCATAGTGTTATTATTATGCCCCATAGAAGCCCACTATTGCTATTGTTGTGTCCTTACATTATTATTGTTATGTAGGCTATGATTATATTGTGACCCCTTAGACTCCTATATATAAAAATGAGGTTTTGTCATGTGTATGATCCAATAATTGTTCATTTATGTAATGTAAATGAGGTTTCTCCCTCGAAGAGGATATTTTTTAAGTCAATGATCTATCTATTTGTGAGATGGTTGCATAACATTTGGTATCAAAGCTTTGGATTCTAGGGTTTTGCTGCTTCAAACAAGCCATCGTGGAATTTTCACTATAACATTTTTTATACGAAGCTTCAGAAGTTGAAATTACAACCACGTGGAGCTGAAATCTTGGGAAAGGTTTTGTTGGAATTTTAGATCTTGGTTCACTATATTTTCTAAGACATGGTCTGAAGAAGTTAGGGTTTTTTTTCATAATCCAAAATTTAGTCTCAAACAAGTGGCCGAGGGAAAGTCATCATAACTTTAATTCTAGGCATCAGATTGGAATGTCATAAAAAGTGATAGAAAGAGAAGGGACTGTAGTTTCTTGTATATTAATTGTAGGGCCTAAGGATGAAACAATGACATGTGGAATTACGTACAAGTTCTTTCTACTAAACTAGTCCATAATCAGGCCATTGTGGGAGATTTTACATAACATTACCTTGAAGAATCCAATTGTGGTTTGAATTGTGGCATTGGAAAGAAGACTCAGAGGGATACCACAGGAAGGAATTTTAAGCCTTGGAGATCCAAAATTATAGAGTTAAAGTTGTTTAAAGATCGAGCTCCTAAAAGAAAGAAAAAGGTGTGCATTTGTTTTTTTAATTTCATATTTTTTTTTTGAAAAATCAGTTTGAAGTGATTTAAGGGGAATAGTGAAGCATATATATCATTGTTTGATTCCAAAATGCCTCGAAACAAAAAAATGGACAGACCTAGTGAGCAACCAGAAATATCTTATATGACACATGAAGAAGAGGAATAAATTCAACATGATATATCAAGTTCACGAAACCAATTGGAACAAATTTTGCTCTCACAAAAAGTAACAAAAAATGAATTGGAAGCCATGATGAATATTAAGATTGATGGTATAAAAAGGGACATGAGAGTTTTGAATGATGGTTTAAAAGAAGACATGGAAGCAATGATGAATGTCAATATAGAGGGGTTGAAGAAAGGCTTCCCAGTGGTGACAGGGTAACACATGAAAATCATGATGAGGACAAAAGGAATATGACTTATTATTTTAGAGATTCCAATGTGGGGTTTAAGAACTACCACATTCCAAAGATAGATATGAAGAAGTTTTATGGCAAGGATCCGATAACATGGATACTACAAATGGAGCAATATTTTTATCTACAAGATGTGCAACCCTCACAAAAGGCATGTATCGCAACTTTATATTTAGAGCCCAGTCAGTTTGTATGGTATAGATGGCTTTGTTATTGTAAACCACTTGTCACCTTGTCAATGTTTATGGAGGAAATGATAGCACATTATGAAGATACAAAGAACAACACCTTCTTTATCCAATTGATAAATCTCAAACAAAAGGGTTCAATGGAGGAGAACATTGAAGACTTCCAAAAATTGAATATTAGGGTAACCGATATTCCAGAGGAGCATAGGATTTATGTATTCATAGGGAATTTAAAAGATAACATCCAACATGAGGTTCGACTTTGGGAACTTGATTCATTAGAGAAGACATTAAGGGTGACAAGAAAAGTTGAAAGCAAATTTATGGCAACAAGAAAGTATACCACTCACAACTATAAATATGGAAGTGTTGCTGCTCCTAGTCTTCCATAACCTACAAGGTTGACACCACAACAATTGGAGGAAAGAAGAGCAAAAGGTCTTTGTTACAATTGTGATATAAAATACACTAAAGGTCATAAGTGTCCTGAGAAGAAATTATTCTACATAGATTGTGAAGAGGAGGAAGAAAAGGAACAAGAAACATCAAATGAGGAGGATATACACCAGTAGCCAACCCTAGAGAAAGAAGAAATGAATCCAACCATATCTTGTAATGCATTGATAGGAATTACCACTCCTCAAACTCTGAAGCTCGAAGGATATATCAAGAAGAAAATGTAATAGTGTTGATTGATTCAAGTAGCACCCATAATTTTATTCATTGTAAGATAGCCAAGGAATTGAATTGCTTCCTATATCCAACACCAGAGTGCCAAGTGATGGTTGCAAATGGAGGAAATATAAATTTCTCTAGAAAGTGCCATAATATTAAGATGACCATGGGGAAATATGTATTGAATAATGCTTTTTGTTCTAATAGGAGTTTCTGATGTTGTACTAGGAGTCCAATGGTTACAATCTTTGGGGACGATAGCTTTCAATTTTCAAGAAATTTTATTGAAAGTTTTTGGGGAAGGAAAGGAATTTGAATTAAGGGGCATTGCAAGGAAACCAGGAAATATAATAAGCTCTAATAGTATGAAAACGCTTATGAAGAAAGAACAATGGGGTGTAATTGCATAATTATGCTCACTAGAGGTTCAAACATCAAAATAATCTATTTCTCCAGATATTCAAAAAGACTTGAACAACCATTCCAAGGCATTTGATACTCCAAAAGGCCTCCCACCTATTCATGATCATGATCATGTTATTCATTTAATTCCAGGAAGTGTTCCTCCAAACATCAGGCCTTATAAATATCCTTATGACCAAAAGAGTGAAATTGAATGTACGGTTGTAGAAATGCTAGAGGCTAGTATAATTCAACCTAGTCAAAGTTCTTTCTCTACTCTAGTAGTATTGGTGTGCAAGAAGTATGGATCCTAGTGTATGTGTCCAGATTAATGGGAGCTCAACAAGCTCACTATTAAAGGTAAATTTCCCATTCCTGTCATTGATGAATCGTTGGATGAATTGCATGGATAGATTTACTTCACCAAGCTAGATCTTCGTTCAAGATATCATCAAATTAGAATGAAGACTGAAGACATTTTGAAAAAAACATTCAGTACTCATGAGGATCATTATAATTTTTATGTCATGACTTTTGGCCTTACTAATGCACCTTCAACATTTCAAGGTTTGATAAATTCCATTTTCAAACCCTTCCTTAGAAAATTTGTGTTTGTATTTTTTTATGATATACTAATCTACAACAATTCTTGGAAGGATCATGTTCAACATGTTGACAAGGTGCTCAAACTATTGGAGGAGAACAATTATATGCAATAACCTCCAAATGCTTTGTTTGTAGTACAGGAGGTGGAATATTTGGGTCATATTGTATCTCATGAGGGTGTTAAGTGTTGGGTGTGGAGCCTGATTATCTTATTTATTTAGAGGTATCGCCACATTGGACCCCAGTTTGTAATGCGGTGGAAATGCTGCCCGTAAAATGTATGTTGTAAGGGGGGTCCACAGGGGGGGGGCAGCTGCGATCTTTGGGATCTCCCCCTTGGCGGATTAGGGGTAGCCCCCCGAAGCTAAAAATAGATGTAAAATTTCCTTGTAAAATGGCATGAAGAGACCTTTCCACGTTGGCCGTAAGGAGAGAAGCAAGGCTCAACAGGGTTGTAATTTCGTAGTTAATCTGGGCCGTTCATTAGGTGGAGATCTGATGGTAGAAGTTATGTTTAATTTAGGGTTTTTTTTCCCTAGAAGGAAACTCCTCACTATATATGAGGGAATTATATTGCATCTATGTAGATCTATATTCTGAGTGAGAAAGAGAGAGGATATTGTGTGAGAGCAAAGAGGGAATTACAATAGATCTGTTGTAGGTTGTATCTCTTTAGTTTACTGGATAATATAAAAGGAAGGACTAGCTGTTTCTCCATGGATGTAGCTCAAATTGGGTGAACCACGTATATCTGTGTCTCTCTTGTTTTATGTGTTTATATTTATGCAATATATTTTATGTGTTCCATTGCTCTGTAATATATAATTTCCTAACATTAAGGTAGGCCCTAACAAAATTAAAGCCATTAAGGAATGGAAAATACCCACAACCATAAAGCATATTCAAGGATTTCTTGGGTTGATAGGGTATTATCTCAAGTTTTTTAGGAATTATGGGAGAATAGCGACACCTATAACATTATTACTAAAGAGAGATGCATTTTCTTGGACTCCAGAAGCAACAAAGGCCTTTGAAAATATTAAAGAGGCAATGTGCCAAGCACCGGTCTTAGCTACGCTAGACTTCACAAATTTTTTTATTGTGTAATGTGTTGTCTCAGGAAATGGAATTGGTGTTGTTTAAATGAAAGAAGGAAGACCCATTGCTTTTGAAAGTCATCCAATCAAAGGAAAGAATTTACAAAAATCTATTTATGAGAAGGAAATTTTGGAAATACTACATGCACTAAATCAATGATGACCTTACCTAATGGGAAGACACTTCAAGGTAAAAACAAATCATGATAGTCTTAAATACTTTTTGGAACAAAGATTATCTTTAGAAGAGCAACAAAAATGGGTGACAAATATGTTTGGTTATAACTTTGAAATCATCTACAAAAAGGGAAGCAAAATGTTGTTGCAGATGCACTCTCAAGAAAGGGTGAGGATGTGGAAGTATTGGTTTGTTCCATTTGTATTATCTAACTTGAGTGGATAACCAAAGCAAGGGATGAATTGAAGAATGATAAAGAGGTGTGGTCACTCATTCAAAAGTTGCAACAAGATCCTAGTACATCTGATACATTTAGCTAGAAAAATGATTCATTATGGTACAAAGATCGCTTATATCTTTGTAAGAATTCCCAACTCAAACAAAATATTCTTTTGAAATTGCACACCTCTCCCTTAGGAGGGCACTCAGGATTTTTAAAACTTACCATAGGGTAAGAAGGATTTTTTTTGGGATGGCCTTAAATATGATATTCAGAAGTTTGTGGCAGAATGTTTGGTTTGCCAACAAAATAAAGTTGAGATAATTAAGACCTCGGGTCTGTTACAACCTTTAGCCATTCCAAGTCAGCGTTGGGAGGAGGTCTAAATGGATTTTATCACATGTTTACCCAAGTATTAAGGAAAGAGTGTTATCATGGCGGTAGTTGATAAACTTACCAAATATGCACACTTTTGTGCATTATGTCATCCTTTTAAAGCCAGTACAATTGCTACTGCATTTATGGAAAGAATTCAAAAGCTTCATGGAAACCCAAAGATTATAGTAAGTGACAGAGATCCCATTTTCATTGCAAATTTTTGGCCGAAATTATTTTCTGGTCTTGGTACTCAATTAGCTCATAACTCATCTTATCATCCTTAATCTAAACTGAGATAGTGAATAAATGTTCGGAAGGGTATCTTCGTTTCTTTCTATCTAATAAACAAACACAATGGGTCAAGTGATTACCTCTAGCTAAATGGTGGTATAACATTTCCTTCCATATTGCAGCAAAAATGACCCCATTTATGGCACTTTATGGATATCATCCACCATCCATCACATCATCTTTAAGAGAAAATTCTAAGGTTCAGGCATTGGAAGATCACATCGAGCATAAACAACAAGTTCTGTAACTCTTAAAGGATAACCTCACTATGGTGCATAATTGAATGAAACAACAGGAAGATCAACATCACAGTGAAATAAGTTTTTATGTAGGTGACTGGGCATTTTTACGACTAAAACCATACAAACAAATGTCTCTCAAGCAAGCTAAGAAGGATAATAAATTATCACCAAAATATTATGGTCCTTGCAAGGTGTTACAAAAGATTGGTACTATGGCATACAAATTGGAGCTGCATGCATCTTCCTGAGTACACCCAATTTTCCATGTTTCATGCTTAAATAAGGTTATTAGTGACAAGCTTCCAGTTCAAACAATGTTTCCAGAGCTTGACGAAGAAGGAAAAATCATATTTGAGCTTGAAGCAGTCATGGAAAGAAGAACTCGACATCTATGAAATCTATCAATTTCAAAGTATCTCATTAAGTTTTGTCATTTGTATGATCCAAGAATTGTTCAATTATGTAATGTAAAGGAGGTTTCTCCTCGAAGAGGATATTTTTTAATTCGATGATCTATCTACTTGTGAGCTGGTTGCATAATAGATTGTTAGATAGGATGCACTTAGTCTTAGCGGGATTTTTGTATCTCCTCAGAGCTAGCAACAGGTGCCAATAATCTTTATCTCCCATGATAAGCTTTGACTACAATGTTGTAAGAGCCCAAAGGTGTAAAATAAAATGATCCTCTTTTCATGAATTTGTTTTTATATTAATTTATGAGAATCAATAATCAATGCATGAGATTGAACTCATCAAAATTAAGGATAATTTCATAGTCGTTGTAAGAGTGCTTACGTGCATTTTACCTATGTATCAAAGGAGCAAATAGTGCAAATATAGCTGGATCATGGATGGATTTTACTTGGATTGTGAGGAATCAACACAAATCTTGTTGGATCGAGGAAAATTTTTACATAATATTTTTCTATGCAGATTCCTCCCATCTTGGCCTGGAAGGGTTTCAAAGTGTTTTATTAGCGTTTAACTACTAGTGGGTTTCTAGGCATGATAAAACTAATGACACATTTCATCAAGACATGATCAAAAGTCAAGGATTTGAGTGGTGGCACTTGTTCTTGTTGGGTATATGTTACATTATTGATGAGCCCCAATTTTGGTACAATTTGGGCTCATTTTTGGTCTATTTTGCTTGCTCAAACCATTCATTTTTATTGTTTATGCATACACTTCTTAGTTTATTCATGTTGTTTGTAGGAGAAAGGATAGGCACTTTATCTACGTAGCTAATGCATTGTGATTCCAGGTTTTGGCATTAAAAGGGAGCAAAAGACAATGAAAAGGTGGCAAGGAGACAACGAGTTGGCATTGCTGACGTAAGGAGAGGTTGTCCACGGTCTTGGGGGACATTCCTCGTGATCCTCACCAAGAACTCCGAGCCCCACTCCATCCTCCCTCTGAGCTTAATACACGGCCAGCTGTTCTACAGGAACAACAGTTCAAAACTGCTCTACAGGAAACAACATTTATGATCATCCTACAGGATCAGCAGTTAAACTATAGATTGAATAGCCGAGCTCCTAGAATCATGGATACTTGTTGGAGCATCGTTTTGTATAAGTATAGAGGCCTTAGCCTTGGTTAGGTTGTTGAAACTCTCGTATTACTATTGTAATTTTGGAGCACAACTCAAGTTTCGTTCTCTTTTGTAAGCCAATTTGGCATGTTATCAGATTATGAATAAAGAAGGCCACTTTTGAGTTAGTTCTGAGTTTTCTCAAGGAGCTATAGCTCTCAGGTTAGGGCCCAACCTGAGAGCCATAGACCTCCTCAGTGTTGTAATGCATTTACCATTAGTTCCAACACTTGAGTTTGTTTAGTTTCCTATGCAATTCGGATTTCCAGCTTGTTAGTTTAATTGTTTTCATTAGCATAGATAGGACTGGTATGATGCTTTGCTTTCAGTATTCAAGTTTGATAGGTTGGTAGAATAAATCTCTTGGAGCTCCAACAAAAACAGGTTGTAAAGGCTCACTGCCATCTCACTGTTTGGGATTGGGGTGTAGACCATGATCAGCCACCAAAAAGAACAGCAGTCGTTTCATCTCCACGCAAGCTGCCACATGAACGTTTGTATTGAAGATCCATTCATACATTCTCGACATTGATCCATACTGCACTCTCACGCATTAGTTTCATTTCTTGTTTTCCATTTCGGATTTGTAGGTTTCATGGCATAATAGGTTAATGAATTTCTTGTTTTGATGCACAGGTCATTTGTTTCATTTACACTGCTCTTTCTCAAGCCACTTCCTTCGTCGTTTTCTCCATCCACCTGCAAGTTCTATTCACCTTCTATCTCACTCACTTGCCCTCCAACTCTCTCATTTCACGTACAGCTCCATCTCCTTCACTCTCGTTGATTCCACCCTTCTAAAACATCAACCCATTGCATGCACCCTTCCTTCGTCTGACTTGCCATTTCCTAGGACATCATTGGGTTCATCTCCATCTCCCTTAGCCTCCCACACCACTCCAACACTCCATCAACTCCTAAAAACCTCCACGGCCAACCATCCTGTAGACGTGCACAACCATCCTGTAGAAAACAGAGTATCCTGTAGGATCCCCTGCAGCCTTCCTGTAGGAGGCCATTCACTTCGTTGCCGAGCTTCTGAACGTGAGGGACCTCTGTGGATGGGTGCTAAGGATCCTTAGGAACCTCTCCTAGCCTCCCCAACCTGTCCCACACTTTCCTTCCTTCTCCATCCCACCTACACAATCAAACCCTAATTAGGCCAAGTTCACACTCATTCCACACACCTAAAGGAAAAACACAAAAACACATTTCTCATGATGCAAGTAGCTTAGACCCATGCATTTACACTTGTTAGAGGTAATGACAGCATTCATAGGAGTTGCATCCACATTCTTTGCATTATAGAAGATAGACTAATTAAATTAGGGTTTCATGGATTTACATGCTTTTGATTCAGTTTGTCAAGCAACGTAGCCTTCCTTTGAGTTAGCTTTCGTCCATCATTGATAAAGCTTCTTCTGTGAGCCTATAGAAGTTGGCTTAAGCCCTAGCGGACTTGTGCCAGCTGACCAAGTGACAGCTGCGACAAGGGCTAGTACTTGTGCATACAGCACCGTTGCTTCCAAGTTTGTACGAACTACCGGGTTGATAAAATTAAGAGACAGGAAGCCCCAGGAGTTGTAGCATTATTGCTACAATACTGGAGCTCACCATCTTTTTGGCGCCGTTGCCGGGGAAGCGTCAGAGTATTAGCACCTGTTGCTTTTCCTCTACTTTCCTACTCTTACCCTCTGCTAAGTAGTTTGCTTCATTTCCATTCTGCAAAAGTAGCATAGACTTTCCTGCTTTCCTAGACTAATCTTTCCTGCTTTCTTAGATTAGTATTTCCTGCTTTCCTAGATTAGTATTTCCTGCTTTCCTAGATTAATATTTCCTGCTTTCCTAGATTAGTATTTCCTGCTTTCCTAGATTAGTATTTCCTGCTTTCCTAGATTAATATTTCCTGCTTTCCTAGATTAATATTTCCAATTCCGCAAATTTCATTTGAGTAATCTAGTTAGTTGTAGATCACTTTGTTTCAGTTTTGCAGGTACAAGGAGAAAAACAAAAGCAATCAAAAAAGAGAATTCTTTTCCATTTCATGCCTCGTAGGAACCGAGATAGATCAGGCAAATTCCTACCAAACACCCCCACCACATCACTTAGTCACCCTTCACTCTTCGGTGGTGACAGTGACCCAGAGGAACCTATAGGTGAACATCCCGAGATATACCAAGACCCTATAGAAGAAGAAGAGTTAGAAACCACTCCATCTGAAGCCATGGCTGATAACAGGAGAGAAGATGAGAGAATAGAAGGAGCTTTCCCCATCCGAGAGACCAATGGGGATATGAAAATGAAAAACATTAGCCCCTCTGCCTTGCCTCACTTCCATGGACTGACCACTGAGGATCCTGATACCTTCTTGTTTGAGTTTGCTGTCCTTTGTCGAACCTATGACTATACTGAGGATGAGCAAAAGTTGAAGCTTTTCCCTTCCACTCTTAAGGATGCAGCACTACGCTGGTTCATGGGATTACCTAGGAATAGCATCACCACTTGGGCTCAGATGCAGCAAGCCTTCAATACCAAGTATAGGGATTATTGTAGGTCCAAGGAAACCAAGGGAGAGATCTTTCGAATGACCATGGGGAATGATGAGTCTTTAGAGGACTATGAGGAGAGGTTCCAACTTAGCTATAAACGGGCCAGATGCACACTTGACCCTGAATCCCTCAAGTTGGTTCTACTCCGAGGAGTCCCTGAAGATCTCCTAGACACCCTTCACATGTTAGCTGGGGGGGACATTTACCAACTGCCTTATGAGGACATCAAGACTGTGTTTCGAAATCATTCCAGGGCAGCTAGAAAACGAGGTAGAGGAAACCTCCTCTCCACCGGTGTCCCTTTCTCCAAACATGAGCTTACAGACCAATTAGAAGATCTTAAGAGTGAGGTGAGACATACCATTGCCATGTAGCTGGACACATTCAGGATCCAGCAAAAGAAAGAGGAAGCTGAGAGAGCCTTGGCTGTCTTCTGTCCTAGGTGCACCAGAAGACACCCTAAGAACGAATGTCCATTGCATTCGATCGAAGTGTGTTTCGTTTGTGAGGAGGACCACCCAACAAATCAGTGTCCAACCTTGCCTGGGTTTAAAGCCATGTACCAAGGAACTGAAGCCCCCACTGAACCTCTCTACTTCATCAACCAAAGGAGGCCTCAAGGATCTAGACCTTATCAGCAGGGGATGCAAGGGGCATCTCAAGCTTATTACAACCCCAACCACTTGACTCCCATGCCTTCCTGGGGCCCCCCTGCTCATCCTTCCTGGTCCATGCCTCCTCCATGGTCTTATCCACCTCAGTACCCTACTCAACCTACTTCTCATCCATATCACTCACATACCCAGTCGCAGCCTCAATGGAGTGCTCCTCAGTCGGGGTGGATGCCCCAATACAACACTCCTCCTGCCATTCTGCCTCCACCACCAGTTCAACCTCAGCCTTTACCTCCTGCTCCTCCAAGGCAACCTCAGATGCCTGCTCAACCGAACCCGAACCCCAACAATAGACAGGCTCAGCAGGTATATACTGGGGAGACCTCATGCCCTACCTATGCTGTGGAGATCCAGGAGATCAATCTTAGATCTGGAAAGACTCTTCCAGATCGCCAACCTCCTCCCCCAGAGGATGAGGAAACCCATCAGGAGAGTGAACCAAAGCCTACTCCACCCTTTCCTGAGAGACTAACAGCCACCACACAACCGAACCCAGAAGAAGATGAGCTTTTGGGTGAGCTCAAACAGTTGTGTGTAAAAATCCCACTTCTCCAAGCCATCAAGGATGTGCCAATATATAACAAGCTGATTAAGGAGAAGTGTTTCAAACACCCAGGCAGACGGAAGAAAGATGCCTCAACTATCAATGTCATAGGGCAACTGTCTGACCTTATGCTAGGACAAGTCATCTGCCCAAAGTACCTAGATCCTGGAAGTCCTGTAGTAGATGTACACATCAATGGCACCATTATCCCCCACACCTTGATTGATCTGGGGGCAGCCATCAATGTGATGACCAGGGATACCATGCTTAAACTCAATCTTCAGGGTTCCTTGAGAAAGACCTCGACAGTACTGCAGTTAGCAGATCGCTCCACCGTGACTCCCGAAGGGATTGTGGAGGATGTCTTGGTCTCAATTGATTCTTGGGAATACCCTGCGGATTTCCTGGTCCTGCAACCAAAGGCCAAGCTTACTGGATATCCTCTCATCTTGGGAAGGCCTTGGTTAGCTACTGCAGATGCTTACATAAGTTGTCAGGCAGGAAACATGACCATCAAGAATGGTCCCATGTCCAAGCAGCTAGTCCTATACCCTCCTGCCCAACCCTCTTTAGAGCATGACTTACCACTCTGGTTGGAAGAAGGCGAAGAAGACGAGGTGTATTCAACACCTCTATGTACCATAGAAGCCAATAGAATAAATCCCCCAACCGAGGATGATTTGATCGAGAACTTGATCCAAAACCCACCTACCAGTGCACTACCTTTAGAAAAATTGGTGGAGGATGCCCAAGCCAGCACCTTAGCGAATCTTTGTACAACCAACCCTGTCACTCCCAGAGTTAAGAATGTGGAGTTCGGCCCTGAGAGAGCATTGAAAATCAGCTCCTCCCTATCTCCTTCTCAGGAAAAGGAGCTGTGCAACCTGTTGGCCAGCCACTTAGATGCTTTTGCTTGGAGCTATAAGAAGATGAAAGGAGTCCATCCCTCGGTCTGTACTCATCATATATACATCAAAGAGGACTGTAAACCGATTAGGCAACCGCAGAGGAGAATGAATCCATCCCTTAAAGACATTGTCAAGGAAGAATTGCAAAAACTGTTGGATGCCGGATTCATTTACCCCATCTCAGATAGTGAATGGGTGTCCCCTCTAGTGTTGGTTCCCAAGAAGAATGGGAAGTGGAGGATCTGTGTAGATTACCGGGAGCTGAACAAAGCTACCAAGAAGGACCATTTCCCTCTACCTTTCATAGATCAAGTGTTGGATGGACTGGCAGGAAAGAAGTTCTTCTCTTTCCTGGATGGGTTCAGCGAGTACAATCAAATCCAAATCAGCCCGGAAGACCAAGATAAGACCACCTTCACTTGTCCTTGGGGTACCTTTGCCTATCGAGTCCTTCCCTTTGGGCTATGCAATGCTCCTGCTACTTTTCAGAGAGCTGTCTTGAGCATCTTCTCGGAGTTGGTCCATGATGCAGTGGAAATCTACATGGATGACTTTACCCCTTATGGGGCCAACTTCCAGGAAGCATTGTCCAACTTGGGAAAGGTCCTAACCAAGTGCATCGAGATGAACTTGTCCCTTAGCCCTGAGAAATGTGAATTCCTAATGACTGAAGGGACAGTGCTAGGCCATACCATTTCTTCTCAAGGATTGTAGGTGGATCCTAACAAAATTGCTCTCATCAAGAGGGTTCCACCTCCTCAAAAAGTAAGGGATGTCCGGAGTTTCTTGGGATTAGCAGGATACTACCGGAGGTTCATTAAAGACTTCAGCAAGTTAGCCTCACCATTGTTTGGTTTGTTGGCAAAAGATGTGGAGTTTAAGTGGACTGACGATTGTCAGAGGAGTTTGAATGAGATAAAGGACAAGTTGGTGTCTGCACCAATCTTGAGAGGTCCAAACTGGGCCCTACCTTTCCACATCCACACTGATGCCTCAAAAAAAGCCATAGGTGCAGCCTTAGGACAAGTTGAGGAAAAACTTCCATATGCCGTTTACTTCGTTAGCAAAAACTTGTCCAAAGCCGAGCTGAACTACACGGTAACCGAGAAGGAATTCTTAGTTGTGGTTCATGCACTGAACAAGTTCCGAAATTACATTACTGGTTACCAGACTTTTGTACATACTGACCATGCTACTATTAGATACTTGATGAATAAACCAGATGTGAATGCTCGTATTATTAGATGGTTACTTTTATTGCAGCAGTTTGATCTAACCATTGTTGATAAACCAGGAAAAGAAAATGTTGTTGCTGACTTCTTGTCTAGATTGGATTTGTCTGCAGATGAAGATGGGACGGTGGATGACCAGATGCCTGATGAGCATCTATTTGCTATCTCAGTACTCTCTCCATGGTTTGCTGATATAGCAAACTACCTTGTTTCAGCTCAGTTCCCTCTGCACCTCTCTTCAAAAGAGAAGAGCAAAATCATCAGAAAGAGTGCCTCATTTACATGGATTGGGGGCAACCTGTTCAAGCTTGGCCCCGATCAGATCTTAAGGCGTTGTGTAAGGGAGGAGGAAGTCTTTGACATTCTCCTCACCTGTCATGATGGGCCTTGTGGAGGACATTTTGCATCAAAGAGAACTGCCTTCAAGATCCTGCAGGCAGGCTACTATTGGCCCATACTTCATCAAGATGTCAGAAGATATGTTAGCCAGTGTGACCAATGCCAAAGAATGGGGAAACCGACCCAAAGGGATGAGATGCCTCTCCAACCTCAAGTGACTCTCGAGCCATTTGAGAAGTGGGGCATGGACTTTGTGGGCCCAATCAATCCCTCTTCGAGGCAGAGATCCTACATCATTGTGTGTACTGACTACTTGACAAAGTGGGCAGAGACTAAAGCAATCAAAGCAGCAACAGAAGAAAAGGTGGTCGAGTTCTAAAGAGAGAACATCTTCTACAAGTTTGGCTACCCAAGAGAACTGGTGACCGATCAAGGGAGCCAGTTCACCTCCAACTTGGTTGAAGATCTATTAGCTCATCACAAGATCAAGCATAGGACTTCCACCCCCTATCATCCTCAAGAAAATGGGCAGGTGGAAGTCACCAATAGAGCTCTAGAAGGGATCTTGACCAAAGTGGTAAACAGCAGCAGAAAAGACTGGGCAGATCGCCTAGTTGAAGCCACATGGGCTTACAACACCACTTGGAAGACCACCACCGGTTTCACACCTTATGAGCTGGTCTATGGGAAGAAAGCTTTGCTGTCCATTGAGTTTGAGTATAACACTTTGAGGTTGGCAGCTCCGCTGGACCTAGATCTCAGCCATGCACAGCAAGAAAGGTTATTGCAGCTGAATGGACTGGATGAACACCGCATGCAGGCCCTCCTTCACTCAGAAGTGGTTCAACTTCAGAGGAAGGTGTGGCATGACCAACATCTCCATGACAAGCAATTTCAGCCGGGAGATTGGGCTTTGTTGTATGATTGCAGATTCAAATATTTCAAGGGGAAGTTGAGAACCAGATGGCTAGGACCATATGTGGTGGAACAGTGCCATGACAATGGATCTGTCCTCATTCGAACCATTGATGAGGAATCCATTCCCATGCTTGTCAATGGGCACCGATTGAAGATCTATAGAAGACCTCTCTCAAGACAAGAGTTTATCAGCACTATGGAGAAATCTGTTTTGGTCATAGAGAAGGGTTCTGCCTCCACTTTGGGCATACCCTGAAGGATCTAAAACACAAAAAAAACAAAAAAAAAAAAAGAAAAAAAAAAAGAAAAAAAGAAAAAAGAGAAAAATAAAGATCCTTGGGTGAAAACCTCTCTGAGGCGCCCAAGGCAGGCAGTAGGGGTGAAAACCTCATTGAGGTGCTCCTATTGTCTTTCGAAAAAGAAAAGAGAGAAAAATAAAGATCCTTGGGTGAAAACCTCTCTGAGGCGCCCAAGGCAGGCAGTAGGGGTGAAAACCTCATTGAGGCGCTCCTATTGTCTTTCTAAAAAAAAAAGGAGAAAAAAAAGAAAGAAAAAAGGGAAAAAAAGCAATCAGCACCATAAAAGGTTTGCATGCAGATGTTCTATGGAGGAGAAGAAGCCTCTCCACTCCAAGCCAGGGGCCTTCATCATGCTAGCAAAGGATGTCATCAGCACCTCCTCCAAGAACAGCAATGTTTTTTTAGGTATGTGCAATTATTATCATGCTTTGGATCTTCTACAGGAGGATACAGTTTTTCTACAGGAACAGACCGTCTTCCTACAGGAAGACGCGGATCTTCTACAAGAAAGTGCCAATTTTCTACAGGAAGCTCTGTGTTCTACAGGAAACTTCCTGTAGAAGGTTACGATGGCCGAAATGTGTTTCAATTGAAGATCTAGCGACTGAGGAGTGGATTGAATGCATGCATGCCAATGATGGCACCCCTGAACATTGCCATTATCGTCCTCCACCATCCTCGTCGCCATGCAACCAAGATCCCTGCAGCAGCACAACAAAGTAATAAGTTCTCGTGAGAAAGCATCTGTCAAAGAAAAACTAGGCACCGAGAACCATACCACATCCACGTTGATACATCAGAAGCGCTGGGATCGTGATCGAGAAGCCAGAACCGCCAGCATGCAGCATACACCCGAGGAGAAAGAACGGTGACAAGACCCCTCGCGGGGATCCTGTAACAGTTCAACCTGCTCAAGTGAAGACCGTTCACAGCACCGCCATCTGAGATCAAACACGGGCGCATGAACGCAGAACCAGTCACTCCATCGCCAGCATCCTGTAACCACGAGCCTACAGGAATGTGCAGCCACATGCGGCAGGTAGATCCATCGCTCAAAAAACTGGAAATCATGTGCAGCCGCGCGCAGGTAAGTGTTCTAATCCTTCTCTCCATCAAACTGCATGATTATTACTTCGATTTGTTTTGCATGGCATAAAGGTGAATGGTTGAGCGGCCTAAAGGCCAGTGATTGGCCACGTCGGTTAGTAAAGGGATAGTCAGAGGACGAGGTGGCAACCACGACGAAAGAAACACGCAGCAAGCACATGAAGATCAGTCCCGTCAACCGAGAAGTGAAGTTTAACCGAAAAGGGCGGCGGCAGATCTGTGGGAATGAATGCGGCAACAAACGAATGTGCAGGCGGATGATGGGTGATGTCACCCAACGGTCCGGTGGGGACAACTCACCCCCGCGCCACGAGCTGCGCCGATTCAAAATCTAATCGGCTCGATTAAGCGTGTATCTCCATCAACCTCACTTCAAAACTCGAGTAGATCCTCTGCTTACCTCTGCATGTTGATACGCCGAGCTCTCGGCTACCTGAACGCTGGTAAAGCACCTCTCGACCGCCAGCCAACTAAAGCTCTTCCCGAAGCCTGCGCACTGCTCCTACAGGAACAGTTTCTACAGGAACGCCGTCCTACAGGAAGCAGTTTCTACAGGAACGCGGCTCTACAGGAAGGTGAAGTCTTCACGTAAAAAAAAGGTGGCAGAAAAGAGGTAACCCTGCAACTCCTTCCGCAATTGGTTTTTTTAAAGGTGGCAAGGCCATTAGTCACAGTGTGGTCATAAAGAATTGGATTGCCGTGCCTATACTATCGCTCCTACAGGATAGCTGCATAATTAGACTGTGGTTTTGTGAATTCATTGCATACTCTGTCTATAAGACCGAATTTCCTGTGTATCCACCACCTCTGGTATAAACCACTGTGTTCATCATGCCTGGCGGGTTTATCAGGCGAGAGCCCACTAATTCAAATGCATTAAGGAGAAACCCGGCAGTGGTTGAGCTCTTCACTAGAGCACAATGGATGCCTTTCTGTGATAAACTACAGGGCTACGATGATGAAGTAGCCGAGGAATTTTTGCAGGCTCTGCAGCCTAAATCACAGACATTGGCCACGGTAACCTTCAGAGGTCTCAGCCTCAAACTCACCCCAGAGCATATCAGTCGGATTACAGAGCTGCCCATGGGTCTGCCGTGGGATAAAGAAGAGCGGAAGCAGAGCCAGCAAGCAAAGAAGGAGTTCTTCCCGCCTGAAGAATCATTCACAGAGGACAAGAATGGGGTGAAAAGGACCAGCCTGTCACCACCGTGGCACGAAGTCAGTTTTCAAATTATGAAATATATCACCTGCGAGGGTCGTTACAGCATCATATATGCGTATCACTTCCGGCTGCTCAACGAACTACGACACCAGATTGACCTCCCTGCAGCACAGAGGCTGAGCATTCCTTACTTTTTACTGCAGTCCTTGATAGAGTGCTCTACAAAGCTCAAGGACGGAATCCCTGATCAGATAGCCCATCATGGGCTGATAAAATTGCTCGTGGAGGATGCTCTCCGCTCATATAAAGTCCCCCTCGCATGGGAATCATTTAGGAACTTAACAAGAGAAGGGGACATAAAAATGTTGCTTGGAGAGACAGGGCCCTCTAGTGGTGAAGAAGAAGAGCCCGTAGCCAAGAGTAAGAAAGGGAAAAGCAAAAAGGCCCCGACTCCATCACAGAAGAAAGAACGAAAAGAGAAGGAGGAGGGAGAGGATGACAAAGCAAAAGAAGACACCCCCATCCTGTCAGCAAGGGAACAGAGGTTGAAAAGCAGGGCAGTCAAAACTGAGGTGGTCCCTGCCAGCCCAAGCACCTCGACAGCTCCTGCAGGCAAAACCAAAAGCAAAATCCATGCAGCCAAGAAAGAAAAGGTGGCGGAAGTTGCATCTACAGGAACGCAAGCGCAGGCTTCTACAGGAAGCCCGAAAACACAAAAACAGGCTTCTACAGGAAGCCCGAAAACAAAGACAAAGGCTTCTACAGGAAGCCCGAAGATCAGTAAGGAGCAGGCTTCTACGGGAAGCCCAAGAGCAACAACCAAGGCTTCTACAGGAGGCCCAAAAACGGAGAAAGAGGCTTCTACAGGAAGCCCGAAAGTGCAACCCCGGGTTTCTACAGGAAGCCCGAAGACAGAGACAGGGGCTTCTACAAGAAGCCCAAGATTGGAAAGAGGGGTTTCTACAAGAGGCCCGAAGGTCATTGCGAAACAGCCTCCTGTAGAGAGCCCGAAGACAAAGAAAGAATCTTCTACAGGAGGCCCGGAAGCGGGCAAAGCAGGGTCTTCCACAGGAAGCCTGAAATCAAAAAAGGAGGGACCTTCTACAAGGAGCTCCGAGGGAGAAAAACACAAGAAAGAGAAGGCTGACATCCTCGATAAGGAGACAGCAGCGGCACTGGCTGCCCTCAGCACACCTCCAAAACCGAAAGAGAAAAGGGAGAGGGAGACCCCTCTGCCACCTGAAGCCAGGAGAAGCAAGAGGATGTCCCCGAGCAAGCCACAGCCTTCACCCAGCGGCCATACCACTTCAGGGGATGTACCCACTTCACCCAGTGCAAGAACCCCCTCTAAACCATCAGCTACCCCCGAAAAGGGGAGCCCAAAAATAACTTCCTGGACACGAAAGATAGGCCAGTCGCCTTCTGAAGCCCGACTCAAAGAAATAGAAAAAGGGAAGGAAGCATCACCCTCATCACCATCAGGGGCAGAAAAGGCAGGGCCATCAAAAGCAGAAAAGAAACAGCCTGTTCCGGTCCCGAGTCCTCAGCCAAGGACGAGGAGCAGGGGCAAGGTTGCTCAAGGATGAGCAAATGGTTCAGCTGGGGGGTGATGATGAGCCCCAATTTTGGTACAATTTGGGCTCATTTTTGGCCTATTTTGCTTGCTCAAACCATTCATTTTTATTGTTTATGCATACACTTCTTAGTTTATTCATGTTGTTTGTAGGAGAAAGGATAGGCACTTTATCTACGTAGCTAATGCATTGTGATTCCAGGTTTTGGCATTAAAAGGGAGCAAAAGACAATAAAAAGGTGGCAAGGAGACAACGAGTTGGCATTGCTGACGTAAGGAGAGGTTGTCCACGGTCTTGGGGGACATTCCTCGTGATCCTCACCAAGAACTCCGAGCCCCACTCCATCCTCCCTCTGAGCTTAATACACGACCAGCTGTTCTACAGGAACAGCAGTTCAAAACTGCTCTACAGGAAACAACATTTATGATCATCCTACAGGATCAACAGTTAAACTATAGATTGAATAGCCGAGCTCCTAGAATCATGGATACTTGTTGGAGCATCGTTTTGTATAAGTATAGAGGCCTTAGCCTTGGTTAGGTTGTTGAAACTCTCGTATTACTATTGTAATTTTGGAGCACAACTCAAGTTTCGTTCTCTTTTGTAAGCCAATTTGGCATGTTATCAGATTATGAATAAAGAAGGCCACTTTTGAGTTAGTTCTGAGTTTTCTCAAGGAGCTATAGCTCTCAGGTTAGGGCCCAACCTGAGAGCCATAGACCTCCTCAGTGTTGTAATGCATTTACCATTAGTTCCAACACTTGAGTTTGTTTAGTTTCCTATGCAATTCGGATTTCCAGCTTGTTAGTTTAATTGTTTTCATTAGCATAGATAGGACTGGTATGATGCTTGGCTTTCAGTATTCAAGTTTGATAGGTTGGTAGAATAAATCTCTTGGAGCTCCAACAAAAACAGGTTGTAAAGGCTCACTGCCATCTCACTGTTTGGGATTGGGGTGTAGACCATGATCAGCCACCAAAAAGAACAGCAGTCGTTTCATCTCCACGCAAGCTGCCACATGAACGTTTGTATTGAAGATCCATTCATACATTCTCGACATTGATCCATACTGCACTCTCACGCATTAGTTTCATTTCTTGTTTTCCATTTCGGATTTGTAGGTTTCATGGCATAATAGGTTAATGAATTTCTTGTTTTGATGCACAGGTCATTTGTTTCATTTACACTGCTCTTTCTCAAGCCACTTCCTTCGTCGTTTTCTCCATCCACCTGCAAGTTCTATTCACCTTCTATCTCACTCACTTGCCCTCCAACTCTCTCATTTCACGTACAGCTCCATCTCCTTCACTCTCGTTGATTCCACCCTTCTAAAACATCAACCCATTGCATGCACCCTTCCTTCGTCTGACTTGCCATTTCCTAGGACATCATTGGGTTCATCTCCATCTCCCTTAGCCTCCCACACCACTCCAACACTCCATCAACTCCTAAAAACCTCCACGGCCAACCATCCTGTAGACGTGCATAGCCATCCTGTAGAAAACAGAGTATCCTGTAGGATCCCCTGCAGCCTTCCTGTAGGAGGCCATTCACTTCGTTGCCGAGCTTCTGAACGTGAGGGACCTCTGTGGATGGGTGCTAAGGATCCTTAGGAACCTCTCCTAGCCTCCCCAACCTGTCCCACACTTTCCTTCCTTCTCCATCCCACCTGCACAATCAAACCCTAATTAGGCCAAGTTCACACTCATTCCACACACCTAAAGGAAAAACACAAAAACACATTTCTCATGATGCAAGTAGCTTAGACCCATGCATTTACACTTGTTAGAGGTAATGACAGCATTCATAGGAGTTGCATCCACATTCTTTGCATTATAGAAGATAGACTAATTAAATTAGGGTTTCATGGATTTACATGCTTTTGATTCAGTTTGTCAAGCAGCGTAGCCTTCCTTTGAGTTAGCTTTCGTCCATCATTGATAAAGCTTCTTCTGTGAGCCTATAGAAGTTGGCTTAAGCCCTAGCGGACTTGTGCCAGCTGACCAAGTGACAGCTGCGACAAGGGCTAGTACTTGTGCATACAGCACCGTCGCTTCCAAGTTTGTACGAACTACCGGGTTGATAAAATTAAGAGACAGGAAGCCCCAGGAGTTGTAGCATTATTGCTACAATACTGGAGCTCACCAATTATTTACATGATTATCCCCAAGCGACGTTGTGTTGTGTCAGGCGCAGTAGTGTTCTGGGCAACACCTTAAAAAAAAATTATATGCAAACCCAAGAATGGTTGAGTGGACCTAAGGATAGGGGGTGGGTCCAAGGATAATGGGTGAACCCACCCATTGTTTTGTGGGTGGTTTTGGGCATGATGGCTTTTCCCATGATATTTTGTAGATCTGGTCAAGCGAACTACTATTATGCTCTAATCCATGATTAATGAAATATGGGTTTATGAATTCTTCGAATTGTATAAAATGTATTGAAACATTAAAAGGAATATAATGAAGAATAAATTTGGTTTTCCTAGTTTTTGTTTTTAGGAGAAAAATCTTTGTGTATATTTTTTGTTCTTGCCATTGTATGTTTTTTTTTTGTTTTTAAGAATTTGTTTACAAGTAATTTTTGTACTGGTTTAAAGCCTTCATTTAGTATCAAAGTAGTTTTGGCTTTAAGGGGACGCCTTTGCAACTAGGGGGTTTTTCTCGAGCATGTGGTAGACCCTGTTATAGTGGGAGATTTGTAGGATTGATTCTTTTGTTGAAAGGAGATGGCGAGTAGCAGAAAGATAGAGATTGAGAAATTCAATGGACAAAATTTTGAGTTGTGGAAGCTCAGGATGGAGGATCTATTGGTGTATAAAAATTAGTGGATTGTGGTGGATCGATATATTAAACCAATGGAAATGTCAATAAAGGAATGGACCAAGTTGGATCAGAAGGAAAATAGAACAATATGATTGTGTGTCTCAAATTTGGTACTACTGAATGTTTCAGGAGAAGCTAAAACAAAGGATTTGTACAAATCAAATTCCCTAGTGAATAAACTATTCCTATGGAAAATTTTGTATAACCTGAGGATGAGGGACGGAGACTTGGTGACAAAGCATCTGAACACCTTCAATACTGTGGTAAGTCAATTATTCTTTGTTGATATTAAAATTTGAGATGAAGATACATGCATCAATTTCTTATGTTCTCTACTAGACTCAGAGCATAGTATGGTTGTTTCCATAAGTAGCAATATAAATACCTTGAAATTTGATGAAATAGTCGCATCCTTGTTGTCAGAGGAGATGAGATGGAAAAATATGGAGAACCACAATGGAGATGCCTTACCTATAAGAGGATGGTCCCATAATAGAAATAGAAATAAATCCTCAAGTGGGAGATATAAATATCCAGGAAAATATGTAAAGATATGTTTGACAAGCGAAAAAAAAAGGGCACTATAAAAGGGACTGTAGATTGAAAAATCTTGAGAAATGAAAGGGATCTGATGATGCTCTTTCTCAAGAGGTGAAAACCACATCAAATGAAGGTGGGAATATGTACTTGTCTTCTTCTTCAAGTGCGAATGTATATCATGAGGCATATTTGATTGACTTAGGTGCATCCTTTCATACGACTCCCCATAGGAGTGGTTCTACGAATACGAGAAACATGATGGTGGTGATGTCTTTCGAAGTGACGATAGGAAGACTAGAATCATAGGACGAGGAAAAGTCAAGCTGAAGCTGATAGGTGGAAGGATTAGAACACTTCATGGTGTTTTACAATTCCGAGATTAGTAAGAAATCTAATTTTTATAAGCAAGATGGATGATGTAGGTGTAAAGACAATGTTTAAAAAAGATACATGCAAGATGGTTCAAGGAGCATTGGTATTGATGAGGGGAGCTTGGATTGGAAATTTGTACAAGATTTTGGGTGGTTGATCCAGGTGGATATTGGTGGCCACCTGCCAAGTCCACCTGGACCCCCACCATTGTCTTTCTCAGCATTTTCAGTTTCCTTAATTGTAGCACAACTTACTATTTTTAGCAGTTTTTCGGGTCCTGAACTTCCGGAGCCGTTTTGAGGCCCTAAACGACGTTTTTTGGGGAATCCGGGGCCATGTTGCCCGTTCCAACAATGATAGTGCTCGGATAGATCTTTCTAACGAGCTATTGTATGCGTCAAACGGAGATCATATGCCAAAGTTACGACCCCGGGAAATTGATGTACCAATTTACCCCAAACGAGGCCCACAGTTTGGCGTTTCATCTCCTAGGGTTAGGTTTTGGAATGTTAAGGGTTTTCCTTTGTTTCTCAACAATAAATAGGCCTTCGAGCCTCATTGTAAGACAGTTCAGAGGCATTTAGCCACCACATCTCTTCTCAGAGATAAGCTACCATCGCCCTAGCTGGTTTATTTCCATTTCTGGTTGTAAGCATATTTCAGTATTTTCCATTAACGAAATGAAGTATTATTTCCGCTGCATCTTTGTGTATATGGTTATCTCTGTAATTTGTTGCGTTCCTGTTTAAATCCGGATCAGTGGTATCAGAGCGGTCTGCTTTTTCTCTGTTTTTCTTTGCATGTCCCCAACAAGGTCGGGATATAAGGAGTTAGGGCTTGAACTGGTTGAACCTTTTCAAGACCAGCCTCGCAAATCCCGACGGCGTCCCATGGCGGACAAAAAGAAAGACGAGGGGGCAGGAGATCCCATCAAAATCTTGCTCGAAGAAGCCCTCGAGCGACAACGAAACGCGATGATGGACAGCTTTGCCCAGATCCTTCAGCGGCTACCCAGAAGCAACGCATCGGCTTCCCGCAGCTACTCTGGAAACGCCACACCCTTTAAGGTACAAGTTAATTTTGAAATCCCCATATTCGAGGGTCAGATAGACGCAGATGCCGTAGATAAATGGTTAAATCTGCTAGAGGGTTATTTTTCTGTTCATGAATTTTCGAGTCAGGAAAAGATTGTTTTTGCTCTTCTCAAAGCAGCCCCCCACGTCAAGGACTGGTGGGAAACCTACTGCGAGCAGAAGGATGAAAGTACTGGCTAACTATTTTCAGCCGCACCCACCTGGGATTCGTTTCGGGATGCCATCAAGGAGCAGTACTACCCTGTCGGAAGCTATGAGGATGAATACATAAAGTGGACCACGCTGCGGCAGGGAAGGGACCAAGACATGCCGGAGTTCACTAATCTTTTCCATACCCTTCGCACAAAGTTGGGTATCAAGGATTTGGAGCAACATTTGATACTCAAATACCGTGGCTGCCTGCACAAGTACATCCAGGAAGAAATACAATTCCTAAACATCCCCTCGCTCGGCACAGCATACCGATATGCCGTCAAGGTCGAGCAGAAGTTTAAGCAAAAGAAGCGAGACTTTGGATTTGCAAATCCAAAGCAGGGGAAAGGTGCCCCTAAACCACAGAACAAAGGACAAAGTCAAGGCGGGACAGCCCAAGACAACCATCCGAAGCTGCAAGCAAAGAACAGCACCGCGAAGCCGAGAAAGGACACTGGAAAATGGTGCGAGTTCCATAAGAGCTCCACTCACAACACAAGTGAGTGTCGGACCAAGCAGTCACTGGTGGCTGAGCTAAAGGTTTCAGAATCAGATGCATGTTCCGACTCTGAGTCAGAACCCGATAAGGGGTATGAAAAAGGGAAGCAGATCATTGATGCGGATCCCAGCGCCACTGTTGCTACCGCAAAGATCCAGAAAAATGAACCCGAAGATCCAGAGGAGGAGGAGCGTCTCTTCCACTCCCAGATGTGGGTAAAGGGCTCCCCGATACAGTTCATTGTTGATAGCGGGAGTCAAAAGAACCTCATTTCAGCAGAGGTCGTGAAGCGGTTGGGCTTACCGACCACAGCACATCCACAACCATACACCATTGGGTGGCTTCACCAAGGACGAGATCTTCGCGTGAGCCAGCAGTGTCGCCTTCCATACAACATCAAGCCCTTCACGGATGAGGTATTGTGTGACATTGCTCCCCTTGAAGTTTGTGATGTATTACTAGGACAGCCATACTTGTGGAAGCGACATGCTGTGTATGAATCAAGGCCCTGTGCTGTTATTATTACATTGGGAAATAAGTTGTTCAGGATACCAGAGGTAGCACCACCTGCTGCCATCTCTTTGATTATTGCAAAACAATGCAGTAAGATCATTTCCAAAACCAGGAAATTTGTTTTCCTGATGATACGCCCTCAAGGAAAGAAGAAGACAGTGGCCGCGGCCTCCAGACGGGGTCCCTCTGCACGACAACTACAGATGGACAACCTTGTGGAGGAGTACGAGGACATCTTCACCTCCCCGGCAGGGGTTCCTCTGCACTGTCAAGTCAAGCACTCCATCGATCTGACCCCAGGTGCGCCGCTACCCAATGGACCAATTTATCGGCGCTCGGTTCTGGAGAACGATGAAATCAAGAGGCAGATTCAGGAGCTCCTGCAGAAAGGTCACATCCGTCCAAGTTCATCGCCTTGTGGGAGCCCGAGCGTGTTGGTACAGAAGAAGGATGGGACGTGGAGACTCTGTATTGACTATCGGGCGCTGAATAAGATCACTGTCTGTAATAGGTACCCGATCCCGCGGATTGATGACCTCCTAGACCAACTAAAGGGGGTGAAATATTTTAGCAAGATCGATCTGAAGTCAGGATATCACCAGGTACCAATCGTACCCTCTGATGTATGGAAGACTGCCTTCAAATCCAAGGAGGGCCTCTTCGAATGGTTGGTCATGCCTTTCGGATTGACGAATGCTCCTGCAACCTTTATGAGGCTAATGGATGACATCTTGCGGCCATTCACCAACTCCTTTGTAGTAGTATACTTGGATGACATTCTGATCTTCAGCCAGAGTTGGGAAGAGCACCTCCACCACATCCGACAGGTTCTCCAAACACTGCGGCAACACAAGCTATGTGCCAATTTCGAGAAATGCACTTTTGGCATGACCCAGGTTCAGTATCTGGGATACATAATTGATGAACAGGGGGTGCATGTCAATCCAGCCAAGATCCAAGTCATTCAGGATTGGCCCTCTCCAACCACTCTAACAGAGCTCCGCAGCTTTCTAGGTCTTGCCAACTTCTACCGCAGGTTTGTGTTGGGGTTTTCTCATATTTCTTGGCCCTTGAGTCAAGTCACCAAGGGAGGGGCGAAAGCAAAATTCTTTTGGTCTGAATCTCAACAGAAGGCATTCATGGAGTTGAAGGATCGCCTCTGCACGGCACCAGTGCTCGCGTTACCAGATTACAACAACCATTTGAGGTCGAGACAGATGCCTCTGACTATGCTATTGGGGCTGTCCTTACTCAACATGGACATCCAGTGGCATATCACAGTGAAACACTTTCAGACACAGTCCGGAAGTACCCCACTTATGACAAAGAGATGTATTCCATTGTACAGGCCTGCCGACAATGGAAGCACTACATTTTGGGGAAGGAAACGGTCATCCACACAGACCACCGACCCCTGCAGTTCATACAGACCCAAGGGAAGTTGCAGAATGATCGCCATCAGAAGTGGTCTACATACCTGCAACAGTTCCACTTGAATATCAAGTATAAGAAGGGCAACACCAATAATGTTGCAGATTGCCTAAGTCGACCACCGATCATGGCGTTAACCACCGTGCTCAACTCTTGTGGGCACGAGACTTCTGATTGGCCACTTCTCTACAAAAGCGACCCAGAATTCGGCCACACATACCAGACACTCTTGGAGGGTCGGCATGTTGCAGATTTTCACCTCCAGGATGCCCTATTATGCCACCTCGGTCACCTTTGTGTTCCTTCAAGCGAGTGTGCCAAGATGATTTGGGAAGCACATTACAGTCGGGATGCTGGGCATTTCGGGGTCGAGAAAACAGTGGCAATACTGCAAAATTATTTCTATTGGCCGAATCTTCGACAGGATGTTGGGAAGTACATCCGATCATGTACTGCCTGTGCCATTGCCAAACCGACCATTAAGAAGCACGGCCTCTATACCCCGTTGCCTACCCCTAGTCGACCTTGGGAATCCATCTCCATGGATTACATGTCAGGCCTTCCTTCCACTAAGCATGGAAATGACTGTGTTTTTGTGGTCGTCGACCGGTTCTCGAAGATGGCCATTATGGTGGCCTGCAAGAAGAATATCACAGCAGAAGCCACTGCTAAACTCTTCTTTGAACGAGTGTGGGTGCACTTTGGGATCCCACAGTCTATCATCTCAGATCGGGACAGTCGGTTTCTCAGCACATTTTGGTCCAGTCTCTGGTCAATGTTGGACACCAAACTCACGAAGTCCACAGCCTTCCATCCTCAAACTGATGGCCAGACAGAGGTTGTCAATAGGATGATTGTGCACATTCTGCGCATGTATAACTCAAAGCATCCACGCACATGGGACGAGAGCCTCCCCTATGTTCAGCACAGCTACAACCGAGCTCTTCACAGCTCCACTGGCCATAGCCCTTTTCAGGTGGGTTTGGGATTCCAGCCACTATGCCCCATTGATGTGGCCATGCCACTTGCAACTACTCACATGAATTCAGCTCATGTCCAGTTCGAAACAGACAAGGCCATGAGCTTCATTGAGCGCATCCAACATATTCGCCAGCAGGTCCATGACATTCTTGAGAAATCAAATGCCAAGTACAGGCAGCGACATGATCAACATCGGGTGCCACACAAGTTTCAGGTGGGCGACAAAGTCTGGTTGCATTTGCAAAAGGAACGCCTTACTAGAGCCTATCGAAAATTGAGACCACTCCGATATGGTCCTTACACCATTACTAAGGCTATGGGAGACAATGCATTTGAGCTCAGCATTCCCCCATTCCTTGGCCTGCACCCAGTGTTCAATGTGGACCACCTTCGGCCATACTTTCCACCATTGCTAGACACATCTGACATTGCAGAACAGCTCAAACCCACTGAGTTAAATCCAGATTGCATGGAACAAGCTGCAACTGATCGGATCATGGACACACAGATCAAGAACACTCGCCAACAAAATATCCAACTGTATCGAGTTGTCAAAGCAGGCCAACTCCTTCAGCAGGGCAAGTGGCTCACCAGGGAACAAGTTCAGCAAAAGTTTCCTCATCTCATGGAGGAGCTCAACGCAATGGGGACCATTGCTTCCTAAGGGGGGAGGAATGATCCAGGTGGATATTGGTGGCCACCTGCCAAGTCCACCTGGACCCCCACCATTGTCTTTCTCAGCATTTTCAGTTTCCTTAATTGTAGCACAACTTACTATTTTTAGCAGTTTTTCGGGTCCTGAACTTCCGGAGTCGTTTTGAGGCCCTAAACGACGTTTTTTGGGGAATCCGGGGGCTCGGATAGATCTTTCTAACGAGCTATTGTATGCGTCAAACGGAGATCATATGTCAAAGTTACGACCCCGGGAAATTGATGTACCAATTTACCCCAAACGGGGCCCACAGTTTGGCGTTTCATCTCCTAGGGTTAGGTTTTGGAATGTTAAGGGTTTTCCTTTGTTTCTCAACAATAAATAGGCCTTCGAGCCTCATTGTAAGACAGTTCAGAGGCATGTAGCCACCACATCTCTTCTCAGAGATAAACTACCATCGCCCTAGCTGGTTTATTTCCATTTCTGGTTGTAAGCATATTTCAGTATTTTCCATTAATGAAATGAAGTATTATTTCCGCTGCATCTTTGTGTATATGGTTATCTCTGTAATTTGTTGCGTTCCTGTTTAAATCCGGATCAATGGTACTGTTATTGATGGGTGCAATTCTCTATGGTTCCTAAAAGTGGAGTAGAAAAATCTTGTAGTCTCTAGTGAAAAGACTATGCTGTGACATCAAATATTGGGACATATTGGAGAGAAGTGTCTTCAAATACTACATGGTAATGCTATGGTAGAAGGTATGTCTAATTGCTCTTTGGATTTTGATTTTTGAGAACATTTTTTTATATGGGAAGCATAATTGGGTGAGTTTTCTCTCCGGTGCTAAGAGGGAAGAAAGACTATTAAAGCTTGTCCACAATGATGTGTTTGGACCTGTGTTAGTTCCATCACTAAGTAAATTTGTGTACTATATCTCATTTATAGATGACTTCTCGAGGAATACATGGATATATTTCCTCAGGAAAAAATATGAAGTATTTGACAAGTTTAAAGAATTAAAGGCTATGGTGGAAAATCAGACAGAGAAGAAGATTAAGGTGTTGAGGAAAGATAATGGTGGAGAGGTTTGCAAGAACGATTTCAAAGAGTTCTATAATAAGTGTGGTATAGCATGACAAAAGATATGTCCATATACACCTCAAAAAAATGGAGCTGCCAAAAGGATGAACAAGACACTAATGGAAAATGTGAGAAACATGCTCAGTGGTGCTGGATTAGGACAAAAATTCTGGGCAGAGGTAGTGGATACTGCATTTTACTTGTTTAATAGATCACCTTCACTAGGGTTGGAGGACCAAAATCCACATGATGTATGAACTAGTAAGAAACCCTCTCTTTCACATCTCAAGGTATTTGGTTGCGATGCATATGTACATGTTCCAATGGAGAAAAAAACGAAGCTCGATCATAAATATGAAGGTTGCATCTTTATTGGGTATAAATGTTATAAGATTTGAAATCCAAAAATAAGGAAGTTTGTGCAAAATTGAGAAGTGGTATTCAGAGAAGTGAAGGATGTTATGAAATAGGAAATCCTATCAAAAGAAAAGGAACCAGCGAATATATAGTTTGAATAGAAGGAGGAAGAATTAGACTCTAAAGAAGAATAATAATCAGAAGAGGAAGAACCACACACTACATTTTTGAGGAGATATTTTTGAGAAAGAAGGCAATCAAAGAGGTATAGCCCATCTATTTTTAGTTCAAATTTTTCTTTATCTCATATTGATGATGATCGTAAAATTGTTAGCGAGGCAATGGATTCAGAAGATGGAAAACTCTAGAAGAAGTTCATGGTAGAATAAATGATAGCTTGGGTCAAGAATGAGGCATGGGATTTGGTGGAACTACCAGCTGGAAGAAAACCCATTGGAAATAATTGGGTGCTTAAGAAGAAGACGAATGTTGAAGGCAAAGTGGAGATGTAAAAAGACCGATTAGTAGCGAGAGGCTATTCCTAGGTGAAAGGAATTTATTTTGGTGATATTTTCTCTCATGTTGCCAAGTTAGCATCTATTATATTACTTTCATCTATTGTTGTTGCTTTTGATTTTGAGGTAGAACAGATGGATGTTAAGACACCATTCCTACATGGGGATATGGAAGAGGAGATCTACATGAAGCAACCAAAAGGCTTTGTAGTGAAGGGTAAGAAAAATTTGGTATGCAGGTTAAATAATTCTTTGTATGGGTTAAAGAAATCAACAAGGATGTGGTATCAGAAATTTAATACATATATGAAGGGAATTGGATTCACAAGCAACAAAGTGGATCACTTTGTTTATTTTAAATTTATTGGTGATCATGTTATCTGTTTGGACTTATATGTGGATGATATAATGCTCATTGTAAATAACTGAGAAATTATCCAAGATATGAAGACCCAATTGTGCTCTAAATTCAACATGAAGGATATTGGTGCTACAAAATATATTTTGGGCATGGTAATTAAAAGAGATTGTTTAAAGAGGAGGCTCTAGTTAAACTAGAGTAAGTATGTCATGAAAATATTACAGAGGTTTAATATGCAGGATAGTAAACCGATGAAGGTTCCTATTCATGTAGGTGTAAATTTATTTGCATAACAATGTCCCAATACATATGAAGAGGAATAGGACATGTCCCATGTTCCATATGCAAGTGTAGTTGATAGTTTGATGTATGCAATGATCTGTACCAGACCAAACATTGTGCATGTAGTGGGAGTATTGAGTAGGTTTATGTCAAAATCAAGGAACATTGGAAATTAGTAAAGTGGGTTTTCACATATATGCATGGCATTAGTGATTATGGTTTGTGCTACTATGGAAGACCAGGATTGGATAGAGTGTTGGACATACATGGCTATGTTGATGTCGATTGGGTTGGAGATATGGATCAAAGAAGATCTACAAGTGGGTATGTGTTTAACCTATTTGGAAGAGAAATGAGTTGGATGAGCAAGAGACAGATTGTAGTGGCACTTTCAACTATAGAGATTGAATACATGGTATCCACTCATGCAAGAAAGGAAGCAATGTGGTTAGAGAGGTTGTGTTTAGGTATGGGTTTGGTACAATGAGCTATAAGGATAAATTGTGACAACTAAAGTGTAATTTTCTTGGTAAATAACCTTGCTTATCATTTAAAGACAATGAAAATTGATGTTTAGTAGCACTTTGTGAGGGATATGGTTGAAGAAAAAAGGTGTTATTGGTAAAGGTGGACACTTTGAAGAATGTTGTATATGCATTGACAGAATGTGTAAGCACTCTGAAGTTTTCTTGGTGTACATAAACAATGGGTGTTGTGGCCTCGATCAATGACTGTATACTCTGACGACCCCCTGTGTGCACAAAAAATAACAAGTGGGAGAATGTTGGGTATGTGTTATATTCTTTGCATGAATGGCTACAAGTGTTGTTACATTACATCTGGGGGGGTCATAGGTAGGGAAAAATGCCCCCTTTTAGGGGGGTTTGCAGAGTGGTGGTAGCCCCCTTGCACGAGGTTCAGGGAAGTGCCGCAATTTTTTTTACTATGCGGACCCAAGGATGGTTAGGTGGACCCAAGGATGAGTGGAAGACCTAAGGATGGTGGGAGAACCCACCCATGGTTTTGTGCATGATTTTGAGCATGATGGCTTTTCCCATGGTATTTTGTAGATCTGGTCAATGGAACTATGACTATGTTATAATATATGGTTAGTGGATTAGGGGTTTATGAATTCTTCAATATGTATATAGTGTATTGTAACATTGAAAGGAATATAATGAAAATCGATCTGGTTTTCTTAATTTTGGTTTCAAGGAGAAAAATCTCTACGTATTTTTTTTGTTCTTGCATTGTATATTTTTTCTATTTTTAATAATTTGTTTGCAGGTAATTTCTATCCAGGGTAAAATATTTAGTTCATGGCACTCGTGCAAGACAATTTTTAGAATTATTGTCCTTCATTCTAAATAAATTTGCAGGCCATTCTTCTACAAAGTTGGCATGATTTTCCTTGTAATAACATGCCTCGCCAAAGCTATAACCATTTTCCAATTCAGGAAGATCTAGAAATTCCTCCATTCTCTAGAGTAGTAGCAATTTAGGAAAAATACTCAGAAACAATACCTCTTTGGGATATGCCTCCTCCCCTTATTCCCTTCTATACTCCTTCATGCAACGTTGCAGGTACTTTTGTTGGACCATTTCTCAAGGTTTTTTTTTTATTTGATGCAGAACCCCTCTCTATAATGGATGAAGAGTCCACCCAACGACATTCAGTTGTAGTAACCACAACTAAATAACTTCTCGTGGCATGAGAACAAGACCACAATGCAAGGGTGCTACTGGTGTTTCCCTCTATGTCCCTAAACATGTCATGTTTAGAATGAACACTTTAAGATGGCATAACACATCATAACAATATTCTCTTCACCTCATCAGAGGTCGAGTTTGGTGCAGTCTGAAAGACTCGAATGTTGGGAGATGTGATCTAATTAGGAAATGCTTCTATTTGTAGAATCATATTGATTTCTTCATTTTCTCCATTAATACGAAGAGTAGAAAGTCCAATCAAATATCATACTTAGAGTTCTAATTTGATTTAATATTTTTATTGAGATGATACTTAATTTGTGTTAAGAAATTATCCATTGCTCATAATAGAAATAACTTGTGCAACAACTAGGAATCAAACCTAGGCGCTATCTCTTAGAGTTCATTATGCTTGGAGATTATAAATTTGATTCTAGCAAGAGGTTTTGCAACTACTATTGTTGTGGTTGTCTTTATCATTTATCAATGCCGAGAATTTCGAGCCAAAAGACAGTGTAAATAACTTTTTAAGTGAGAAACATGCTAACTCTTCGGAATATATTACTTAAAGTTAATTCCAAGGAATGGTTATAATCATATTTTCTCTATTCAAAGATTTTACTTATATATTAGAGCAATTGATTCGCCCCCCAAAAAAACATTTTTGCCAAAGCGAATCTGCTGAGAAAAGTGGTTTTTATAGTTGTAGATTCCCCATTCATCATCTCTCAAGATATTATCTTGTTGGGATTCTATTGTTTGATTCCCTGTACAACTAGTTGGAACTTGGAAAATTATATTTATTGATTTTTCAGACCCATTTATCAATTTTTATTGCAAAAAGTTTCATTATCATTAGATTTGAAATATTTCTTTGAGTGAATCCCGAAATATAATCCATATTTAAGGCAAGGCAAAATGTGTTCATCTTAAACTAGCGCATACCTGGATAAATGATGGTCTGATATACATCTCGAGGTTGTATGAATTGAATTGCAATATTTAATACTGCATAATGTTTTACAAATTCCAAATATGCATATTCAATATATTGGGCACAAGGGGCTAGCCTGGTCAATGAAAGTAGGGTGCTAATGTAGCCTCTACCTAGGTCTAATTCCTCACAGTGTAAGTGTAGTTTTGTATGTCAAACGATAATTTTGGTGAGGTGAATATAATTTTTATATTGCTTTCATTGTAAAAGGATAAAGACTTTGAAGGACATTATAAGAAGATTGGATCAATGACCTTATTCTATAAAAAGGGAGATATAAGTGTTAATGTAAAGATTTAATTTTGGAGAGGATATTTATTTAGTGTCGTAATTTACTTCTAATAGGGCTACATGCGTTTGTCATAAAATTTATACCATTGGTCCATGAATATGATTGAAAAATAATAAGTCATTTAGTTTGAGTCATTGATTTGTCTAAATAAAGGAATTACAAGAAGAATTGTTGTAAATGGACATGCCCGAAATTGGATGAGGACAATTCAAGTGAGTCATCAAAGTAAGTCAAGTGATTTTCATCATTAAATCATTGTAAAAACTCCAAGGTGCATGATCGGTAGTACATCACACCCTTAAATAACATAAAAATAAAGCGAGAGTGTTAAAGGGGATGACTACAAGTGAGTGAGTATAAGTGAGCAAGTGTGAAGTGAAAATGAGTAAAGGAGAAAAGCACCTTCTAAATGCATCTCAAGAAATTAAATGTTTGCAAGAGTGAAACAATGAATTGCACAATAAAATTAAAGTATTTGATTGGAAATTACAACAAAATCAAACCATAATTGATCCAATGGTTGACACGCTAACATCTGTAAAATATCTTAAAAAGAAATAGATATGAAGGATCAATTACTTAATGTACTTCAAACTAAATTAAGAGAAAAATAGGATCGGATTGATGTTATGATTGATGCGATGTCTATAGTGAAGGTATGCAATTTACAATAGATAATACCTAATAGAAAAATTTAATGCATCTTGTGATACAAATGAATCCATCGAGACAACTAATGAAAGTTGTGGCACAAAAGAGTTGATCAAGCAAAGTGATGCTTGATGCAACAAGTGATACAATTGAACTAATAACAAAATTTGATGGAATACAAGTGATTGATGTTTAGTGTGATACAGTTGACTTGATGGAATCAATGAATGACAAAATATCAATAACAACAATAACATAAGAAATTATGAATAAGACAAAGAACAAGAAAATGGTATTTCCAAGATGGTTGTCAGACCTTGGGAAGAAATATCATTTAATGAAAGTTGGTATGGATTGGGATACATCAAATATGATATCTTTTATATTCCAGATTACTCCAAACCAACGTTAGCCTCACTCTCACATTAAAAAAATTCTAAGTCCAAATAATAAATTAATTAAAATCATGAAATTTAGGATTTAATCCTACCTTTCTAGATTGAGTTTGTTCTTCATGTTTAGGAGTCAGTTTAGGCTTAGTTGGTTGAGAGATTATCTCCAACTAGTTAGGCTCCTAGATTAGTGTGTTGTTGAGATATTTTCTCAACCGTAGTGTCCAAGATAGACACACTATCTTGAGACCAACTTCCTCATGTATTTATTTGTATTATTATCATTCTTTATACATTGCATTGATTAATAATGGGAATGTGAGGAATGATGTAAGGCTGAGGCCTTTACGCCATGTCTAGGTTTTCTATATTTATGATATTTATTTTATGAGTGAGTGTGTTATTATTTTTTTTTTCTGAATTTGACTAATTCTATTATCGTACAAAACAAATATACAAAATAGAGTACAACCGGCAAGGCTTAAGAAGATTTGCCTGTCAGCCCTGGCCTTGCCCAATTAGCAGCTCCAAAATTGAAAGGATTCAAATTGGGCATGTGGCCGACACTGTTACATAACATAGATGGACTGAACATAGATGGACATAACACATCATGAACAACAAGACACCAGGGCCGTAGGATGACCCGGACAGAGACACAAAGACAACTGGACAATGACAATTGACACTTGGACAGTTACATGTGACACATGGACATTGTAGCCGACACGTAGACATAAATAAGGCCGCCCCTTAGCCGAATTACATTCCAAAGACCCATCAAAACCAGAGATTACCAGGGCGAGATTAATCTTCATCAGAGGTCTGGAGCTCCTCAGCAATGCGGCACCCGAAACGGAGCGTATCTTCTGAGTCCGAGAGATGGATGACCTTATCCGGGCTACCCTTTCTAGCTGGTTTGCTCGGGCCAGCCAGTGAAGCATCAACGCGCGCAGAGGGGCCTGCCTCCAAGTCAAGATTGATGGCGGGGCGTTCCAGATTCATTCCTTGTGCACGCCGCGGCTCCATCCAACCCGGTCCAGGATTGCGCTCAGGCGGCGACCAGCCAGTTTCTGCTCCGACCGGAAGGCAGGCAATTGGAGAGTCTTCTCGGCTCATGCGCTGCCCTTCTGTCAGCGGCTCGACCTCCATGCTCGGATTAACACCAGGCTCAACAGTGATAGACACAACCAACGTAGAGTTGGCTTGGGGGCAGGGGAGACGATATCTGAGCATGGGGAGCTCCCTCTGCCTCTCTTCAGCAATTGGGCTACTGTCACGATGCCCCCCTTCCTCATCGTTGCTGTCCTGAAACCACTGAGGCCGCGAGGTAACCTCAACAGAAGAAGAAGGGGAATAATAATCATCCTGCGGTGGAGCTCTGCCCTGAATTCCACCTCTCCGGCTGCCCATCCGTGGCCTTCCTCGCGGCATTGTAAATCCAATGGACTGTGCTTCAACAATGGCTACAGCGACCCCCGACGTCAGTATCCAACAGCAGTACCCAGACCCGACACCCGCAATAGGAATCCAAGAACTGACCTTGGCCACGAGAACCAGAACTCCCAAAACCAACTTCGGCAACAAGAAACAGCCCCAAGAAACAACTCCGGCAGCAAGAACCAGTACCCAGAACCAACCCCGGCAATAGGAATTTGCTTCAGGAGCCAACCCCAGCAACAAGAACCAGTGCCAACTCCCGAAATCGAAACCAGTCACGCAGCTCCAGCTCCACGAACACACATCAGTCCCGCAATTGCAGCTCCAAGGGCTAACATCCCTCAGCTCTGCAGTCGCATTGCTGTCTGAGCGGAGCAGAGCCTTCTTACAGAGCACGCATACCTCTCTCGCCATTTTCCGCGGTTTAAACGCCATCGTCTCCCCAACGCTCAACTGCTTCCCTCGAGCCGAGTAGACAGGCATTAATGCCGTCTGCTCGTCGCCTTCATATGTTTTATTGCCATCCTGCGCGTGGTACCGCCATTCACCTTGGGCGCGCCACCTGCCCACGTGATGGCGCGTGCCATTCCTTCTTCCCTCATGCACCCGCATCCGGGATGATGGAGTCCTCCTTCGCCAGAGTGAGGCAGTCATTGTTGAGCTTGTCATCATTTGAGTTATCCAGTGAACCTGCAAAGTAGGATGTGCATTGAGAGGCACCTTGGTTGGCTAATCTATCAGCCACCTTGTTCGCTGTTCTTCGAACATGCTTGAACTCTATACTTTGGGGAGATTGTAGTTTCTTCTCCATGGATTCTAGCCTGCTTAATAGTCTCCAACTCGTGGCCACCTTGACCGCTGGCGTGCCTGCTTGGATTCTTTGGGCAGCATTAATAAGGATTAGAGAGTCACCTTCTATTTCCAAAGGAAAGTAGTTTTGCTGTTCTGCAATGCATAAGCCTCTCCATAAGCCTTCTAATTCGGCTACATTGTTAGTATCCTTTCCCAACGAGCCATAGAATATCTGGATTATTTCCCCTGTGTGGTTTCGGAAGAGTCCGCCATAACCTGCGAGCCCTGGATTTCCTTTGGCCGCCCCATCAAAGTTTAACTTGTAGGTAGCATCTGCAGGAGGGGACCAACTGGAAGGAGAGGTGCTGCTGATAGGTGGTCTGGTGCCTTCTTTCTGAATTATTGAGAGGTTTAAGTTCCAAGCCTTCAGGATCCGGCATTCTAAAGGGGATTCTGGCATATCCTTGTCTGTCCATGATTTGAGGGCCAGAGTTTCTTGTAACTGTTTGCTGAGGATTAACCATAAGGTTTCATTGGGCCTGGAAGAGTTGTTGAAGATTCAGTGGTTTCTTTCTTTCCATAGAATCCAATATATGAATCCTGGTAAGAGTCTCCACAGGTAGTTGAGAAGCGGACTCTTGAATGGGGAGGGAGCCCAATTCCTTAAGTTTTCAGCTATGTCCTCCGTCCTGTCTTCTGATCTCATGTTGCAGCTTTCTGCTTTCCTCCATAATTGTTTTGCTAGCGGGCAGGTTTCCATGAGATGTCCTATTGTCTCAGAATCAATGTTGCAGTTCGGGCATCTTGATGGTCCCACGAATCCACGCTTGATCAGGTTGTCCCATGTGAGTATTCTTCTTTTACTGAGCAGCCATAAGAAAGTGGATATTTTGGGCCAAATTCCTGGTTGCCAGATCTTATCCCAAATCGGGTCCTTGTTGGGTTGGTTTCCATGGTATCTGAGCTGATGGGCTTCTTGAGTAGTAAATACTCCTTTGTGTTTATGGCCCCATCTGAGGCGATCCTGTAGAGCGGAGTATCGGATTTTCCTAAATGATAATTCTTTTTCTATGTCCTCATATGTCTCACCTTGCCAATTGTTTTGCCAGAGACTGGCTTTCTTCCAGGTTCTAAAGTCGGTACTTGCAGAATGTAGCCAAAATTGATTGACTTGAGTGAGTTGTGCTTGCTGCATCTGCTTTTGCCAGAGAGGCTTGTGAAAGACTGTGGCAAGCTTGGGGAGCTGCTGCCACGAATCCTCCCAAAATCGGGCAGTGGTACCGGAGTGTATCTCCCAAAAACTATGTTCTTGAATGAATTTACTGTGGGGTTTGGCTGCGTTCCAAATAGCAGATCCCTGAGTAGTGGAGTTGATTCTGATTAGATCGTTCCATTGGCTGCCTGGTGCATATTTGGCCTGCCATAGCTTGGCCCATGGTGCGTTTGGCTTTGTGATCCAGTTCCACCACATGCGAGCTCCCATATTATCATTGCTCTGTAAAGGGTCTCGAAGTCCCAGGCCTCCATCGGACTTGGGCTTGCAGACATCTTGCCATTTCACTAGCGCCCATTTTCTGTTGAGGCCAGAAGAACCCCAGAGGAAGTTTCGCTGGAGATTGCGGATAGTTTTGAGGACCCATTTAGGAGCGGCCAGTAGTGAAAAAAGATACAATGGCATGGCTTGGAGTACCGATTTAATCAGGACAAGCCTGCTGGCAATATTAAGAGCTCGGAAGGTCCAGAGGGAGAGTTTAGCTTCAAGCTTATCTAAGAGAATCTGCCAGGATGAATGTTTGATAGCCGCAGCAGCTAGGGGGGCCCCTAGGTAGGTCGAAGGGAGTTTAGAAATGGTAAACTGCAGAATTCTAGCTATGTTCCTTTGAGTGGTAGGGGGGGTATTGAAGAAATATAGCTGAGATTTCGAAGAGTTGACAGAGGTTCCAGAAGCTTTTGAAAAAATAGAGAGCAGAGATTTGAAGACGGAGGCTTCTTGCGAGGATGGGTGGCCAAAGAGCATGGTGTCATCAACAAATTGTTGGTGGGATTGAGGAGGGAGGCCATGAACGGAGATTCCTTTGAGCATTTGAGAAGCTACTGCTGCCTTCAACAATCTGCCTAGCCCTTCTGCCATGAGTACAAAGAGGAATGGCGATAAGGGGTCCCCTTGTCTTATGCCCCTTGAAGGTCTAAAAGGATGAGAAGGAGAACCATTTAACAGTACAGAAAAGCTTGGAGAGGAGATCAAATTATAGACCCATCTTGTCCAAGTATGACTGAAGCCAAAAGCAATAAGAACTTTTTGTATATAGTTCCAACTGAGCTTGTCAAAAGCTTTGGATAAATCTAGTTTGAGAAGCATACCTGGCTTTTTGAGTATCTTGAGGGAATGAATCACTTCATTTGATAAGATGATCCCGTCCATGATCTGCCTTCCTTCAACATAACCGGTTTGCTCCGGTGAAATGAGCAAGGGTAGAAGAGGCTTGAGTCGGTTGGCGATGACCTTAGAGATAAGCTTGTATATGACATTGCATAGAGCAATGGGCCTGAAGCTTTCAGGCTTGCTTGGTTCGGCACATTTGGGAACTAGTGCAATGAAGGTAGTGTTGAGGGCTGGAAGAATCCAGTGCGTGCTTCTTGATTCTTCCACCAGCTCCCAAACCTCTTCTTTGATTAATTCCCAGAACTCGTGGTAGAAATTGGCAGTAAAGCCGTCCGGCCCCGGGGCTTTGCCATCCTTGAGCTGGTTCATAGCTTCTTCAATTTCCTTCATGGATGTTGGCTGTAGTAGTTTGTTGTTGTGCTCATCAGTAATGATTCTGGGAATATGCTGTGTGATGGCTCTGATTTCGGCGTCCCTGTTCCCTTCCGGCTCTTTAAGAATGTCCTGAAAGTGATGCGTTAATTCCTTTTCCATGTCTTCATGAGTTTCAACTCTCTCTCCCTGTTGATTGTTGATGAAGGCAATATTATTGTGCATGCGCCTCTGAATAGCTGTTCTATGAAAAAATTTCGTGTTCTTTTCGCCCTCCTTTAGCCAACTGATTCGGGATTTCTGCCTCCAGAGTATTTCTTCTTGCTTTCTCCTCTCTTCTAACCTATGCCAGAGGATTTGCTCTTGTTGTGACTGCTCCTCTGTGCGGCCTGCTTTAATGATATCTTGCTGAAGTGTCTCCATTTGTTTTTCCAACCTTTGTCGATCCTCCTGAATGTTGCCAAATTGAGTTTTGTTCCAATTTTTAAGAACCTGCTTTAGGTTTTTCAACTTTTGCTGAAATTGAAACATTTTGGCTCCTTCTGGCGGCTTGTAGGCTTTCCAGGCTTCCTCTACGATCTGCCTGAATTTAACATTTGTGAACCAATAAGCTTCGAAGCGGAAGGGTCTGTTGCTTCTTGTACCAGGCCGAGACCAGTGGAGCATTATGGGCCAATGGTCCGATCCTCCGTGGGGCAGAATTGAAGCATTGAAATCTCCTCCTAGATGGATTGCGTTGTCGGAAAGGAGGAACCTGTCAAGCCTAGAGGCGATGTGATTGACTCCACTGCGCTTGTTGGTCCAAGTAAAAATCCCGTTGGTGGTTGGAATATCCATCAAGCGATTGTCCTGAATAAAATCTCTAAGTCCTTTGCTATCATTTTCTAATCTTGTTCTTCCCCCTGTTTTCTCCTCCAGCGATTGAATAATGTTGAAATCGCCTCCACTGATCCAGAGCGGGAACTGTCTGTTTTCATTCAGACCGGACAGCGTGTTTAACAGATCCATTTTGTGCTGATTACTTTGCGGAAAGTAAACATTGGTCAGATGCCCGTGTATATTTGTTCCTATGAGGTGAAAGGAAGCTTGTATGAGAAATTGAGTGGCATGGAAGTCGTAAAGATTGAGGGTCTGTGGATTCCATAATATTGCTAATCCACCCGAGGCTCCTGAAGCTCCTACTGACATTAGGCTACTACCAGCCCAAATCTTGTTCCTTGCCTTGTCCATGGCTATTGTGCTATTTTTAGTTTCTTGAAGAAAAACTATAGAAGGTTTTTCTTGCTGTATCAAGTTCTTGATCATCCTAATTTTTGAGGGGCTGTTGAGTCCTCTCACATTCCATGAGATGAGCTTCATGGTAAATGAGATGAAGGTTTGAAGAACTTAGTCAGCTTAGGGAATCTCCCTGATTCCATAAGCATTTCCCCTACTGCTATGGTCCTTTGCAGGTCCGTTTTGCGCCCTCTCCTCTTGGTTTCTTTGAGACTCTTTTTTGCATCCCATGGACTTCCTCCTTGTATGCCTAGATGTTTATTGTGCTGTACCTTGGCTAGTACTCCTTCCAGTCTCTCTATTTGCCAAGGAGGTATATTATTGTATTCCTTTTGCTTGCAGGCCGTTTCAAGTTTTAAGATGTCTATTCCTTCAAGGATTATGTTCTCCGGATCCTGTTCCATACTGCTGGGGGCGTTTTGTTCCTCCTCTTCTGTGGCGTTTTGTAAGCTTAGTGCTATTGCCGCGTCCATGTCCATGTCTGAAGCTAGTTGCTTGGGATCCACCTTATATTTCCCCTTACCGACTGAAGGATCACTGGGGTCGCTGACAGCCTTAGGATGAGCTTCATAGGGAGAATGGGGTGGTTGCTCAGAGTTGGGTTTAACCGAAGGCTTGGGAGCATGGGGGACAAGGGATGATGATGGCTGAGAGTTAGGGTTCAAAGGCTCTTCGCTGGGAGTCTCTTTATTGGCTAGGGGTGAGAACTTATTCCTGACGTTTAATCTGGTAGGGATCTCAGGGGTTGCCTGATTCTTCTTGGAGTGCCGGCGGCGGTTTGGGATTATTGTGAAGCCTTCTGAGTCCATCTGAGCTTCTGATGTATATGTTTTGGATTGCTGATTAAGAGGGCAGTCCCTAAACAGGTGTCCATGAGCATGGCACTTACGGCAACGAAAAGGAATATGTTCATAATCTAAAGTTTGTTCCCATTCAAAATCTTCATGAAAGAGACTTACCGATTCTGCTAGAGTCTTGGCAAGATGCATTTTTACGCAGATTCTGGCATAGGAAGTGTATTTGCGCTTCTTAGTTTCCTCAGCAACTTTGATGAAGGTTCCCAATCTATTTCCAATGTCTGCTAGCGTTTCTTCCTTCCAATATTCCACTGGGAGTCCGTACATTCTGATCCACACCGGAGCCCAGCTGAAATCTTCTTTATTTGGGTCAAATCGTGGCTTCCATTCTGTGAGGTATAGTCCAGATGAATTGAAAAAGTAAGGACCTCCTTCAAATACCTTGGTTTTGTCCTCCAGGCAGTTGAATATGGCTGTGAAGAAACCCTTTGGGCCTAGTTGCAGCGTTACTTGTCCCTTTGGTTTCCATTTGGATTCGATCCAGCCATTTAGGGCTTTTTCTGTTGGCCAGAAGCCCAAGAATTTGCCTATCATCGCATGGTCCTGCATGTACTATATTTCCTCATTGATTCGGTGACTAGGCAGTTTTATCCTTATGCGCTCTGTCGACTTGGGAATGCATGTAGTCGAGGTCGCCTTTGGCTGTGACGAAGAGGCATTTTGGTGCTGTTCCGTTTCAGAGTCTGTGGCTGCAGTCTCCTCTGCAGGAATCTCCTTATCGCTGGCTTTATGTCCTTCGTGCCCTTTGTCGCTGTGATTGTCAGGAGGCGTCGGCGGCATACGGTTTGTTTTCCCACTGGCTGCGGAGTCATTCGAAGGAGGGGGGGCAGAGCCCGCCCCTCCTGCAGGCGTTGCCATGGCAGCCTTCAGCCAAGGACTGACGGCTTGACGGGTGTTGTCAGGGTCGAGCAGGTAGGGTTCAGAGATGGCTGCTGGTACCAATACATTCGTAGGGTTGCAGAGCGCGGGTTGCAGAGCGCGGATCCTGTGTAAGCATAGCTTAAGCTTCTTCAAAAAATTATTTGTAGTGAGTGTGTTATTATTAGTTGTTTTAGTTTTCTTCAATTGGTATCGGAGCTGCGGTGAGATTAGTTAGAGCTAAGCATGAGCTTAAGGGTTTGATAGTCGAAATGGAGTGAGCCAGATCACTAGTTAAAGGAGAAGCCTACAAATATGGAGCAGTGTGAAAAGTGCTAGAGTAGAGAGCGCAAGGTTGAAGCTGTGTTTATTCAAAACTTCGCTGAGGTTATTATGTGACAGATTGTTATTGCATAGATAGAAACTACGTTGAATGAGCAGAGTACCCTTTTTGTATTGGAGCTAGAAGGGATACGTTGATTTGAAGATCCACTCACTCTATCCTAATCATGAGAATCCATTGGGATCTTTGAGTCATTCACACCATTTTTAATTTTCGAGTGGCTTTGTTCACCTTTGCAATCCAACGAATAGTCACAACCATGGGAAATAGAAAAAGGATGATTGCTTGTAGCCGAGTTGTGCCATGGAGTAGTGTGAGTTTGGAGGAAGGTCATATACGATCTCCACGTCGCATAATGAGTCTTCTATGCGTCTTGGTGACAGAGGGCAATATTAACATTGAAGAGCCCAGAAAGATGAGAAATATTTGATGTTCTATTCTTCGTACATATATACATAATGTGTGTGAGTATATATTTTTCTATTATTAGTGTGTTAATTTTCTACAACATTGCTAGTTGTTGAGTGTAAGGGATTCCCCAAGACATTAACTATGCCGACCTATGCGAAGGTTTCTGATGGCATCGAGAGGCTGAGAAAACTCTAAATAGTGGAACTCCAACCATGCATATGTGCATAAAACATTGGAACTCCAAGCATGCATGTGCATATAAAAAAATAGAACTCCAATCATGCTCATTGGTTCCATCGTTTGCAGCAAAACCAAGTCAAATGATAGTACCCTTCTCATTGTTGATTCCTGGTGCTGGAGCTGAAGAATTTTGGTGGTAGTGGTGCCTATGCTCATTTCTAGATCCGAGATGCTTGTTTCAGGATTAAAGTTTCTCACGCTAATCTGGATCAACAATGCGTTGAAGAAAACTATCTCCTTCAAATTCCAATTCCATCTATTTTGTGAGAAAAATCTGGCTCGTTAGAGTACTTTGGCTAGCTAACGTCACATCCTCCGGGTCGTGAGGTCCAATAATGCAAAGCTTGCACAAAGTCTTCCAATCGAAAAATTGCCACAAGTAAACAATATACTATTTACTGAGGGAGCTGAAAATGAATGTAGATTCCAAATCTATGAATTGACGTGGTGTTGAGATTGACACACATACATGTATGCATTATTCGATAATGATGAGTCACATTATTTGTGTGTATAATTCAGAAAATATAAACTCATAAATATTTCATCACATGGCATGCCGTGTCATATTTGGAGTTGATTTGCAGGTTATAAAATTGCCCTCGGTCAAGGATATTGGCCTATTAATGTCAAGTTTTATTAATGCGAGATGTTTGAAAGCTTAATGTATACACAAGGTGAGAGTTTTGTCACTTTGGAGAGATAAGTGTTTATAATAAAGTTTTTTGTTTGGAGTGATAAGTGATATTGGGAGTGATAAGTTGAATTTTGGATTTATTTATTTATTTTTGGAGTAATAAGGTGAAATGATTTTTTGTATTTGGAGTGATAAGTGAAAGTCTTTATTGTAATTCAAAGTAATATTTTACATTGAGAGCAATTTGAGTCACTATAGGCAGTTTTGAAAGACAATTTGCTTCCAAAGTTTGCAAGTGTGACATTCTCATTAAGAATTTTCCACGACAAAGTTGTGACATTGAAGAATGATGTACTCTAGTAATTAATAAAATCATAATTTTTTGTGGTGCTTGTGTCCTAGATCCACCCGAAATGTACACCGTGTGTAATGAATGCATGTGCATGACTTTTGTTCAGATTATCAAAACACTCTCTTTGTATTATGCTTAAAAAGCTACATGCACATAAGCAAGCTTAAGTAGAAGAACGCTTAATCAAGCTCCTGTAATCAAGCTTAAGTACACAAGAAGAAAGTGTCACATCATCAACTTGATAAGATGATATTCCAAGCAAGCACATTTCACATCATGTAATCAAAGAAATCAAGTTAAGGACACTACAAAATCAAGCATTTCAAGCCAAGACGACATCAACATCTTCAACGCTTTTTGTATCGCTTGCAAATACACATTTTTAATTGAATTGTACGGGTGCATTCTTGGTTGTAACCGACACCCTAATTTGAATTGTTAAGGTGAATAAATTAAGTCAAGTGTTGGTTGATAAAAGGTGTCTTTTAAAACTCCTAATTACCCCACATTAATCATCAACTTGAGCAATTCCTTTTATTCCAAGAGTGTACACAATATGTGCATGCTATAAATCCAGAGAGTAATGTTTCTTAAAATGAAGTATAGAACTTTGATACAAGAGTAAAAGGATGCATCTAATAAACTCAAATTGTAATTATTAAAGAAAATATAACATCTAAACTTCAAGACTCAATCCTCTACTGAAATTGTAATCAATTCTCACACAAGAAATTCAATTAACAATAGCATCAGCTGAGAGTACAGTAGCAATAACTCATCTCTTCTTAGCTAATTCAATCTAAATCATACTCAATCTCCAATAAGAAATCCAAATAGAAATGATATCAATGTGAGAGTTCAATAATGATAACCAAACTCTTACAGCTAATTAAACCAATATGGATCATTGTCTAAATAATGCAATCTAGAATAAGTGTAAATCTGATCAAATGATAGCACTATAAAACATATAAAGAAAATGCACTACTTCAATATAGGAAAGCAATGAATAGCGAATAAGATAAAATCATAGAAAGCAGGAAAATTATCAAACCAATCAAACTTGCGAGAATCAGAAATATATAACACAAGGAAGCTGTTCAATCCATGAGAGGCCAGGCCTTTAGCCACCAGCGAACACTGCTGAGCTACTTCAGAGAATAAGAATGAACCGCAATGTGAATTATGTATTAATCATTGAATTCAATCCTCATTACAATATGGTCTCCTTTAGAATTATAGTCTGAATATTGAAATTACAATTGAGGTCCCAAGCAAAAAGCTAAATCTTCTCCATTAGTCCCTCTCCTCCTATCCTATCCTATCCTATCTATCTCTAATACTCTCTATTCTAATTCCCCCTCTTTGATCTCTATTCTCATTTATATACACAAAAAGCAAAGAGAAGTTACAAAAAATATGATTACGAAATGATTCCCATAACAAAATTGGATTGTTCACAATAAATTGATCAACAAGATCATATTTGAAATATCTTTCCATCAACATTCAACAGGGACAGGTCGAATTTGGTATTGCAATTGAGATAATTTGGAAACCGACTGCAACAGTGAATCTGAGAAAAACATCTTCAGAGAACTTTCCATTTCTCTTAATACAGACTGAATTTGGGAAAACTGCTCACCATAGAATTTATTTGGTCCGTTCTGAACAAAACCTATGTTTCGGATTTTCCAGATTCTTCTCCATTTGCCTGAAACATCCAATGAAAAAATTGTCACTTCTTATTCCAGTGAATTTCTGAGTTGGCACATTTAATGATGAGTTGGAGATCAAATCTGCAATATGAAAAATATCTTGGAGGCTAAAATGGTGATTGAAGTTACAACAAAATTATTAATAAACCATCATTGGTAAAATCATGCATAATAATCATTAACTTATTAAAAATAAATGAGAAGAAACAATATTTATCCATAAGAGCATAAATAATTATAAAATGGAATTATATGATAAAGTATGATAAAGTATGATAAATGACGTGATAAATAATGGTAGAAATGGATGAAATAGGCATTAAAGAGCGATAATAATAATGACAAACTAGCGGCCCATTATACCCCCAAATTGAATATATTGCATGTCCTCATGCAACCCAAAGCCTCTTTATTAACCAAGCAATAATACAAAAATTGTTCATCCCAACTTATGAAATGGATGGACTAAATGACTTCTTCCTCAAATAATGAATATTCAATTTTAGCAATGTTGATGAAGGTGTAACAATTTTTACATTGACGTTCGACTATATGTATATGAAGTTGCAACAAAATATGATATAGGTAACAACAAACTTCATTAACCATTTTCTCAAAAGCTATAAACCAGATTTTGCTAAAATTGTGCAAGTAGATTTCTACTATATCAATGCTTCTATGATCCAAAAATCAGATCGTTTTGATGTACGGATCATGAGATATAAACAAAATGGTTGTAGGTGATAGTGCATGATTTCTGAAATTTGATGAACTAATTTAACTTGAAATTTTCTGGGTTTGTGTATCTTAATGATACCTCTTTGTTATCCAAAAATCACAAGAATTCAGTTCATAGTTTTAAAGATATACGCAAATCAATTTCTTCATTGTATAATAATGAAATTGTATGCCTTAAATGAGAAAGAAATTAGAAAACATCGATCATGTGTAGCAATTCCTCCCCCGAATTGGAGAATTAACTTGCTTTCATGCAATGCTAGAAAAAAATTGAGGTGGTTGTTACAATCTATTGAAATCTATGCTTGGTGTAAAACAACATGGAATAAGGGAGGTGTGGAGAATAAATAAGAAGATCAATGGATGATAAAGAATATTAATGGCATGGTCATAATAAATAAATAAATGAAAGGAACACTCCTCCAAACTGAAAGAATCTATGTCTTTGAAAAAATGGGAAGTGGTAAAGATGTGGAATGAATGATGATAAATAATGCTCAATGGATTTTCATGAAATTATCATAAATTTGTAATAAATCATACAATTATGCTATTTTACCTCAAGTTTTACCTCTATAAAAAATGTGGAATGACATGTATGGACTGGCATTTGTTAAAGCTGATGTAGGCTGAATCGATGCTGAAAATGATGAAAAAGGTAGAATCCAAGCAAGCACATCATGTCTGAACAATTGTTCGTGTTCGCAAGTTGCTCGAGCCTTTTCTGTTAGTTGCAATAGTGTGGCCATGCTGCAAATAGAGTCCCCCCCCATACTTGTTGTTCTCGTGTAAACAAATCACTATGTTGCATGCAAATTTCTTGAATCCACAATTTTAGTTTTGAATAACAATAGATAAGTCGCACGCAAAAATTTCAATCAGAAAAAACTTTTGTATAAATGCAATACTAATATTTTTTCAAATCAACAAGTTATGGTAGAGTGCAGTAATTATATCGCATGCTATCCCATAATGCATACCTTCCCCCTCTAATTGGAAAAAGGGCGTTCATGACCATAAAGCATAGGGAAAGTGTTGTTCTGATGGCAAGGTAAGGGAATGAATAGTACAACAGTAAATGAAGCAGAGTACACATACCAATGATAGGACAACAAGAGGTATAGTTATAATGAGAGCAGAGTGTGTAAAGATAGTTATGAATAAGAGATAGGAAAATTTGGATTGATGATAAGTTATGCGAAAAAGAAAATGACAACAATATGCCAAAAAGATGCTTTTCTGACGGTATTCTAGCCGAAAATGATGCGATTAATTGGAAAACAATTTCTCATGCGTAAAGGTTCATAATAGGAAAAAGTTAAGGAAATAAATTTTTTGATAAAAAGAAAGAAATAAGAAAAAGGTATTATAGTAATAATTGACGATAAGATATAACTTCAATACCATAAGCAGAGCCTTTGCTGCCAGCAGAAGTCCATAACCTTGACAGGGTTGCTTTCTAACTTGTATGAGCTAGGATCCTCAATTATAAATGGAGAGTTCCAGTGTTGTTCTACAGAAGAGATCGATGTGTTGGCGTGGTAACCAGATAACCACACTGCCATTCACTGGGATGTAGCAAAAGTGATCAGGTCGGCTCGTGATGAGACCTCCTGTTCCAAGGATATTTTGGCTATCCAATGGATCATAACCCTGGTGTAGTAGTGGGAATGTCACTTCACTACATCCTTATGAACATGGTAGGCTGGCTCTTAATGAGACCCCCTATCCTCGATCTATAGGAAACATTTTGTTGTTATTACACATTTTTATGATAAATAGAGGGAGGCTCAGTACTCCTCAAGAGTAGGGATTGTGGAAGAAGTTGAACATGTCAATAGAAAAAAAATATACCCATAATATTATTTATTACAGACAGAGAAGATTATAACCAGGAAGGGTGGAACCAACATGGTATTAAGATGATCAATCAGTATCATGTACAACAGAAAACGATGCAGTAAAGTAGTATATAAATAATTGTGCCCATTTTGAAAAGAATCTATCATCAAGGAGGCGTCCTGTTAAAGATAATAACAAGAATGATGTTAACTCGCTTCGATAGAATCCATAATTCTTGTCCTCATAAAAGTAGTGTACTTCATGCCATGAAAGAGAATCAGTAAAATGCGGTTGAGATGAACTAGGAATAATCCCACAAGAGGAACGAATGGTTGTTCTCGGAAATACTCCAAAGTGTTTTTCCCTTGAAGGAATAGCAAAAACACTCGAAAAAGTGTTGTTCCCTTTAGGGAACAACACAGGAAAATGCATGCAAAAGTGTTGTTCCCTATAGGAAACAACAACTGTTTCCTGTAGGGAACAACAAAGAAAAATACACGCAAAAGTGTTGTTCCCTATAGGGAACAACAAAGAAAATGCATGCCAAAAAGTGTTGTTCCCTATAGGGAACAGAAAAGAAAATGCACACAAAAAGTGATGTTCCCTATAGGGAACAACCAAAAAAATGCACGCGAAAAAGTGTTGTTCCCTATAGGGAACAATAGTTTTTCCCTGTAGGGAACAACAGCTATTCCCTGTAGGAAACAACAGCTATTCTCTGTAGGGAACAACAAAGAAAAATGCATGTGAAAAGTGTTGTTCCTTATAGGGAATAGCAAAAAAATGCACACCAAAAAGTGTTGTTCCCTATAGGGAACAATAGCTATTCCCTGTAGGGAACAACAAAGAAAAATGCACACGAAAAGTGTTGTTCCCTATAGGGAATAGCAAAAAAAATTCACACGAAAAAGTGTTGTTCCCTGTAGGGAACAACAAAAAATACACATGAAATAGTGTTGTTCCCTGTAAGGAAAACAAAGAAAAATGCACGCGAAAAGTGATGTTCCAGATAGGGAACAACAAAAAAATGCACACGAAAAAGTGTTGTTCCCTATTTGTTCCATGTGGGGAATAGCAAAAAAAATGCACAGGGAAAAGTGCTTTTCCTATAGGGAACAACAAAAAATGTACACAAAAAAGTGTTGCTTTCTAGCATTGCATGAGGGCAATGATGCCAAAATGTTGGTTGATAAAAGGTGTCTTTTAAAACTCCTAATTAGCCCACATTAATCATCAACCCGAGCAAGTCCTTTTATTCCAAGAGTGTACACAATATGTGCATGCTATAAATTCAAAGAGTAATGTTTCTTAAAATGAAGTATAGATCTTTGATACAAGAGTAAACAAATGCATCTAATAAATTCAAATTGCAATTATTAAAGAAAATATGACATCTAAGCTTCAAGACTCAATCGTCTACTAAAATTGTAATCAATTCTCACACAAGCAATTCAATTAACAATAGCATCAGCTGAGAGTATAATAGCAATAACTCATCTCTTCTTAGCTGATTCAATCTAAATCATACTCAATCTCCAATAAGCAATCCAAATAGCAATGATATCAATCTGAGAGTTCAATAGCGATAACCAAACTCTTACAGCTGATTAAATCAATATGGATCACTATCTAAATAATGCAATCTGGAATAAGCGTAAATCAGATCAAATGATAGTGCTGTAAAACATATAAAGAAAATGCACTACTTCAATATAGGAAAGCAATAAATAGCGAATAAGATAAAATCATAGAAAGCAGGAAAATTATCAAACCAATCAAACTTGCGAGAATCAGAAATATATAACACAAGGAAGTAATTCAATCCACCAGAGGTCAGGTCCTTATCCACCAGGGAACATTGCTGAGCTACTTCAGAGAATAAGAATGAACTGCAACGTAAATTATGTCTTAACCATTGAATTCAATCCTCATTACAATACGGTCTCCTTCAAAATCACATTCTGTATATTGAAATTACAATTGAGGTCCCAAGCAAAAAGCTAAATCTTCTCCATTAGTCCCTCTCTCCTATCCTATCCAATCCTATCCAATCCTATCCTATCTATCTCTAATAATCTCTATTCCAATTCCCCCTCTTTGATCTTTGTTCTCATTTAAATACACAAATAGCAGAGAGAAGTTACAATAGATATAATTACAAAATGATTTCCATAAAAAAATTGGATTTTTCACAACAAATTGATTAGCAATATTATATCTGAAATATCTTTCCATTAACATTCAACCGGAACAAGTTGAATTTGGTATTGCAACTGAGATAATTTGGAAATGGCCGCAACAATGAATCTGCGAAAAACGTCTTCAGAGAACCTTCCATTTCTCTTACTACGGACCAAATTTGGGTAAACTGCTCAACAAAAATTTAATTTGGCCCGTTCTGAACAAAACCCATGTTTTAGATTTTCCAAATTCTTCTCCATTTGCCCGAAACGTCCAATGAAAAATTGTCACTTCTTATTCCAGCGAATTTCTAAGTTGGCACATTTAATGATGAGCTGGAGATCAAATTTGCAATATGGAAAATATCTTGGAGGCTAAAATGGTGAGTGAAGTTACAAAAAATTTATTAATAAACCATCATTGGTAAAATCATGCATAATAATCATCAATTTATTAAAAATAAAGGAGAAGAAATGATATTTATCCATAAGAGCATAAATAATTATTATATGGAATTATATGATAAAGTATGATAAATGACGTGATAAATAATGGTAGAAATAGATAAAATAGGCATTAAAGAGTGATAATAATAATGAAAAACTAGTGGCCCAACATCAAGTAAGTCTTCAACTTAGTCATCTAGATTGAACTTGTCATTTGTCACTTGGGTGCATTTTCGACAGTGTTCGACACCCTTCCTTTTTTAAAATCAGCACATTTAGTGAGTACATTCAAGAAAGCACAAAGTGTCAGTAATCAATCAAGCAAGTTCAAGCAAGACATCTAGAAAGCAATCATCATTTAAACAACAAAGCAAGTGAGCATGTCAAAATCAAGTGCGAAAGTTCACAACACGACATCTACAACAAACGAGCCAATTTGAAGTTGATTGAAGCATTCACAAAGTGTGAGTGAAGCATTCAAGCAAAGTAATCATCATCAAGTGAGTGTGAAATCAAAAGTTCAAGCACCCAAGTTATAAAACTCTAGCAAGTGTTTAAAGCATCAACAATTAGCAACAGTACAAGCAAGCCTGAATTCAATGTGAGTAAGCTAACATGCCAACACACATTCAATTGTCCCAAATTCTTAACAATTTGATTTTATCATCAGCTGGGGACATGGTGCACATCAACAAATCAAATCTTTTTGATATTTCAATGGATCTTAAACATGTACATGCAATTATTGAGTTTCTTCAACTGGAGTTGCAACTTCAAAGAGATGAGTTGCAACAGAAGAGTGATGTTTCCAAGTCTTTCATCTGTATAGATGAAGATAAAGATGATGATTCCAAGTCACTGATCCAACCAACTTCAAGTGTCGAAGTGGTCCCTGATCCAGTTCAACTTTCTTCCAAACCAATCATCAAGCCATGGGAAGAAATAAAAAATGACAGAAATCGACGAGGCTTAGGATATGTCAAAGATGACGCCAAATTGCATATCCCAGGTTATTCAAGGTCCACTAAGTTTGTCAGTGCAGGGTTTCTTGCACAAATCACATTGGATAGTTTTGAGAAAGGTGAAGACAAATAGAAATCCACACAAACTGAAGTTGTAGACAAACAAACATGTGCACAAACTGAAGTTGCAGTCAAACCAAACTGCCTTCATTGTCAAAGAACTGATCATCTGGAAGATCAGTGTTTTGATCTCCATCCTTGTCACCATTGTGGCAAGTCAAATAATTCATCAACACAATGTAACACACAATAACAATCAAGTAGATTGAAGATTGATTATTCATGAATTGATCCCTGGGAATGGTCATCCACGGTCAAAAGATTGTATAAGTTTTATAATCAAATTCACTCACACATATTACAGCCAACAGTACAAATGAAGATGGTACTCTCATGCACTTGAACAAGGGAGTACAGCAGTGAAACACTCCTACACCTGATGGGGGGGAGTTCATAAATTATTTGCAGAAGATTGTCTCTCCTTTCAGCTGACAAAGGGGGGGAAATGTCAATGAAATTGACAGTGGTTGTTAGATTGAAAGTCTTGAAAACATCAGCGAAGCATCCAGTGGGCATTTTCATCAGCGAGTGAGCATCAATAAATTCGCTAGTGGGCCATCGATAGCAAAGTTAGCCATGAGCAGTTTTCAAACACATCAAAAGCAACTATGAGTTGTTTTTACAACGTCATCAACCAGTGGGCATTTTCTATATTTTTCAGTGGACAAAGGATGTTGATTGCAAGAAAAGGACAGATGGATCCTTTTGCATCTTGGCACCTTATGGAGTTGTCAAGCGACATTTAGAGATGAATTAGACATGCAGCTGACTCATGGTCTCTTCATATTGTAGTTTCTTCAACATCCAACTTTGGTGGTTTTTCAGGCAAATGTTTTTTTAGGATCAACAATTTCAGCATGAGAACTTGGAAGATGGTTCCTGGTTCTTAATTTGGACTTATCATTGAGGGGGGGAATGTTAACCTCACTCTCACATTAAAAATAATTCTATGTCCAAATAATTAAATTAATTAAAATCATGAAAGTTAGGATTTAATCCTACCTTTCTAGATTAAGTTTGTTCCTCATGGTTAGGAGTCAGTTTAGGCTTAGTTGGTTAAAAGATTCCCTCCAACTAGTTAGGCTCCTAGATTAGTGTGTTGTTGAGATATTTTCTCATAGTGTTCAAGATAGACGTACTATCTTGAGACCAACTTCCTCATGTATTTATTGTACTATTATCATTCTTTGTACATTGGATTGATTAATAATGAGAATGTGAGGAATGATATAAGGCTGAGGCCTTTTCTGCCATGTCTGGTTTTTCTATATTTCTGATATTTATTTTATGAGTGAGTGTGTTATTATTGGTTGATTTGGTTTTCTTCAACCAATTTAGTTTGTGAGTGTAGTATTCCTTGAAGATATTCATAATTTTGTTAAAAGGTGTCAACGTTTTAAAAGAGATGGTAACATGGAGAGTCATTATTTTGATCTCCATCCTTTTATTCATTATGGGAAGAAAAAGAAATATGTTCAAGATAGAAAAAGGCTAAAAGGAAAATTAATTATGTATGGATAAATCCTTGGAAATGGAATCAAGAAGTAAAAAATCTAGAAAAGACCTATAGTCTAGTCAAAACAAAGGTAAAAATAAAAGAGACAAAGATGGTTCTATCCACACCTAAAATGGGGATAAAAATACTAAAATAAACTCTCCTACACCTTTCAAGGGGGGATTAAATTAATGAATTCAAATTGGTTTTTGGTCATCCTAAACCATCATGTTATTCAAGTAAATATTGGTTAATGGTCATCCAAAAGGCACCACATGTATTCAAATCAAGTTGGATTTGTTAGTGGTCATATAGAAACCACCACATTAATCAAAGAAGATAGGTTAGTGATAAACCTTAAATAACCAGTTTTCATGGAAGATGGTTATTGGTCAACTAGAAAGGACATCACTTAAAGAATATGAAGCCCTAGCTTAGATTTCTTCCAGAATGTAACTATTGACAACTTCTCACCTTGCACCTGATAGAGGGGAATATCAAATATCAAGCTTCAAGTGTTGGAGTCTCATCAATCATATCAATTAACAATCAGTCAACAATAGGGAATTCTAGCATATCAACTAGTTTATTCAACAATCATTTCAAAAAAAGGTTCAAACATAACAACTCATCACTTCAAAATATTCAATGTTGGAATTTTTCAGGCATATCTTCATTAAAATTTAGTTCAACCATTTCAGATTGAAGATAAAAAAGTTTGTTGTACGATTATTTAGACTTGTGATTGGGGGGGGGGGGGGGGTGTGTTAGATGTGAGTCTAGGCAATCACAAAGTCCGAGAATAGAATTGTCATGACTTGTAATTGTTATCTTGATGATGTGTCATAATGATCCAATAATGAGTTGTCCATGTGATTTAATATTTCAAGATCAATACAATATAACATAATGATATCAGGCCTTTTCTTCCAATTCACTTGTCTTGTCTCACTTATGTTAAGTCTTAACAAAAAAACTCTAAAATAACCCCAAAGTAAGTAAACAAGTGTACTGACATCTCAACATAGGGATATATCACTATAATAAGACAGCTAGTGTTCAAGGGGTTGGTATTATATTAATTCCACCTCTCTCTTAAGTCCTATGCTTCAACTCATAACTCTTTGTCCCTTTTCCTATGGGTATAGACCAAGTAGTTGGGAAAAATAATATTTTCCCCTCCACATAGGTTTTATTTCTATAGAGGGAAATGTTGGCCTGTTCTGATAAGGCTTGAAGAGTAGCCTCCCCCATCCTCCCTTCTCCTAAAACATTTCGGTTCTTTCTAATTCATAAGTTATTGGTCTATATAACTTGTAGGCTATTACTCTTGGTGTTATAATGGCAACTAGAAGGTTTGATCCTAGGAATCACATATATTAATCTATTGAGCTACTTATTAACCATGGTTAAATAAAAATAGAAACAAGAAACATTTCGTCCCTTGGATCTTTGATATTGTAGATATTTTAAGGAAAAATATTTATATATTTATATATCTATCTACAAATATCATCCTTACAGTAATCTCGAGGTAAGTTGTATATCCAATAACCGATTCAGGTTTTATTATTTTCAAACTCAAAGGGCTCCTCATTAAGTGAGATGTTAAAGATTAGGATTTTAGGTCTCAATTTGACCTAGGGGAATTCTTATTATTCCTTAGGTAGAAAAGAGTCCTTTATTCCTTATATTTTATCATTGTTTTATGTTTTTTTAATATATTAATATTAAGGTCACACCTAACAACAAGGAGATTATTTGAAATTGGGGGCTGAGACCCATCTTACCAAACATGAAATCTAATTGATTGGTTGAGCTCAATAACATTAGGGTAATAATAATAGTATCCTTGTGTAATGAAAAAGAAAAGCATACACATTCACATCAGGCCATGTGGAGGGATCATATATGTTTTATGGTGATACTATTTTGCTGATCATTATAAAAAATTTGACACCCTCATTCCCCTAGTTTAAACCAACCACTTAAAAAGAGAAAAAAATAACTAAATAGATAAAAGTTGGGTTTGAAGGAGAACCCATTAAATTAGAAAAAATATCTACCCTAAATGTTGGATTAAGCTCTAGGATTTTGTGAATTCATAGGACCAACTTGAAACAAAGTAAGGCATATAATATTAGAGAGAAAACCATAGAATACATAAATACAAACAAAAAAGTGGATATGACAAATGATACATATCAAGGTATGCAACATAAGGGCTTTGGTTTTCAATTTTTGTTTACCATATGAAGGATTTGGGCGATATCAATAGGGAACACGGATATGATCTCATTATTAATATTTTCTTACTGAAGAGAGTTTCACCATTGTTTATTATGCATTGATTATTTACCAACAATCTATCACCCAACACCTATATCACCCCTGCAATACCTATAAACTACCCTTACTGCCTCCCCCCAACCTCGACCCATCCTTGTACCTATAAAACTACTTCGACTAAAATACCTCCTGGCCCCACAATATGAAACAATATATTGACATGATTTCTAACTATTTTAAACCCGCCATTTATGAAAGAATGTGATAAGAGATCAATCAACAAGTGAAGGCCCTATAAGCGTAATATGCACATAATGGAGATTAAATTACAAGAAATGAGAAAAAAATATCAAGGAATGAAACTAATGATGTCGATGATTTAAAAAGTCAGAGTTAATGACAACATCAAAGAACTAGAAGAAAATATATACAATAATTTAGCTCTAAATGGCATTGAAGGTAAATTGAATATCAAATCCATTAAAGGAAATGTATATGTTAATAGAATTAGGAAAAAACACAATAAAATACCCTTAAACACAATTTTTGTGGATAAGGAACAAAATAATAATAATAATAATAAAAATAGGAATTTCCGAAAATTCAAGATTCTTTCTTCAAATTGTTGTGGTTTTCCTTGGAACAAAGATCCCAAGTTAAGCTCGATGTGTATTGAAATTGACAATATCTTGCTTGTTGATACTTGGGAATATTGAGAACGGCATGTGCCCAATATAAATGAATTTGTTGTGTGGTCAAATTTGAAAAAAATGCCACCTTACATGCATTGGAAGAATGGTTTGTTACATAAGACATAACATTACTACTTACATTAAGCCCCATTAGAAAAACATTTTCAACTAATATCAACCAAATATATGAATGGAAATTTCAAACAATCATACTTAAATAATTCTTTTAGCAATATAAATTATATCCTTTATAAGAAATTTATTTATTTATTTATTTTTAAATTAGGCACTTTATATTACGATTGCAAAAAGACATGATCAATAGTTATCTTCCTCTAGTCTGCCTAGTGGGAAACCAAACTAGAGGTTGAGATTTAGAATCTTAAGGATGTAAAAACCTCTCCCGGTGATAGCATCTATTAAACCAAAGCTACAAAATGTAGACTAACTAAACATGGATTGAGTGGATCCATTATGAGAACTAAAAATAGAAAATTGAGATTGCATGGAAACTACTATTTTGAATTTTCCTACTTGGGGGTCTGCTGAGAAACAACCTCACCAAGGAAGGAGCTATTGTTGCACTTGATAAGGAGGGTTTTTAGTTTGTGGTCTATTCCATCCATTTTTTCCTCCAATTTTTATAACTTGTGGGCATTCTCCTACTATGCATTATTGTGGTATGTAAGGATGCACCTCAAAAGAATTTTTGTGTGCCAATAAGTATTGATGGCCCACATGTATCTTGGAAAAATAAGCATGTGGATGTACTTAAGTTAGGGACCAAGTCCTTGGTTTCAACTTGGACATGATGGTTAGGAATATAGTGATGTTCCTGGAAAGAAACAACCTCAATTCTTTCAATTTCCTGATAGATAAGCTCAGGGATATACTTTTTTATTATGTATGGGGCTGTTTATCCTTCATAGAAGGTGGCCCCGGCTATAAAAAGTTTCAATGTTTTTTGTTAACGTTTTATGCATCCTCCCGGGAGGAAGTCTCACACTGGATATGGTCTTTTTCAGCAGAACTGCTCCCTTTGGGTTGAGCGGGTGGAGTCCTATAGAGCCTTGGCTTGGCTCCTGAACAATTTGTAAAAAAGAGTCTTTTTATATATAATTTAAAAAGCTCAGCTTTTTTTCTTTGGAAAAAAAAAAAGAAGCTAGGGATTTCCTAGCTTGCACCCAGGTTCATAACTGAGAGGTTGAAGTCATGTGAATGGAGGTTGGAGAGGATGAAGAGGTATGAACTCTAACCCTTCCTCAATTGGGAGTTACATATATTACACAAGTCATAATGAAACATAAAAGCATGGAAGTTTTGTAATGTCGGCCAGGGGTGGACTATGGATGAGAGAGGTGACAAGATGAGAGTTTGGATTATCAATATGAATGAGAAAAAATTGAGGAGTAGTAGAGAGGATGGCAGAGTAAAGGCTATTAGTACAAGGCATGAGGGAAAAATCAATTAGGGGTTGATAAAAAAGTATAGGCTGAAGGGAAATGATACAAGAGTAGAGAGGTTGATAAGATCAAGAGGTAAGTTGATAAGGGAGGGTTACCAAAGATAGAGAATTGCTAGGAGGTCAATTCAGAGTGGATTTTCTACGAGAGATGTACCAATCCACAAACCATAAAAGCCACAAAATGGCCCAAGCAAGAATAATTCTATGTGAATGAAATTGAACTAGATTGAGAATAGGCTTACCTTGGAGGTTGAGAGGCCTATCCTGAGAAGTTAAGAAACCAGGTCTGCAACTCGAATAATGATGTGCACTTAATGAAATTTTCCAACCATACAGGATGGAGCCTTTATATAATTCTACATGGTCATGATATATGCATAGGAGAGCTTTGGCTCACACAATTTTGTTGATATTGAAGAAGATTGTATAATCAAATTTTCATAATGTATTGAGCATTATATAAGAGTGAAACAAATTACTCATAAATGTTGTTGGAATTGTGATATGTGTCGATTATCTTGCAGTGAAGGGCTATCGTGGCATCCATTTACCAAGAAGATTGATATGGAGTGTCCTGGCTATGAGTAAGGGTCATCATTCTAGTATAATTAACCAGTGCCTCCACCTTCCGCCATAAGATGGATCTACATTCATACGTCACACAATGTTGGATCCTATAATTTATGCTAGTATGTTTTCAAGGCGTCTTTCAAGCCCGATTCAGGGTAGATGGCTTACATGCTACAATTATTGTGGTGATGTAGCATCATGATGTTAGAGTGGGAGGGGAGGGCCCATGTTAGGACACCCTTTGTGGGGAGAATATAGTTATTCAAATTAATATTGTCGTTACAATGACATTAGAAATGATATTTTTTACATAAAAAGAGAAGGTAATAAGTTCTTGCAAGGGGAATTTAATGCTATAATAATGATTACTCAAGAGTTGTTGTTGCTACAAAAACCCTCTAAAATTTTGACTACACTTGAATTTTGGAGCCTACTAAGGATATTATGATCTGTCATTCCATGTAAATCATAGTTAGCTCATGGCCAGTGGATTTTTTGCTAAGCACTCAAGTCTTCTTCTCAGATTCTAAGTGTCAAAGTCACTTTCTCATACATGCTCAATCTTGGATGAATTAAAAAATGTGCTTCTTTCTACACAAGCTTAGATAGGCATTGCACAACTCATAAAAGTAAGGCTTACACAATCTCTAGGGATAGTGCTTGCACAATGTTTAGTACAGTAAAATGTGCAACCTATGTTGACAATCATTGCACAATATCATTTGATAGTTCTTCTCACTTTGGTTACAATTGTACTACTATTCTAGTGAGTTTTCTCAACTTTCACTTTTTCATACCTTTATTTTCACAGGTGTCACTTTCACTTTCCCAACTACTATTTTTTCTTTCTTTTGATTTAACAAGTGCCATTTTCACTTTATATTCACTTTGGCATGTGCCACTTTCACTTTCTTTAGCTTTCACAAGTGTCATTTTCACTTTTTCTTACTGTCACAAGTGTTGCTTTCAATGTCGTTACTCCTACATATCATTTGATAGTTCTTCACACTTTGGTTACAATTGTACTACTATTCTAGTGAGTTTTCTTAACTATCACTTTTGCATACCTTTATTTTCACAGGTGTCACTTTCACTTTCCCAACTGCTATTTTTTCTTTCTTTTGATTTAACAAGTGCCATTTTCACTCTATATTCACTTTGGAATGTGCCACTTTCACTTTCTTTAGCTTTCCCAAGTGTCATTTTCACTTTTTCTTACTGTCACAAGTGTTGCTTTCAATTTCGTTACTCCTACATGTGTCGTACCTCAATGCACCACTAGAGGAAGATCTAGAACATTCTTCTACATTCGATGAGTCTATACGTTATAAGAATATACACCATAAACTATCCCATAGCTTAACACACTTTCTAGCTACAGTCAACACTTGTTTTCCAACTTGTATTCTAAGTGTCACACAACTACTATTTATCTCTCACACTTAGAAATAAGTGTCACTTTGCTGTCATTTAAAGGAATGCATGATGATTTCAAGTAGTGTGCATCCTTCTAGCTTGTGTTTGATGGAATTCATGTGTGTGATCCTGTTTTGAACCTGTTTGTATATTCTCTCCTCTTTTGTTCCGCTGATCCCACACTTAGCCAATTTTTGGCTTTCCCTTTCATTAGCATATTGTACACTTAGACTCTTAGTTAGTGGATGGGCACATAGCATATTTCTAGCCAATAGTGATGCATCCTTTATCCTTCACAAATGTGTACTGCACCATCCTCAAGGAAACCTCTTCCATAAACACATTGCATAATATTGAATTGCAGTCTCTTAATCTTTCCCTGGTTATCGTTAAAAGCTACACCCAAGCTTGAGCCCTGCTTTCCTCCTAGCGCATTTCACAATTCTAGTGGATAATACAACCTCTCTTGGATCACTATTGAAGATAAATGCATAGTACACTAAGCCTATCCTTCCTTCATTGTGCATTGCATAATCTCTGTTAATAGTGTCTCAACCCTTAGTTGCTAGACTTTCCCACTGCATAGGTGGCTTGTCAGATCACTTTTCCATTATGCGTTGTGCACTTTTAGTCAGCATTGGAGCCTCTGAGTACACTTGAAAAAGAAAACTATGCATAAAATTGAGCCTGCCTCTGAGTAATAGTGAAATTTATAGCTTTAGCTAGCAAGCCATCAACCTTGTCCACTAGACTTTCCCATTTCATAGAGGACTTTCTCAAAATCCTTCTCTACTATGTAGTGCACACATCTAGTCAGAAGTGATATGCCCCTTGACCACTACAACTAAGAATTGTGCTATGCTCTCCCTATTTGTCTTTTGGACAGCTTCACTCCCTAGCTTCCTAGCCCCTACCTCCATCATTACACACACATGCTTGGCTCTTTACCTTTCCCTAACACAATGCACATCTCTAGTACACAATCACTCCTTACTTACCTCTTGCAACTACACATTGTTGCCAAGCAGGCCTCTCCCTCTCATCTCCTACATAGGCCCATGTTATAAACATTTTTGGGCACTGCAACCCCAATCATAAATGTCCATAAACCAAGGGCTCCTAAGTCCCTAAAGGTGTTGTTCCAACCCCTAAAAGAACAAGGTAAACTGATTACAACATCTCCCAGAAGTTCTCCATGAAAAACTACTCAGAACTAGTCAAAACTGGACCATTTCACCTGCTCCATGGTTAAAGTGCATTGCATCCCACCTACCTACACACAGTAGGTGTGATGCATGTTGAAAATCCCTTCTATGGGGTGCGATGGGCGAGAGTGGACAAATGGTAGGGTCAATCCGCAAGGTGGAGGATCATGGAATCTTCCAGAAACTTCTCCTGTGACACTTTCCTCTCTGCATTCGCCCAGGGATGAGTAAGAGATCATCAATCTCCAAGTGGAATCAAGAACTATCAGAGAGAGGACACTAATCAAATCTCAAAAGCTGACTCACTCCCCTTGCAAACATCTATATATGGATCCCTCATCCCAGAGATCCAGAGGCTGGAATTTTGTATCTTGTAAGGAAGTGCTGTTGGTTTCTTGGTGCAATATCATAGTGCTGGGTGATCTAAGCTTTTCATGAGGTGAAGAAGGGCTTTCTTGCTGAGAGGATGATGCTGGGTCAGAATAATTGGTTGTAATCCTCTTTGCTCTTTCTTGATTATCAATAAATCTATTCTAGTTTTCCTCCACATTCTTGTATGATTGATGTTATATGCATTTGTGTGGTCAATATATATCTGGTCCTATATTGTTTATGATAATAGATCTATGTTCTTGGATAGTGTTATGCTGCTTTGATTCTACAGGTGCTCTTCGAAGCTGGGCAGATGAGGAAGCGAGTGGCAAAGATCTATCAGAAGGGAGAGGAATCAAGCAAGGAACCAAGTGCAAGGCAGAGGTTGGTCTCCTTTATTCCCCTCTTATCTATTTCTCATAAATAAAAATGAAAGTGGTTTTAGTTTGTTTGTTTCTAAGGTAGCTACCAGCCTTAGTGGGACTAGCAGCTCTGCATAGACACTAGATTTCCCGATAACATCCCATCACAATCAACCCCTTCCATGAGCAAAGTAGAGGTAGAGTAGAAGTGCGTTTCCATGAGTTAACTTCATCTACATATGTACCATCTCAACATGGAAAGGTGATGCTCAAGGAAGATGTCAAGGACAGGCTACAAGGAAGCACTTGTAGAGAAGAAGCAAAAATAAGAACCACCATGAATACTTGAAGAAATATTAGACCATGACAGAGTGGTGGCACCTCATGTTGCCTTGGAAGGTTCCAACTCTGATCCAAACCATTTAGATGGTGAAGATGAAGTACATATCTGATCTATTATGAAGAATGCAAGACATAGTAGAAAAATAGAGGAACTTTGGCATGGATACATCACAATGGAGTCGCATGTCATAGTTGTCAAACGATGACCTCTCAAGGTGCATAAAAAATTTCATGGTGTCCATGTACTTAGCCACATAATGTGGAATTTTAATTATGTATGGGGAAGTCCAAGAGTCAGATGTGGACAAAAGGGTCACTAGGAAAAGTACAAGAGTCTTGTATAAGTTCAAGATTCACTTGGAAGTCAAAAAGTCATGAGGGAAGCTCAAGAGTCATGGGGATATGAAAGGTCATTCCTATTGTTATAAATACACCCTCATAAATCAAGCAAATGGCTTTTGGAGGCTTGGATTTTTGAGATCTATCCTTGGCTTCTGTAGTTTGGAATAGGAGAGAGGATCATTCCTTTAGGACCAAGCAATGACTTAATGTTCCACTATTAGAGTTAGTGCCTCACCGTTGTAATTGTGTACTTGGAAATTTCACCTAATTATTAGAAGCTCGTTGAGCTGACACACTTTCACACATGTGTCATGAATATTGTAAGACTATTCTTTGATTTTTGCAGTATATGTCGTGTTCATATGTACTAAAGAAAATGAACTATTTTGTTGGCTTTGATGCTTATCTTGTTGAATGTGTGTTGTATTTGCTTTCATGAATCATTATTAAATTGTGAACTAATTTGAAAGTTAATTAACAAATATTTCATTGCTCTTGTGTGTCTCTCTTAGGATAGCACTTTACTTTCCTTCCAAAGGCTCACTCTCTCTTTCCCTCTCATGGAAGTATCCTTTTATGCAATGCAAATGTGTGATTCACAATGTCAACACACTTGTTTGTTTCAAAGGTTATGTGTATAATCTCTTATGTTTCCCATTTAAGCCAATGAAAAAATTTGAGTTATGGTGACTAGGTCGATACTCTAGATGCAGCCCCTATTCCAAATGATGTGAGGTCTAGTTGGGAGTTCATACTAGGGAGACCCCTTAGTTGATAGATTTCCAACACCTTCAACATTTGGCGCTAGAAGGAGGGCTAGATGATAAGTTGATCCCATTGAATTTGCTTTGAATCTCTTATCTTGAATGACTCATCCCCAAATAGTAATCCCGGGGTCTTTTTCTAAATGAGTAGATATTAAAATACCCATGAGAATAATCAATAACTTATCTAAATTTAAGTTTGATGGCAAGGTTGAACTAATTGTACTTGGACAACTAATTCGATTTATTCATTTTTGTCTCTCTAATGGAATTCATTGTAAAGATGTTTAGAGCAGGTTGTTCATCCTCACCCTTGAATGTCATATGAAACAATGGTTTCATACATTACCAACCTCTTCTATTCATTGATTTGAACAACTTGTCAAGGAGTTTCGTGAAGCCTTTGGTAGGTATGATTCTCAAGATGTATATAAAAGTATCAATCAACTTAGAATTAAATTTGATGAAACATTAGAGGATTTTCTTAACCATTTTCTTTATCTTTGTTATGAATTTTTTGAAGAAGATGTGGATTGGGATTTCATGATTGAAACGGTTCAGTATTCGTTTCAAATACCTTTGAAACAATTTGAGCCAGAATCCATGAATGATTTTCCTCTTCCAACTCATATCAATCATGATACATCTTGAATCTTTGAGGAGGAACTTACTATAACTTTTTTTCCTTTTATTCCTCCTTTATCAATACCAATTTGGGTTCCTCCTTGTGATGATGTTGAAGTTGAGAAATCAAACTGTTGATCCCTCTTTTCCACCTTCAGCTACACTCCATGATTTAGATATTATTGAGGAGAACTTGAAATGGTTGAACGATTACATGGAGCTTGAAGTGAAAGCTAATCCCTTGGTTTTTCAAGATCACATCAATTTAAAGAATCTTGAATCTTATCTAATTGAAAACATGATTTCCTCTAGGGATACCTTAAAACCTCTACCATCTATGTCTCATGATTCCTTGTTTCATGATCTGCTTGATCAACCTACTTCAAAATCTCTAGATTTTCAATCTATTGTTTCAAGCAGTAACCAAGAACAAGGTAGTTGCATTTCACATGTAGAGGAGGAAAATGTTGAAGATATATCTTATAGTTTTTCCCTCTTTTAAGATGATAATATTCATTTTCTAGCTGATCACTAATCTTGTAGTCTTGATAACCTATCAAATGATACCAAACCATTCGTTCAAGTTGAGACTTTGGACAACCATCACCTTGACATACATGTTTCCACTAATACATATGGCGATAAGTGCCCAATTAAGTGGGGTGATACAGTTTCTTCTTCAGAGGACTTATGTTTGCAAGGTATGAATCCAAAATCCACTTCTCGTAGTTTACAATCCCCATTTATGGGTTGGGATACTCTTTCAATTCAAAATGATCCTGAAATTCCTTTGATTTATACTTCTTCATATGAAAAACCTGAAGAGGCAAGTTGTGGTGTTTTAAATCTTTGGTATTCCTGTTGAAGAAAAACAAGGTCAATCTAAATGTCACATTGGTAATGTTGATGAAAATCATCTCATAATATTGATCCATTATTCTTACAAGCTCAATATGATTTAGTTACAATTGGTGTTTCTCCTCCTAAATATTTTCATCTTTCCTCGCCTATAGCACACTATTCATTGTACCTATATATGTTTGATAAGTTTGTTATACGAATGGTTTCTCTAAATCCTTTAGATATTTATCTGACTGGTCGTGATTGCAATCAGGTACAAGATGGTGTGATCCTACAATTAGAGTATGAAAAGATTGAATCCATTATTCATGATATGTTCAACTATAAATATTTCAGAAGTTAGGAGGAATATGTTACAACTCTAAATGATCAAGGGAGTTTTCTGATTTATGCATCCAAATGCTTTATCCATAAAGAGTTTGATATGCTTAATCTAAAATATGATCAAACCATTGGAACTAACAATGTTTTCATTGATACATCAGATGATAGTGGTGCATATCTACCTGTTGATTTTTCTAAGCCACCCAAATTTGATAATCCATCATTAGAAAGTTTAGAGATCTGTCAGGAAGTTGAGTCACTTTAGCCCCTGCTGATGGTTATGTCAAGTTCTCACAATCTTGTTGAGATACACGAATGAAGTTGGATCTAGATTTTCATACATGATTTTTCCTTAGCATTCATCCACTAGAGGTGAGCCCATTCTTGATGGACTTTCAACGTTTTCAAGTTAATATTCCTAATCCTCAAGATAGACTTTCTGATCAAATAAATGACTCATGCTCGATCAATTTTTATCATGAATATCCCTTTTATTAGACCAAGGGTTGGAGAGAACATCTTTCATGGATACTTATAGCCTTAAAGCCTATCATTCTAATCATCAAGATATAGGTCATTTTTGGCTGGAAGATTTCTCCCTGTTAAACTCTTCTGAGATAGATCATCTTCTTATCCATTTTGTGTATGTCATGAAGTTAATCATCCTTCTGGCACAATATCTCTCCTTGAGTGATAGAAAATGCTTGAGTCATTTAGCAGACTAAAACCTTCATGTTGATACAAATACTAGATTTGATTTGACACATGTTTCTAATCTTTTGTCAATTCAATATCCTAATTGGTTTCCTAGATTTATGGTGTCAACAATTGCTTTTAATTCCTTAAGCTATCATATTGCTAGTTTTTCATGTAATCAAACATGAATGGAACCAATAGAGAATCGATAATCTTATATGTTAATCAACCAATCTGATGACAATGATGGTTTTAACAATTGCTAGTCAATCAATAATTTTATCACTAGTACATATGATGATGGTCGTTTCACATTAGTTGATTTTGTCGAGTCTATTGATCTTCGTGATTCATCACTTCACTGTTCAGATACTTGTCAGATGGTTGAGGCACTTCAACTTTTGCTGATGGTTAGGTCAGGTCCTCACCATATTGAAAAGGTTTATGAACAAGATCAAATTAGATTCCCCTTAGAGGATTCTCTTTGTGATTCAACTGTGTTAATCAAAAATTCTTTTTTTCATGAGTCTCAAGGTTTTCAAATTGGTTGTTTTGAATATCGAGATCTAATCTATGAATGGTTAGAGAAATCTTACTTGGAAAGCTCCATTGTTAATAATAAGTTTTGATCTTTCTTAATGCTTGCTAGAACTGAAAACACATATGAAGGCACATTCAAAAGAAGCTTTCCAAGTTTGCATTACTGTTGTTCTAAGTGAAAAGGTAAAGTTTAGAACTTCTTAAAACTAGTTTCTATGGCACATATTTCTAGCATTAGCTAGGAAATTCATTTTATTGTGCAAGGTATTCAAGCTATTATCTTTACTTTTGCACATTTATCTATATGGTTTTTAATCAATCATATCTTTGTGTTTTCAGGTCAGGAGCAGTTATGGTGGTTACATTGGAAATTTCATTACACTTAGCCCTAACCTTCTAGCTGATTAGGTTACGAGTAGGTCTAGGTGAATTTTAGCTCTCTATTTACATTGAATGATCCTTCATTTTACCCTTATCTAGTCCTCACATTTGGTTTGTTTGCTTTGTTTGTCTGTCGTGTTGATTTTCAGTTAAGATTTACTTTTGCTTTTATTTTCTTGTTATGCCTTGTCCTTTTTTTCTTGGTTTTGTTTCATAAGACTCTACATGAAAATTCTATTGCTTGGCTCAAAAGACAATGTGGAGAATGTTGAAATATGGCAACAAGAATATTCCAATTTAATTTGCCCTTGAATTAAATTGTGAATTAAAATCGAATTTAGTCTTAATAGCTACTTGGAAATAATTAATTAATTAATTAGTTGGAGAAATTCAAGTTAGAAGTCTTTATGAAGTCATGCAAGAGTTATCCCTTAAATTAAGGATATAAGATTGAGTTATATTTTTGTTTTAATTAGTTAACCTAGTTTACTGAGTTAAGCCTAGTTAAATTAGTTCCAAACTATTTGAGGAACTAATAGTGAGTTAATATTCAGTTGATGCATTAATACACTCAACTAGTGCTACTCCAGTTAATTGAAGATTCCCTCATTAGAAACTCATGCATGTCTATTATGAGAAACCCAGTTGTGATTAATGTTCAAGGACAATGTAATATTAGTTTTATGTGTTTTCTCATGGAGAAAGCTCATGCATGCAATCAAGGATTCATCCTAGAGGATTGCATAGTTTTGAAGGTTGTTTTTCCACTTGGTAATAGGCTAATCATCCATAGGGAACAACACAAGGAAATAGGGCTTGGAGGGAAGAAATGAAGGCTAGAGAGAAGCCAATATTGCCTATGAGCATCTGTGAGGATTGTACTGAGAGCTGGCTAGCTGTGAGAGCTAAGGCTTTGTATAATTCCTATGTATTTCCACCATGTATGATAATACAATAGTGTGGGGTTTTTATTTGAGACTTTCCCCAAAGTATTTTTCATGTGTATTGTGCCATTGATTCTTCTTCTTCTGGTTATATTATTTAGCTCGATCTTTAAGCTTCCACAAATTGAAAGTAGAAGTAGGTTATATTATTTTTCTTTGATTTATATTGCATTATCGGGTTAACCTATCACAAATTTTCTACATGGTGTCAGAGTTGTGAACTATATGCTGAGAAGAGAATTCGAAGTTTGAAGTTCGGGGAAAATCGAATTCATATCATAGTTCAAGGTTGGTCAATGGCGTTCTATGGCTTGAGACTCAAGTATGCCTTGGAAGGTAGCTCAAACTACATAGCATGGAAAGATAGAATGGAGGCTATATTAGAAGACAATGGCTTAAAGGAATTCATTGATCAAGAGATCCCAAAGCCAGCTTCAACTAATCCACAAGCGCTGATTGAGTGGAAGAAATGTGTGGCGAAGGCGAGATGGATTATCCTTGAGGGAATTTGAGACCATGTTGTCTTGAGTCTCCATGGGAAGGATACTCCATTTTCAATGTGGAAGACATTGAAGGACCTCTACCAAAACTGTAGCAACTAGAGGAAATTTGTGCTCAAGGATAAGCTTCGAAGAAATAAGATGGAGAAGGGTGATACTATTTCCACATATCTGAAAAAGCTCACCACTTGTAGAGATGAGCTTGGCCGTGTGGGAATAACTACTGTCAATGATGATATGGCGAGCCTTGCTCTCCTTGGCCTTCCAAAGAGTTGGAATAACTACCAGGACTTTGTGAATGGAAGGGAGAAACTGTCGGATTGGGAATGATTGTGGTCGGATCTTATGTAGGAGGATATCAGGAGAAGCACATGAGATGGTTCTTCATCCAAGAATGATGATGAAGAAAATCTGGCCTTAGCAAGTAAGGAAAGGAAAGGGAAGGGGAAGGATTCCCATTTCAAATCGAATTCTTCTCATGGGGGCAAGAAGGGTGACATGTCTAAAGTAAGATTCTTTAATTGTCACAAGATGGGACATTATGAGACTAATTTCCCATCGAATAAGTCTAAGAAGGGATCCTCAGAAGGATCGGAAGGTGAGGCATTAGCCTCTCAGTTCAAAATGGACTTTACCCTCATCGCATGCATGGTGTCATCGATGATGGGTTGTGTCTGGTATCTTGACAGTGGAGCCTCATTCCATATGACCGGTGATAAAAATTTATTCAATGCCTTGGAGGAGAAAGACTTGAAGATGCGCATAGAGATGGGTGACAACGGAAGGTATAGTGTTTGAGGAGTGGGCACAGTTTCTTTTCAGAGGGAGCATGGAGCTCCTCTCACCTTGACAGATGTGATGTATGTTCCTGGATTGAAGAAGAACTTGGTATCAATCGTGATGTTGGAGGACAAATATGTTGTCTTCAATAAAGGAATGGAATTCCTAAGACACATAGCTATGGGTCAGACCAAGAGGATAGGGATTTGGGTGAAGAATGTCTGTAAACTAGAGGTAGATGATTGTGCAGCATTGAGTACGAAAGCATAATTGGTGCAAAGCCAAGACATTGGCGAGTTGTGGCACATGTGGTTGGGCCATTTTAATCATGGGGCTTTGAAGATAATGCAACAGATATCTACAGGGCTTCCCAAAAGTAAACTTGAGCAAGTTGACACATGCAAAGGTTGAACCTTGGGAAAGTACATCAAGTCTTCCTTTCATGATCGAGACAGTCGAGCAGAGGATATCTTAGAGCGAGTTCATATTGATTTGTGTGGACCATTCTTGACAACATCCACAACGAAGAAAAGGTATTATGTGATTTTCATTGATGACTATTCTAGTAAATGCTGGATTTATTTCATGCAGAAGAAGGACCAAACTTTCACAAAGTTTTGTGAGTTCAAAGCTTTGGTTGAGAAAGAGTCAGGGAAGAAAATCAAGGCCTTGAGAAGCAACAATGGTGGAGAATATTCTCTCAAGATTTTAAGGACTTTTATGTAGCGGAAGGAATTAAATGAAAGCTCACGGCACCTCATAAACCACAGCAAAATGGGGTGGCTGAGAATAAGAACAAAACTATTGTAGGGGCAGCACAGGAAATGCTGCATGACTATTGGGTTGTGTTATATTCTTTCCATGACTAGCCCATGTAGTTAACCAGAGGGTTAGAGGGGGGACGAAGCAGTGGGGGGGGTCACAGGGGGTTTGAGGGGTGTAGGTAACCCCCTTCTATGGGGTTTGAGGTAGTGCCTCGAAAAATTTTGTTTTTTGACCCTATATTAGGTTGGGCATACCTACCTATCGTTTTGTGCATGATTTTCACACATGGTTTTGGATGTGATGGTTTTCGGTCCATGGTTTTGGACGCGATGGTTTTCAGTCAGTGGTATTGGATGCTTATGCATGTATAAATATGTATTGTAACATTGAAAGGAACATAATGAAAAATCAATCTGGTAGTCCTGGTTTTGGGATCTAGGGGAAAATCTTTGTGTATATGTGTTTTATGTGTTATGCTATTGCATTGTTTATTTTCTGTGTTTTAGAAATCGTATGCAGGTAATTTCTGTACGGGGTTAAAACCTATATTTGGTATCAAAGTTGTTTTGGCTTCAAGGGGACACCTTTGTTGCTGAGGGGTTTCGCTCAGGCCTATGGTAGACCTTTTTTAGTGGGAGATCTACGAGATCGATTCTAGTGGTGAAAGAAGATGGCGAGCAGTGGAAAGATAGAGATGGAGAAATTTAATGGTCAGAGTTTTGAGTTGTGGAATCTCGAGATGGAGGATATGTTGGTGGATAAAGATCAATGGATCATGGTAGATCTGGCTACTAAACCAAAGGGGCTGTCTGATGAAGAATGGAAGAAGTTGGATCGGAAGGTAAGAAGCACAATACGATTGTGTGTCTCAGATTCAATATTGTTGAATGTATCAGGGGAGGCTACGACAAAGGCTTTGTGGGACAAGTTAGGGACTTTGTACCAGTATAAGTCTTTGCTGAATAAAATCTTCCTACGGAAAAAGTTGTATAACCTGAGGATGAAAGATGGAGACTTGGTGACAGAGCATCTGAATGCATCTAATACTGTGGTAAGTCAGTTATTATCCGTTGATATTAAAATTTCAGATGAAGATAAGTGCATTAGTTCGTTTTGTTCTCGACTAGATTCATGGGATAGTCTAGTTATTGCAATAGGTAGCAATGCAACTGCCTTGCAGTTTGATGAAATAGTCTCATCCTTGCTAACGAAGGAGATGAGATGGAAAAATATGGAGAGCCATAATTGTGATGCCTTGTCTGTAAAAGGACGGTCCTAGAAAAGAAACAAAAATAAGTCATCGAGTGGGAGATCTAAATTTAGAGGGAGATCTAAATCTCCTGGAAAACCTGTAAAGGTGGTTTGCTGGAAATGCAGAAAGGAAGGGCACTACAAAAGGGACTGTAAATCTAAAGATCCTGACAAAGGAAAGGGTTCTGATGATTCTCCTTCTGCAGAGGTGAATACCACCTCAGATGAAGGTGGGGATGTGTGCTTGGCTTCTTCAAGTACACATGTAGATCATGAGGCATGGTAGATTGACTCAGGTGCATCCTTTCACTTCACTCCCCATAGAGAGTGGTTCTGCAAGTATGAGAAATACGATGGTGGTGATGTCTTCTTAGGGGATGATAGGAAGGCTAGAATCATTGGTCGCAGAAAAGTAAAGTTGAAGTTGCAAGGTGGAAGGGTTAGAACACTTCTGGGTGTTCTACAAGCAAGCTGGATGATGCAGGTGTAAAAACAGTGTTCAAGAAGGATACTTGCAAGATGGTTCGAGGAGCACTGGTATTGATGCGGGGAGTTTGGATTGGAACTCTGTACAAGCTGCAAGGTAGAACTGTTGTTGATGGGTGCAACAGTTCTGTGGTTCCTAAAAGTGGAGCAGAAAATCCAGTGATCTCTAGAGAGAAGACCATGTTGTGGCATCAAGGGCTTGGACATATTGGAGAGAAGGGCCTTCGAATACTTCATGGTAAAGGTATGGTAGAAGGTATGAGTAATAGCTCTCTGGATTTTGATTTCTGTGAAAATTGTGTATATGGGAAGCAAAATCGGGTGAGTTTTCCCTATGGTGGTAAGAGGGCGAAACAAATATTAGAGCTTGTGCACAGTGATGTGTTTGGACTTGTGAAGGTTCCATCACTGGGTAAGTCTGTGTACTATGTATCATTTATAGATGACTTCTAAAGGAATACATGGATATATTTCCTTAAGAAGAAATCTGAAGTCTTTAACAAGTTTAAAGAATTTAAGGCTCTGGTGGAAAACCAGACAGAGAAGAAGATAAAGGTGCTGAGGATAGATAATGGTGGAGAGTTTTGTAGTAAGAATTTGAAGAATTCTGTAAGAAGTGTGGTATAGCATGGTAGAAGACTACTCCATATACACCTCAGCAAAATGGAGTTGCAGAAAGAATGAACAAGACATTAATGGAAAGGGCAAGAAGCATGCTCAATGGTGCCAGGTTAGGACATGAATTATGGGTAGAGGCGGTGGAGACAACATGTTACTTGGTCAACAGATCAGCTTCATCAGCGTTGGAGGATAAGACTCCACAAGAGGTATGGACTGGTAAGAAACCCTCTCTTTCACATTTGAGGGTATTTGGATGTGATGCATATGTACATGTTCCAAAGGAGAAACGAACCAAGTTGGATAGTAAATATGAAAAGTGCATATTTATTGGGTATAAGGATGGTTTAAAGGGTTATAAGCTTTGGAACCCAGCAACAAGGAAGGTTGTGTACAACCGAGATGTGGTGTTTAGAGAGGTGAAAGATGTTATTAAACATGATGTCCAACCAAAGGAACCCGAGAAGATAGAGTTTGAGCTAAAGGAGGAAGAATCAGAATCTACAGCAGAGGAGGAATAAGAATACAAAGAGCCACAAACTCCAGGTGTGAGAAGATCAGTTTGAGAAAGAAGGCAGCCATAAAGGTATAGTCCATCTACTTTTTGTTCAAATTTTGCTTTATCTATTACTGATGATGATCCTAGAACTGTGAAGGAAGCAGTAGATTCAGAGGATGGACAACTCTGGAAAGAGGCCATGGTTGATGAAATGGCATATTTGTACAAAAATGAGGCTTGGGATCTGGTGGAGTAGCCGGTTGGAAGGAAACCCATTGGCAGCAAATGGGTGTTCAAGAAGAAGACAAATGAAGAAGGAAAAGTGGAGAAATACAAAGCTCGATTGGTAGCAAAAGGTTATTCCCAGGTGTCGAGAATTGATTTTGGTGATATTTTTTCTCCTGCTACCAAGGTAACTTCTATTAGATTACTTTTATCTATTGCTACTACTTTTGATTTTGAGGTAGAACAGATGGATGTGAAGACAACATTTCTTCACGGGGATCTGGAAGAGGAGCTCTACATGAAGCAGCCTGAAGGTTTTGCGGTGAAGGGTAAGAAAGAAATGGTATGCAAGTTAAAAAAGTCTATGTATGGGTTAAAACAGTCACCAAGGATGTGGTATTAAAAATTTGATACATTTATATGGGGACTTGGCTTCACCAGAAGCAAAGTAGATAACTATGTGTATTTTAAATTAATTGGGGACTGTGTTATTTATCTGGTCTTGTATGTGGATGATATGTTGCTGGTTGAAAATGACAAATAAATTATCCAGGATTTGAAGACCCAATTGTCCTCCAAATTCGACATGAAATATCTTGATGCTGCAAACTATATTTTGGTCATGGAAATTAAAAGAGACCGAGATAAGATGAAGCTTTGGTTAAACCAAGGAGGTATGTCGAGACAATAATGCAGAGGTTTAATATGAAGGATAGTAAATTGGTGAAGGTTCCTATTCCTATAGGTGTGAGGTTATCTACTGAACAGTGTCCCAAGACACAAGAAGAGGAAGAGGACATGTCCCATGTTCCATATGCAAGTGCAGTCGGTAGCCTGATGTATGCAATGGTCTATACTAGAAAAAACATTGCACATTTTGGGGGTATTAAGTAGGTTTATGTCAAAACCAGGGAAGGAGAACTGGATAGCAGTGAAGCAAGTTTTCAGGTATTTGCGTGGTACTAGTGATTATGGTTTGTGCTACCAAGGAAGACCAAGATTGGATAGAGTGTTGGATATTCATGGCTTTGTTGATGCAAACTGGGTTGAGATATGGATTAGAGAATATCTACAAGTGGG